>VZTD01003312.1:1696614-2074099 GCA_013397725.1 Rhagologus leucostigma | reverse complement strand
GGACGGGGACCGGGACCGGGACGGGGACCGGGACCGGGAATGGGCACTGGGACGAGGATGTGGACCGGGACCGGGACCGGGACCGGGACCGGGACTGGGGATGGGGACCGGGACCGCTATCGGGATTGGTACCGGGACCGGCGCCGGGAGCTGGCGGTGTCTCACGGACTATCGGGGGTGGGCAGCCCGGGATAGGCTACCAGGGCCGGCCTCCCGCCGGTGCCATTAGTGCCGCCGTTAATTACGGCTCTGATCAGCGTGCAGGTGCCGTGGGGCATGGCCGGCGCGGCGGTGACGCGGTCACAGCGGAGCACGACAAGCCCGGCGGGCGGCAGAGCGCAGCCGGTGGGTGTTCGAGGGCAGGAGCGAGCGGCGGGGCTGGCGGGGGCAGCTGTGCCCTTGGCTGAGGGAATGGGGTCGGTTTCATGGCCACGCGAACTCCCGGCCTCTGCCGGCAGCTCCCGCCCCTGGCGTGGCGGCTGGGAGTGGAGTGGAAGTGCTGGGAGGATGCTCTGGCTCCCGGGAGCACACCGTGGAGTTACTGGAATTCTTGCATTCTTTAAGCGTATAATATTTGGAGGAAGTTCTGCCGTGTCAGGATGGTGAGGCCCTGGCACAGGGTGCCCAGTGAAGCTGTGGCTGCCCCTGAATCCCTGGAAATGTCCAAGGCCAGGTTGGACTTGGCTTGGAGCAACCTGGGATAGTGGAGGGAGTCCTTGCCCATGGCAGGGGTTGGATCTAGATGATCTCTAAGGTACCTTCCAACCCAAACGTTCTGTGTATACAGAATGAAACGGAGTACAATCAGGAAAAAGAAAATTCAAGTGCCCAAAGCAGAGAGAAAGTCGTATACATTCCTTAAACACGCTTGGTGAACTCTTGTACTGCACAGAAGCCGGTAGATCTGATCTCCTGGCACTCTCCCAGGGAAAATTTATTACCTCTTTGTAACAATGTATTTTCTGTGTCCAGAGAAGAGGAGGAAGGAGGAAACAGATAAAAGATTTGTCAAGATCAGTGCTGGTATCTGTATATAAACATTTTGTTTCGGACGCTCATGTTTTCAGGCGAACTATTTTGTGTTAGCAGTGGTTGACACCACTGAAGGCACTGGGGTTAGGAATCCAGAATCCCCTGTCTTATGTCTCAGAAACAAATCACATTCAGCATAAAATAAAGTTTCAATTGTAGGGCACCCAAACAAAGGTCTCTAACGTGAACTTTTAGAGCTCGGTGTTGGTCTCTGAAAAAGACAAACTGATGGATCAGTCTGTTGGACTGGCAGATTTTGGATTAATTTTTAGATTGCAGTAGGGCACCAGTGATCTCATTTTCCTTATTTGCTTTCCTGAAAGGTAATCACAGCTCCTTCGTCTTGCTCAATCCTCTCTGATTTTTTTTTCTCTAAGCTGATGTCCAGTGGAATGGAGATAATGTGCATATGACTCTGATCTTCACCTTCTGGATCTTAGGAAGGTCTTTCTCTCAGGCTGATCTCCAGCTATAAAAGAAATTGTTATGGCTCAATCTTGGCAGGCTTCAGAAAACCTCCAGCACTTCAAATGCATTCAGTTAATATGCAGAATATTGACTCACTGCTTACTCATGTGACTAACATTTAAATGACACTTTCTCATTTTTAAAGGATATTATAAATGGTGGTTTAATCTTCACAGCCTGATGAAGTCAGTTGGCATCATTTTCTCCTACTAATGCAAGAAAAGTTATTAGGAAAAAGTAAGAAATTTATTAGATGTCATTATTGCTGTTAGATTTATTTCAAGGAGGTGCTCCTGTAAATTTGTGCTGAGCTAATTAATGAAAACTACACAGGTGATGGAGGAACTAATTGTAATCCCAAGTGACTAAGGAAGAAGAGGATTTGACATTGAGATACTTATGCTCTGTAGTCCAGCTGTCCTGAAAGAAGTTTGGAGGGAATTTGAATTTACCAATATGTGAGAATAACACTTGGACTCAGCAGCTCAGCATAACTGACAGTGAGGGGTGCTGGTCCTCAAAGCATTTTTACAGACTTCACTGACAGCACCTCTCTTGAGACTGCTTGAAGGACAAGATCACACATTCCAGCTTAGTGAAGGAATGGGTGCATCCTTTTCTAGAAGTTATTCAGCCTGGAAGTCCCAGTTTGCAAATGTTTTTCGTGCACTGCCACATCTAGAAAAGCTGCAGGGAAAAGCAGAGCAAACTCGTCTGAGAACAACGAAAGCAGTGAGTGATTCTTTCTCTGTGGGGCACCAGGAGCTGCAAGGAGAAAAGAGAAGGAAATAAACTGAGGGGGGGAACAAATATCCTCAAGATCTGCCTTTGGATAACTTGGAGTTTGTGCTTGTGGAGTTGCCAGTTAGATATGACACACAGTTATTTGATTGCATTGCCCTGTGGAAGGTAGTTGCTTTCTACTGAGTGCATCATATTGTGTATCCTGAGGCATGTCTGACATGAGAAACCCCTGTGTTACAGAAAAGAGACATTTTTGAACAGAAACCACTGTTTTGGTAAGTGGTCATGCTGTGACGTCGAACTTGGCCTTTTGGGTTGACCATGGTGTGGCCAGGTAGACTAAAAATAGACCGTGATGGAGAATTGCAATGACTTCTTTCAGAAATGTTACAGTAGGTGTGTTTGAATCATTTGTCTTTTTAATGAGAATGCTTTCATGCTTTTCTTCATAAGCTTGTTTTAAAGCCTGCCCTGTGTTTACAGCTCTTTTGCTATTTAAACAGTGAACGCAGCGTTTCCCCTCAAAGAGAAACAACTCTATTGTTCTGGTGGAACATACACTCACAGCCAAACTAAGAAGTGACTCTGTGCCTCATTGAACTTGGAGGTTTCCCTTGTTGTTTGCAGCTGTTGGGAAATTCCAGCGAAAATCTCATGGACTTGGAAAACACCAATGCCACCCTGATTTTGTTTCCCTCTTTGTTGTACTGTCCTAGCCATGATCATTACATAAATACTCAGAGATTTTGATAGAAGGGAATTTAAGGTTCATTATGTTGCCACCAAATCTTCAATTTCATGTGTGTGTTTTACTCAGCATAAAAGAGGATCTTTCTCATATTTTGTTAGAAGTACCATAGGAATATATTACCGAGGGAAGCTTAGCATGAGCTAGAACTTGCTGTTTATAAATAATGACTAAACATGGGAAATCAGGACAGAATTTAACGACAGGATTCTACCACTCTACAGCACATAAGCACACAGGGAGTTTTATGATCTCTTTACTATCCAAAAAAAAGAGTATCTGGGATATTGCAGAACCAAGCATTTCTATAGTATTGCAAAGAATTAATTTAGGTTTTCTGGAATGACTTTATCTTTCCTTCCTTCCTTCCTTCCTTCCTTGTATTCCTTGTCCCACCCAGTCTCTTCCAGTTTCCTGTTTCTAGTTTATTTATAGCTTAATGTAATAGGTGGATTTTAAGGAAGTACCTCGGGAACTAGATAGTGCAAATCTCCTTGAGTTATTGAAAATCACATTTCTTTCATGTATATATTGATGAATTCTGTTTGATTGCCTTTTGCAGAGGGGTTCAAAGTGTTTGTGTAGAGAAAAACTACGTAACCCCTCTCCAAGGTACAGCTGCAATGGAGGAATAACAAAGTAGATGCACAGATGCTTTTGACTCCTCAGGTAGCTGTGCAGCCTCACACAAAATACAGATTTTAGCAAGCACAGGAAGTGCGTGAGTCTGTTCACAAGCACCAGCTGACTGATTCCTGCAATACACTTCTAGACTTTGTCTATGGTAGGCATTTTTGCTGCCTTCGCAGCTTTTGTCCATCGAGAAAGGAGATTTGAGCTGGGGCAGCCGCCAAGGCTTTGCCTGCTGTCAGCAGTGATTTGCAAAGAGGCAGCTTCCCATGGTTTCAAGCTGGGACTCGTGCACACTGGTAATCATAATTACAATATTTAGCTCTAACATAGTGCTTTTAAGATGGGTATCTAACAAGCCTTTTGGGAGATGGAGGGATACCATTAGCTCCTCAACGTGTACTAAGTTTTGCAACAGCTACGAACCACCACGGGGCTGAAAGGGAAAGAAGGTGAACAGATCTCGTGGTGTTGCTGTGCCTCCTCCAGCAAGTTATTCCCCGTTATTCCAGTGTTCAAAGGGAATAGGAGCTGAACCGTGACCATTTTTCTGCAGCACAAGCTGGGTACCCGCTGGCCTCCTGAATACAAAAATGAAGTTTCATACTGTTTCCCTTGAATGGAAGCAGCATGACGCGAGCGTGGAAAGAGTGGAACGGTATGTTAAGGGAAACAGGACTGAAAGGAGAGAACAGCTGACTCCAGGGGCTGAGCAGATCTGCCCTCTCTGCTTCGCTGTGTGGGTTTGTTTTCAGCTCAGACCATCTCGTGGGTCTTGCAACACATCTCCACAGCTCTGGGCTGGAAAATAAAACAACTGCAAAGAGGTTGTTACTTCTTCCTGAAACAAGCTTCACAGGCTGTGGGAAATGAAAGCTAAGGCTGAACTTTAAAACAAGCTGAAAGCACTCAGATGCAGAAGTGCAGAGTGAAGCCATTCAATAGAGTCAGATTTGGAACAGAGCCCTGAAAAAAACCTGCAGTTATGACTAATCCATTTTTAATGTGTGTGGTTGTAGGTAAAATCACTTCTTTAAAAGATCATTTCTCTCCCTGTATTGGTTACAGTTCTTTACCATCATTTTAGATAAATGATGTGTTGACATGTGAGTTCAGTTACAGATGGGCTGCAAGGACAGAATTATTTCTGATGCTGGAGAGGCTCTGGCTGAGCTGCTGGTGAAGGAGAGAAACGATACAAACAGGATATTCAGTGTCAAGCTGCAGCAGCACCCCGAGAGACCCACCCAGGGGCAGGCACACGAATGCTCACTCTCTCCTGCAGCCAAGTTAGCTGAGGAAACTTGGTGTAATAGTTGACTGTAGAGCCTCGTTTGTGCAGGGATGGGCTCAGGCAGTGACATTTTAGAAGTGAAACAGTCTGAAATGGAGACTTCTTGTTGCACTGAACAAGTTTGTGAGTCACCACACGGTTTTACAGGGTAGCTTTTGGGTGCTTTTATTTTGTCCTTGGGTTGTCCCAGCCTTGCTTGCTGGTCCCCTTGCAGGGTTCCCTCAGTGCTGTGTCACGGAGCCACTGATGTGAACACACTGCTGTAGGGAGACGTGTGACTCTGTGAATGTTCTGGCTGCTGTGATACCAGCCCAACACTTAGAGAATCTGCAGTCTTACAATCAGTAAAGCTGTGAATAGGAGCATGAATTCACTGCAAACACGCATTGACTGTGGTGGGGAACAGCATGGAGACTGTTTAGGCAGGTAGAAAACAGCACGGCAAATCCAGCTCTGATGGGATATACTCGACTTAAAGACTCCCTCAGTCTGGCTGAGGGTGTGGTGACAGAGCCTGTAGTGACAGGCAGTGCTCTGAGGGTGAAGGCTGTTCTCTGTGGTGTGTGTGTGTATCTGATATCCAGGAACAAAAGCAGTTGGTATTTCTCTGGTGTACACTGAAACGTGGTGCAATGTGATAGAGCAACAGGGAGCTCCTTGCTGGCTTCTTGCCCTCTGCAGATTCCTTCTGAATTAGGTGCTGACCTTTAAAGCAAGACCTGCTTCTTCAGTTTCTCATTGTCTAAATTCTGCACTGAAGCTTGACAAACAAGTCTGTGAAGCTGCAGGTTTTTTTTTTTTCAAGCTCTAATTAGTGAAACACAGAAAAGGTTGGAAGGAGTCTGAGGGACAGAATCACCAAATGGAAACCATTTTACAGATCTGGTGCCTTTTATTTTTTATTTTACTCCATTCCACAGCAGCATGGGCCTGTATGGTGCTGGGCTTAAATCAGCATCAAAAAATGGTTTATGTTAGAGACTGGTCCCTAACCCTCTCCTGCTGTTAAAGGGCACCTCTGCCTCTTGATCGAAACACTGCCTTGTTTGCCCTCAGTGATTTTGAAACCCAAAGTTGTGCTCCTGCGGCCAGGGTTTTGTACTAGAACACTGCAGCTGCTTGGCACCAGCAGGACTTGGGAGGTGAGAGAGGTGAAAACCATTATCCTGACTAAAAATCTGGAGGGATTTAGGCAGAGGGGCTCTGATAGAAGAACCTCTTTCCCTTTTTGAATGTTTTTAACATTACCATTGCTTCGGCTGCGTTTTCACAGGATTTCTCCATTTCTCATTCAGGCAGATTCTGACATTTCATGCAGATTATGAAGTGCTGGCTGAAGGGCAGCTGGAACTGGGACTCAGCTCTGGGTGGGAGGCATCAGCTGTCCCGTGCCAGCGAGAGGCCTTGGTGCAGGGCTTCGGGGTCTGCAGGTGGGACTGCAGGAGGGGTGGAAGCATGTGAATATTTTTGGTTCCAACGCAAGGCTTAATTTTTCAGAAGCACTAAGAGGTTCTTCGAGGCTGTGAGAGCCTAAAGCCTTGGATTTCACCTGCCTCGTCTGCCTGCTGGCACGCACAGCCTTGTTGTCCCATTTACCAGGCATTTGATCTGTCAGTGACTCATTCCCAGGCTCGCTATCTGCACCAGCAAGGTGCTTCAGGGCTGAGTCGCACCCATGTATCAGCTCTGTTACTGTACCCTCTTATCAGCTACTCTTTTCACTCCTGGGGTGCTCCCGGCCTTTGATCTGTTCCCGAACTGCAGCAACAGCTTTCCTTGTCTTCTAACGCTTCATTACATTGTGCAGGGCCATAAACCCTCCCCAAATGCTGCAATCTCTGCTGCCTGTGCACTGCTCTTACAAGTACATCCAGGCTTTTTCTTGAAAGCATGAAATAAAACTCTTATTCCCCTCAGCCCTCACATAATCATGGTGGAAATCAGTTTGCTCCAAGATGGCAATTTCCATCAGACACTACATGGTGGTATAATGATAATGGTTAATTATTCCCTTGCTTCTCCCTGCTGCATTTAGCTGCTGCTTTTAAAAACCTGTGGAGATGAGGCTGTTTGCTTCATCCTTAGAGCACCTGGTGCTGTGGGCTCTGACCAGTCTGTAAATCCTAATGTTACTGAGCAGTCCTGAATCCTGTCTTCCAGCAGAAGTCCCCCTCTGCTGGCCGGGCTGGATCTTGTTTAATTCGAGGCTGATGCCGTCAATGCTAGAGATCCCAGTGGAAAGAAAGGTGCTCTGTGTGCTGAAGGACTGAAAGAGCTTTCTGTGTTTTACAGTTGTTTTTTGTTTTTTTTTTAGAGTGGCAAATGGGCAAAGGCAGAGACACACAATAATTTAAAATGTGTTTGCTTAAAATCAGCTAAATTCATAGTAATGCTGGAAGAAACCAGTAGCAGCATCTGAGCTGGTTCTGCTGGAGACGGTGCTTATCAGATGACCTAGCAAAACCTTGCTGGCTTGTAGGATTTGGGGCAGAAACTCCAGCGTAACAAGCTCATTCCTCTGAGAGCCTTCAGAGCAGCCAGTTCCTGCTGATGTGGTGCACATCAGTGATCCAACTCGTTTTGTCCCTGCACTCAGAGGTGGGCCTTGGCTGTGCTGTGGGGTGGAGGACAGACAGAAGCATTTGCTGCACTAGGTCATGCACAGGGAAGGCTGTGGCTCTGTGTTTGTCTGCTCATGGGGTCCAGCCGAGTGGCACAGCCCTGATCTGCAGCACGTCCCAAACGCTGGGAGTCCTGACCACGGTGTGCTGGTGATTTAATAGTGACGAATCGCTTTCCTTCCACTGGCCAGGTTTGGCTTGTTTTGTTTATGCCTTGAAACCTCTCCTCTCCCCCACACTGTGATCTGTGCCAAACTGTTTGGCAAGTTAAAAGCTCTGCCTGCTGCGTGGGCAGGAGAAGGGCCACAGCGTGGTGCAGAAAATGTGTGAGATGTGGTCCAGGCTTGTGGAGAGGATGAGGTGAGGACCTGAGGTGTCATTTGTGTGCTCAGTTCATCACTTGCCGAGCCTGTTTCGCAGGCTTGTAACCACTGATCCTTGACTACGTTTCAGGCCTGGCCTACAGTCACTAATTGTCAGTGTCCTGGGGCTTCTCCCAGGTTTTAATTGTCTCTATTATTATGATGGATGTGGGAAGAAAGGACATGCTGGAGAGAGGTGGCCGTGTTTTCGCTGCTGCCATTGTCAGTTTCGAGGCTGCCGTTAAAGCTGCTTATTGGCGTTTGCCCTCCTGTGAAATGTGTAAGTGAGCTATTTATAAATGTGCAGAGAGATCCTGTATCTCTAGCTTGCGCACTGATTTAAGAGTAATCCCCACCAGGAGGGGAGAATCTGTCCAGTAGGGCAAAGGAGGTTAGTGGCAGAGCTGGAAATAATCCACCACTTGTGAGCCTCAGCGTTGCCTGTAGGATGGGGTGGGTTTCTGGGGGCAGATGTGGAAATCGAGGAGCAGCATGCTGTTTCCCCACTAACTCTGTCTGTTCCAGTGTGATCTCCCATCTTCGGGGCAGAGAGAAGCACTTTTCCTGCTGCACAGCCCCCTCTCCCGTTCTCTGCTCCTTCTACACAGAAAATGCACTCAGCTCTCTTCTGGGCTGCATCCAACCTCAGCTGTTGCTTGCTTCTACTTTTCCTTTCTGGAGCAGATTCAGCCTGGTGTGCAGGAGGGAACGGTCCTTTTCCTGGAGCAGTCCGGTCACAGGCACACAGGAGTTAGTGTCTGTACTTCTCAAAAACTCTTCTGGGAGTAGATACAGCCATTTGCTTTCATTATTCCTCTCCTGCAAGCTGCAAATGACCTCACCTTTTAAAGCAGGTGGTTTCCTGAAGAGCAAGATTAATATAGCAGGATTATTGGTGCATTTGAGTGTCTTTCACCTTTCCACATCGAGACTTTTTGATGACTAATAACAGTGAAGCTTCTCAGCCTGTCCTCAGTGGGAACATGATTCTTCTTCCTGACTCCCAGATTTTGTTCGTAATGTTGTCTTTTCTTGCCTTCATAAGCTTATTTGGAAATATCTTGCACTCAGCTTAAGGATGCTGATTTTTGTTATTTCCAGAAAAAAATTGCTTTCATACCTGTTATGAAGTTTCCCTGTTAACACCAGCCTGAGGTAAAACTTTAGTAAACACAGGAGCTGGAATTTGATGATCCTTGTGGGTCCCTTCCAACTCAGGATATTCTGTGGTTCTGTGATTTTATGAAGTCGAGGGAAATTACCTACCTGTGAGGCCTGCACCTCAGTATCCAAAAGGCTCAGGTAGGATCACACAGATATGGACTCACCCCAAATCGATAGCAGGAGCCTAATTGCTGTAAAAATTGAAGAAAATTGATGTGCTGTGGTTGTAGTGAGGAAATGAGACTCTCTCTGCTTGAGAGCTCCCAGCCTGCTGGCTGGATCTGCAGGACACACTGCCCTCCCTTGGCCATGGATGGGCTCTGGATCTGGGCTGAGGAACCTGCCTTTCCTGAGCATCCTGGCGGCCAGGGGAAGGTTACTGGAACGTGGTATGTGCTGTGATTTATAAACTCGATCAGAGGTGCAGACTTTGTAGGTGATTCCAACATTCCCTCCAGGAGTTCATGACAAGATTTATGTGAAGCTTCAGCACTGTGTGAAATCAACTGTGAGAAAAATAGCTTAGGAGTGATTTTATCGTTGTATGCAAGAAAGTGATGTCAGAAACCACAGAAATCTGCGAGACTGATTCCTGAGCACGCAATGGAAGACTTTTATCTGGTTTTGCTTGTACATGAGAGTTTTATGTAAATGTTGGAAAATCATAATTATGACATAAACTTTTCAGAGAATTTGTGCTTCCAGGTGTGATGGAGATGTGGGAGCAATCTGGGTACAGAGACTTGTTTGAAGGAGACATCTCTGACTTTACCCCTTTTGGGGTTATGCTCACTCAGAGCCTGTCCCTGGTGCTGTGATTCAGGCTGAGCTCTGCACTGGTCCGTACAGGTATTCTAACAAGTGGGGTGTAATGGTCCCACCTTTTTCCATTTCTGCTACATGTTCTTCTTCCTGCCCTTGTGTTGTCCTGGCAGTGTCTGGCGTTGTACTCAACCTTTTTCATGGCCTGGAGAACCTCATTAACATTCTCTGTCTCTTTTTCAGATTACTGAAATTTTGTGTTACAGCAAGAGGGATGTGGGGGGGAGGAAAATTTAGCTGTTTTACAGTGTGATTGTGTTCTGATGTTTTGTCTTTTATCAAAATAATTACTGTCAGGAAGAAAAGTCACAGTGACTTGGAAGTGCGTGTACTCACGGCACGTACCCTTGGAGGAGCAGGAGCTGGAAATGGGCAGTGCTTGGGTCAGTGTGTCTCAGAACAGCCGCTGTCCTGAGGCTGCACAGATTGATGGATATCTCTATATTCACATGGGGCCACAGAGCTAGTTCTAACAAAAAAAATCCCCAAAAACCCCTGTTAACCCAAATATCTCATCTCTCTTACCTGCCTTGCTCAAGGGGTCACGTCCCCTCACTGTGCAGCCCCAGGTGGGCTGCAAATCACCCTGCGTGCCTGTAGCTCTGTCTCCCCACCGTCCCTGCAGCTGGGAAGCCCCCAGGAATTATGCCCACAGGGTGTCAGACTGTAGGCAAAGTCAAAATCTAAACACCTTCACAGGCAGTGGGAGAGCTGGGTTTTTGGTGTTGCTGGGGAGTTCATCTCCCAGAGACTGCCTGAACCCATGAGCTGCTGGAGGAGGCCTGGGTAGGCTGAGGAAGGGCTCGGGGAATTTTCTCATGGAAGCAGAGGGGAAGAGCAGGGCAGAGTTACCCACATGGGAGAGCTTTGGGTGCTTGTACAGGGAGAGCAGGCTGGCTCTCAGTTTGCTTTTGCAAAGATCCTGACACATCTCTGTTTAGGAACCCGCTGGGGTACAGGACACCTGCTCAGCTCTCTGCCAGGCTGGTACTCTTTCTTATGCCTTTTTTAAGAAAAAAAATCACTTCTGATCCACAGCACCACACAGCAGAGAGTGCCTGTTCTTGAAGAGCATTCCCAGTTCCAGATGTAAAGAAGCCTGACTGCACACAGTGTTCAGAGGAAGGGCTGTTGAAATGATGTTTCAGTTTGCTTGTGTTTGGCAATTTCTTCTCCAAAAAATGTATTCTTTGGGCCTAATTCTTAGAGATGGTCCTGAGGTGTCTAATTTTGTTTTCTGGCAGTCTTGGGGGGCCAATAGGTGCAGAGAGACATTGGGTTAACACGGAGCTGGTTACCTGACTCACTCTTGTCCTCTGACAGCTGAAACACAGAATTAGGTGTGAAGACCTCTGCTGGCTAACAAGGCTCACCTGGCACTTTCCCCCATGATGCTGGGGAACATGGGGCAGTCACAGCCCCAGAGCACTGGGGTTTCTCTGTCCTGCTCAGCCTGGCAACACCCTTGGCATGTGGGTTTGGTGAACAGGAGAGATACTCCGTGCCCATTTCTGGAGTTTGCCTTTTTCTCTAGCAGCCCACAGGTTTTCTCAAGCCAGGACCTGCGCTTGGTGTTCTTGGCCTATAGACCACCAGAAACCAGATTGTGGTGGGAGGAGTTGAAGTGCCAGGAAGGCAAAGTGCCATGAAAAAATTTCAGCATGGATTTGCCATCATGGGAAGAAATGCCTTCTGTCTCACTGGGCCTCTGCTCCTACATCTCTGCTTTTTGAGCAGGGTGTTTGCGACCTTTGCGTTCTGTGAGTTTTGTGATATCTTCTTTGGGAGTCTGCCATGCAGGGAATGCCCACCTGTACTGGTGGTAATTTCCTGACTCCCATTCTGACGAGGAACCAGCTGTGTGGAAGTGGGAAGTTCCTGCCTCCATATCCAGCCTTGGTGCTTCTTCCCGTGGCCTTGCACACTCACTGCTCATGATCAGCTGCTCCGTGCTGGTGCTGTCTGGTTGTGCTAGCGTGAGGGAAAGGCACTCTCCAAGCCTGAGATCATTCCAAATCTCCTCTTGGTATCTTTCTAGTGATTTACAATTTCTGAGGTCAGATCCTTGGACCAGCATTTTCTGTAAAACTATAATGAAAAGGGAAAGCTGGAAAAACATTCAAGGGTTTGTTTTTTTTTTTTTCAGTGCAACCAGGTAGGATTTGAAGACAGCCTGGGATTGCTGCTGATAGAGGACACTGTGGCAGCCTCCCTGCTGAGGGATGGGCTTGCGGAGCTCAGGTTGCCGGTGCCAGCCTGGACAAGCCCCCAGGTAGCCTCGGGGAAGTCCGGGCGATTCGATTTGCAGTTCTCACGCCTCAGCTCGACCAAACCCATAGCCTGACCTTACAGCTACGGGCAAGATCAAAACAACTTAGCAACGGTTGTTTATTCGCTTCCATTAGTCACTCACGTAATTAGGAGATAAGGGAAGGTGCATTCCCCGGGCAGCAGCCCTGCCACCGCGGCTGCTGTGGCTGCTGCCACCAGAGGACACTCTTGGATAGCCTATGGATCCTTCTCGGCACGGCAGGGCGCGTTCCCTCTCGGGTTGGTCCCAAATTCATCATCCAGCAATCCCAGCCCCAGCCTCCTTCTCCCCGCCGCCCTCCGTCTGCTGAGCGCGCTGTCCTCGGCACTCCTTGCTCTGGCACTGGTTCGCCTGGAGCTGTTCCCTGCAGCCCCGACTATCCATTTTCCTCGGGCAGCTCTATCGCCCAAGGTCACCGTGTTGCAGTATCTGGTGCTTTGCTCTGTCTCTGTCCCCAGGGGCAGGTAGCCAAGACACCGGTTTGCTGGGAGCGTGCCAAGGACCTGCTCGGAGCTGCAGCACTTGGCACGCTCGGGACCAAGAGACATAACCCAGACACAACCTGCCCTGAAGTTTGGAAGCACTCGGAGTAGAGATTTGGGTACGAGTCTGTTTAGGAGATTAAGTTCAGTCTGGGTTCAGATCACTCCAGTTCTCCATGCTAAAAAAAAAAAAAAGTCCTACAATTCTATTCCCTGTAGTAAGAGTGAAGTGTAAGGTTCATTGCTTTTGAAGTTAGTGCCTTGATGGTTTGTGCAATGAGACTGACATGTCCTTACTTGCTTGAAATAAATAATAAAAAAAAGGCGTCAGACTGCTTTTTCTGACGGAAAGAGGCATTCCTTAAGGAGCCTGAGCAGGTGGGTGTGTGAGTGTTGTGGTTCTCTTCCTTCTGAGGAAAGCAAATTGGGTGATTCGTGTGTGTAAAAGCGCCTCCTCTCAGGCAAGGTCACTGAGGGAGGGCAGCATCCATCTCTGCTGGGAAGAGGTTTCTCTCAGCATCCCACCCCAGGAAGAGCAGTTTGTCTGTGCTGGCTCTCATACAGGCAGCCCTGGGGACAGGGGGATGGAGGAGAGGCTGTGAGCCTTGTCTGGAGCTGGTCACTCATGGTGGCAAAAATGGATTTTGCTCCTTGCAAAGGCAGGGCTTCCTTAGGTCCAGACTCAAATGGACAAAACCACTCTTGAGTGTCTACAGCTAAACCTGTGGTTCACACTTTGCTTGGGACCTGCTTCAGTACTGGCTGCCCTTGGCTGCAGCTACTCTTGCCCTTTGGAGTCACTGAGCAAAGTGATGGAGACTTGTCCCTGCTCCAGGCAGCACAGAGACATTTTGCAGGGCCTCGTTCTGAGTGTAAAACTGCTTCATCTGTGAGAAATTTTGGGATTATTATAATTTTGGAAAGGATGTTCCTTTTTTTCTAGGATCCCCCAAGGCATGAGGTATCTTCTGAGTTGCACTGTTGCCTGAAGATCAGGACGGTGTTGTTATCATTCGCTGTTCTGTCTTTCACTGCTAACACACAGGTTTAGGGGAAACATAATTCTGTGTCTCTGCTCATGTCACTTGGCACAGCTGCCTTGAATTCAGACTTTAGTCCACCTGTGAATCTGGTCCATCTTATACACACAGGGCTTTGCTTTATGTAGTGGTTTTTTTCCAAACACCTTTGCCAAGTGCTAATACTGCACCAGAGAGAAAGTACACACTAGTGCTTTGGTGAGAACCAGTGTGCTGAAGAACTCCATGCCTTGTGCTTAGGCCAACAGGGCTTCAAACACCTCTGGGAAGTGGTTTTAGGTGGCAGTTTCCTTTCTGTTTGGAAGATGTTCTGTTCAGAAAGTGCCCACAAAAGTTACTGTAGGAGAATTTCAGCTCGTGAGTGCTTTTATACCTGAAGTGTTCTAAAAAAAAGGATGGTGATTTTAGAAATGAAGAGTAAAAACGGTCTGGCAGTCAAGCGATGTTTAAGGATGAATGTGGTGTAGGCAGTGTTCCCCATTCCCCAGTAATATGTCAGGAGGCGGGAGGCAGCAGTCTGTGTTAATTATGCTTATGGTGAGCAGCCAGTGCTTCAGCCAGGACTCATTGTGCTGATTATGATTGATTGGAATGCCAGAGAAGGCTCAAACTCAGTGTGTCTTCTCAAAGTATGCTGAGATGATAATAACAATTCATTAAAGTTTTATATCCTTTATGGTGCTTTGTCCCTTGTGACGGTAGAAGCATTTCTGTAATCCAGAGCATGTTGGATTATTCCTCGAACGTTTCTTTCCTGAAGAGTGTTTTTACTCAGCAAACTGCTCCAAGTTACTGGGAGCGAAACTTTCCTGCAGAGCCCCAGATTTCACGTGCATGTGGCCACCTGGAAATTGATGGAAAGGAAGGGAAGGTGCTGAAACTCATAAGAGAAGCCCCCTGCTTCCCTGCATCCCACACTGCTTCCTGAAGTGGCCAAGGAGTTTGGCAGGGCCTCCTGGCTCTCACAGAGACACTGAAGGGTCTCCATGTCACTGAGGTTTAGGCCATGTGTTGGAAAGGTAGTTTCCTCCTGTAGTTAAAGAAGAAATAGATATTCTGACCTGAAAGCATCTGGTCTGAGGATAAACTTCTCTGGAGAGTTTTCTTGGAGTTAGAAACCGTGCTGTGGAAGAGAGGCTGTTTTTTAAAGTGATGCTTTTTGTCCGAATTTACCTTTTGCAAATATCTTTGCAAACATGTGCAATATACAGAGAAGGAGAGGCTGGGGCCTCATGGCTGGGATGTGGGGCAGAGGAGCAGGAGGACACCAGGGATCTGCTTTCATGGAGCCAGCACATGGAAGCCCCTCACTCTGTGCTCAGTTTCTCAAACAGGGAGATTTGGTAACAGGTCCTGCCTTGCAGGATGACTCCCACAGTGTGGCATCAGCATCTCTGTTACAGGGCCCCAGCAGAGCAGATCTTGCAGTAAGATGTGATTTAAATTATTTAGGGTGTTGTCATGTGATCACAACTGATTGAGTTCCTGCGGCTTCACAAGTTGCCGTCTGTTATCATCCCCATTATGAATTATGCATTAGCTTAAATCAAGGCTTAAAACAGAGGAGTTCAAACAGAGTCCTCACACAGTGATACCGTAAAACTGTCTTTAGGGTGTTAGTACTGGATCCAAAACACTGCAGCTACACCGAGAGATCATGCTGGTTTGGTAAAAGCTCTCTCTGCTGGTTCAGACCATCCTGGAAGATTCCCTTGTTTGTGGTAGGCTTTGTGCTGGGCCAGGTGTCACCTGCTTTATTGATGTAGACTCCTAAAACTGGTCAAAATTCCACTGCCTTTGTCCTGGCTGAGTGGGCAGCAATGAGACCACAGTCCCACACCTGAGTCCCAAAGATCTCAGCATTGTGTGGTCAGGGAGCTGCTGCTGAAGGCGCAGTGACCACGTGCCAAATTGTTGCCTGGCTGGATGTGAGGCTTTGGGAAGCTGTTGGCGTTGGAAGTGCCATGAGCCCTCCTTTAAAACCTGTCAGTTTACACGTGTGCGGTGGTGTCAAAGTGGCCATTTGCAGTAAAATACTTCAAGACCAGCTCTGACATTTATCAGAGCCCTCTGGCCTGGAAGTCTCGTGGCCAGAAAGTGAGTTCCTCCAGAACATTCCCATTTCTCAGGCTGATCTGCAATGCACCACGTAGTCAGTGTTCTTTTCCTGTGAAGGAGAGGTGCCTCGAGCCACTCCAGCTTGTGTGTGGGTGCTTCCCTCTTAGGCCAACGTGCCGTCGCTCCTCCAAAGCTCTGGAAACTGCTGCTGGCCAAGCTGTGAAGTCTTTCCCTCTTGGTTGCGTAGCTTATACTGAATCTGTGTTTAGAGCCTGCTGTCCTTCCAAAGATGCAATTCCCTGATATCCCATCTTCTCCCGAGTCACATTTAGAGGCCAGGCTTTCTCTGCCCGTGCTACACCGACACAAGGCAGGCAGCTTGGCAGCCCAGAGTGATGGGGCAGGCTTGGCTCTCACTGCGGGCCTGGGGCTTGCTGAATTTATACACATTTTCTGGGCAGCAGATTGGGTCAGTGACCTTGTTCTGATGCAGAGGCAGGCAGTTTATTACCATCCATTTGAGATCCTATAAAATAAACAATTCTCTCTGTGGGAACAGGCATCAGAGATTACTGTAGCTAAATCAAGGCTTACTTGGCGAGTGTGTGCAGTGGGGAACGCAGAAAATTCATGGCATCCCCAGAAGCCAAGTGCTTTCACGTAGATTGTGTGGCTGTCCTAGGGAGGACCACTGGGATCTGCGAGCCAAGCAGGATGGATAGGCAGGGAATGAATGTCTCCTGGCATTAGCAGTGGTTGCAATGATAATTGCTGTTTGAATTTTTGGGTCATAAATCTGTTTGCGTCTGCAAGGACACTTCCAGCGGCTCCAGCTTTATCCTAGTGTTGGGAGCTGTTTTTCTACAGCTGGAGGGTGCTTGTTCCACCAGCTGGCACCAGGGCTGACTCCATGGCTCCTGCTTTCTGCCCTTGGATATCTGAGGGCAAAAATCCTTTGACTTCAGAGGGAGTTGCTCACACAATGTGCCTGCTAGAAATAGAACTATGTCCCTCCTCTTTAAAGCAGCGCCAGATTCTCTGTCTGCAGCTTAATGTGCAAAGCCTTTCCCCTGGGAGAGAGCCAGCCTTCTTTTTTCTCCCAAATTCACAAGTGTCCATACCTCTTGCTGTTTTACAGAGGGCTGAACAGTCTCTTCAACCGAGACAGGAATTCCGAGTATTTCTTAACCTCTTTTGGAAAGAGGGTGGTGGATAGGAGAGCAATGGTGCCAGTGTCAAGGTTTTTGTAAACTGAGTTGGTCATACCAGAGATCTTCTGTCACATTTTGTCCCTGGGACTTTGCAGTTTGGAGGTGAAGAGAAAGAATGGTGAACCTCTGGGTGCTGGGACCATGATGGATCAGGAAGAAAGGAGTAAGAAAGCAAAGGAGAAAGGGTTGTGGTTTAGTGTGGACCACCAAGATGGGAGAAAAGTGAGACAAATTTTTTGAACAAATTTTAAGTCTTAAATTGCTTCAAACCACAGGGTGCTGTGCCTGGGGGAGACAGGGAGGGAATGGTTGTGCAATTTCACCCTCAATCATGCAGAGGCAGAGTACTGGACAAAGGGATTGCCTTAGATATATTGCAGTTGGAGCCTAGTAGAGCATTTGATACAGGGTCTTACAAGATCCTGCCCTCCCTCTGAGATTGTTTGGCTTGTTTTGAATAGGAACTCAGTGGTGTGGATTAGCAGAAATGACAAATGATACATGGCTCTGGTCATGCAGATTTTCAACCAGTGTGACTGATGAAAGTTTTTGATTCATCCATTTCACTGAGGGCTCCTCCTGTGCCTTAGCAAAGCAGTAAAGAGCGTTTTAATGGCAGTTTTAGGTGCGATGTTTTTCAAACATTACTGAGTACCTTGTACGTGAAGCATGGCAGAAACCAGGAAGTTCGGTCATTTTGGTGGGAAAGTGATGGAGTGTTAGAGGAGGAAAAGTAGTTTTTCTATACGAGAGAAACATCTGAAAGCAAAATTCTTTAGGAAGGAGGAGCCGTGAAAGTTTGAGGGTGAGAGACAGCAAAGTGGGCCCTTGGGTGTGTGTGACAGACTGACAACAACGTAACTGGCGTCAGGTTATCGGGCCGGACTGGGACTGGGGAAAGTGGCAGAGCTCCATGGAAATTACAGAGATCTGGCAGTTTATCCCTGCTGAGGATGCAGTTGGGGTAGAACTTACTGACAAGAAATACCAATCAACTGGTTTGAAATCAGAGCTGAAAGTATGAGGGATAAGTTAAATAAATCTACTTGCCCCTACATATTAAAGAAGGGAGTCTGCTTATTCCAGGCCGGAGGAGAAGGAGAGAGGCTGTGCAGGAGCCTGCCAAAATCTCTGAGGTGTGGGAGTATTACTGAGCAGTGTGGGCAGACTTGGCACACTTGAAAGGAAGTGGAGTATGGCACTGAAGCCCATTCCTTGGGAGCAAGAGGGCTGGCTGGGAGGCAGCCTTGCTGACCAAATCAGTCTTCCTGCCTCATCCTAGCATTACAGCCAGTCCATTACAGGAGATAACTGAGTGGTCAAAAAGTCATTTTCAAAAATACTTGGTTTTGTACCTTCATTTTGTTCCTGTCTTTGTGGTTTCATTCCCTAAAAACAGCTGTTGGGTTGTTAAAGGCTGCATTTGTTAAGCAAGGAGTAAGCAGCTGGATTTCAAACACTCACTGAGCTGGTCCTTCAGGCAACTCTTCGAGAATTTTGCACCAACAGAAAAGGAGAGAAGAAAGGAGAAAGTGGAAGGGAGTGTTTATATTGAAATCTTTATTTAGTTCCAAAAGCCTAGAGCAAAGCATCAAAACACAGAGTGCCTCATACAAGCCAAGACAGGGAATAGAATTTCCATTTTATTCCAGATGAGAAGTAGGTCTTGTTATAAAGGGGGTTGGGTGACAAAGCTAAATGTAATTTAAATTTCTACTCCAATCTATTTTTAATTATTCAAGTGTAGATTCTTTTGTAGGGTTAACAAGGAATTTGCCAGGAGCCAGGCCACAAAGGCTTGAGTTGTAGTTTTCCAGCAGACATCCTGAAAATACACTGTCACAGGCAATCAGCGTCCTTGGGGAGGTGGCCTGTTAGCAGGGTGTTTACTAATTGGGATCATTCTGCAGCAGATAATTGTTTGTGACACCCACGCTGATTGGACCCACAAAATCTTCCCATCCTGCAAATGGCCCGTGACAGTTTTGATGAATTTGAAGTTTGGAGTCTGAATAAATCCGAGGAAGGAGAAAAGAAATGCTTCCACTGGAAAATACGTGTAGGGGAGCAGGGCTGTGCCCTGGGTCAGCCCCCAAGGATGGAGCCACATGAGCACATAGAGAGAGGCCACTGTCGGGTCTTGTCACACTTTCTATGTTTTCCTCTTGTGTTAATTAAGAGACTGGAGGAGGACCAGCCATGCCAAAATAAAATGGGGAGAATTGGTTTATTTTGCACAGGACAGGGGTGTCCTAACCAGGGACTTTTGGGCTTATGGGGAAACTGCAGATTTATTGAAATATCCAAACGAGTTCAGATGCGGGTCAGGCCTTGCTCCAGACAATAGCAAAGGTGATGCAGATATCCCCAGCTAACCAGCAGCTCTCTGGGCTGGCAGCAGTATGTGAGGGCTGTGAATACCATTTTGCAGAGGAGATACAGAGATTTTTAAAATTTTGTTTCTGGGGGCTGGCCCAAAAAGTATTTGATATTTTTGCTACTTTTGACTGATGCATTGGTATGTGCTTTATGGCCAGTTTGAGAATCACAGAACTGCAATAGCTTTCTTGTCCAGCCCCCTGCTCAAAACTTATTTGCCCTTCTGTCCCAAGCATAAACTGCATTTTCACGCACTTGGCAGAAATGTGGTTGTTGTGTTTTATCTGGTTTGTATCTGTACTGCACCAAGATGAGCAGGAGAAGCAGCAGGTTCAGTCTTTGCAGTTCAGAGCTCAGAGCTGCAGTTGGATTCTGTAAGCTCCATGCAAGTGCAAGTACGGAGCGTTTGCCAGATTTCAGGCTGAGGAGGAAGTTGCAGGGCTGGTTTCTGGCCATGGATAATGGTAGATGTTCTGGGCTTCCCTGTTCCCAAAAAATCCTAAGTGGTCAATAATTTTTCTACACATATTTCTGGGAGACTCTAGGAAAATTAGGACTGGATGTATATCAGGTGTAAGAATCACTGCTACAATTCCCATATCCGCTGTCTGGACCTTTTGATTGGGAAGCAAAGAATTAAAGAAGCATTACTCTGTAATATGCTTGGCAAGGCAGGGAAGTTATTAGTGCTGTTAGGAGAAACTATATCCATGTCCTGGCTAGTAATAGGCTAAAATAATGGCTAAAGCACAGGAGACAAGCATTCAAAGGTGTCCAACAGCAACTGAGTTCATATTCCTGTCCAAAACAAAGGTCAGTCATCCTCCTGAGCCAGAAATTGTTCCTGAGAGAGAGCTCTCCTGCTGCAGAAGTCATGCTCCCTTCCACAAGCGAATGACGTTCCAGATGCAAACTGGCATGGAAAACTAGGAGAAGCCATCTAGATCTGAGCTTTGAAAATGGGAACTCTTTATATAATCTCTCATTTCTTCCAGATCCTCCCTGCCCAGCCCAGTGAGAAGTGTCCCATGGAAGGCAGGCTCACTGGATGTCGTAATGGTGGTCCTTGTAGAACTAAGCTGAGTGGCGGTGTGTAATAGAATAGAAAGTCCCTCTTTTCAATGGTCTTACCCAAGTGAAAACAGTCCTCTGAAGATCTGTCTGGATACTGCAGAATATTTTCCACAAACTCATCACGCCGGGCCTGTGGTTGCACTGCATGAGTTCAACAGTAGTTGGCAGAGTTAAATACTGGGAGAGAAACCAGTGCTTTGTCTTTGAGGCAAAGCTGAAGGTGCTTCCCAGGACATCAAAATCGTAACACTGAGTGCCAGGGCACGGAACTGTGCAGCTTCATCATTTACACAGACATGTTGTTTGATTCTATATAGAATCACCAATGCAATGAGAGCTGCACCCAGCACAGCACAGACTGGACGGGTGAGTGGAAATGCACAGGACCAGCAGGAGGAGATCCACTGCCATGGAAAAGCAGATAGTGCCTGTCAGATACTGACCATTTGACAGTCTACTTAAGATTTCCCCAGGGAAACCCTCCAATCAAAAAAAGAACTGTATTTCCCTAAAATAAAACTTGCAAGTTTTTCTCAGGACCTTTGTTACCCTTGTGTTATGTTGTGGTGCAGTGGGGAGACTTGCCCAAGAGCCACAGAGAGAATGAAAAAGTCCAAACTGGAGGTGTCCAGGTGTGCTTTACAGTTGCCCCTTGTATGTAATGACTGGGATTAATTAGCTGTTTCTAAAATTATGCTAAAGATTTCCGCAGTAGTAAGAGGCAGGGTACTGCTCTGGTCATGCAGAGTTCCACCAAAGCCGGCAGGATCATTCAGGAGTGGTGTGGTCCAGCTTTCTGGCTCCTATCGGCGGATTTTGACTTAAATGGGATCAAGGACTCAGACTTTGGAGTGGGAGCACTGGTTACATGAGATGATCATTTTTATGGGTCTTAAGAGAGGCAACCCGCCTCCTAAAACCCGGCATCCCGCACATTCGCTTAACTCTGATAATCTTCCGGAGCTTTAGCAGATTCACAGGAAAGGGTGGACTTGGAAGGATTCCTGCAGTCTGTCAAGTAAGTATCCAGTGTTTCAATTGCACTGAGCTCCAGTGCATCTTCTGTAAATCTGTTTCAAGTTGTTTTTTCGGGGTCAGTGGAACACAGTATAAATCCCAGCTCGCTCAAGTCCTTCAGGCACAGAATTTGCAGAATACATATGGAAATACTTTTGCCTGGTGTTCTCTGCTCTGCACCTCTCCCAAACAGAACTTACAATTGTGTTGCAGTATGAAAGGGAAAAACCTCCGAGCCTGGAGTAATGTATACAATTCAATAATACATGAAATTCAAAGCCACACATTAATCACATTCATGTTTAACTTTCAGATTTAAACCCCTGCAGGTTGGCTGCCCTTTGTTCTGCTAAGTGGAAGGGGGCATTCCAGCCCCTCTGTGCAGAGTTCAAAAGCTGCCTCGGGTAACAAGTGCAACCGGCTTTTTAGGCCTCATTGTATTCTCCCTTCGGGGCATAGTGAGAAGCTACTGCACAGGTCGGCCCCTTATCAGGCTGTTCAAAGGGAGAGAAGTTTGGATAGCAAAGGTTTGGCAGGTCACTGCAAGGGGCTGCTCACAGGTTCAGGAGGCCAAGGCAGGAAAAGTGATGATGCTGCAAGTCAGAATCCAGCTGCATTGGCAGGTCTGGGCAGGAAGGGCAAGTTATACAACAGCCTCTCTTTTCCTCCTGCCGCCATCCAGCTTCCAAGCCCCCTGTTTTCATTAGTGTCAGCTCATTTGCAGATTTTTGTGAGCGGGATTTCGTATGGGAGTGCTTGTCTCTGGCATGTCCTTGTGTGTGTTGGATTATTATTAACTGTTCCTGGTGGTTACCTTTGTCCAGGGTTCACTCATCCGAGCGCTGCAGCTTCCTTGCCTCTGGCTGTTCAGACCCCCATTCTCCCCCTCCCCTTTCAGTCCATTCAAAATGCTGTTGCAGTTTGGCTTTATCCTACCCTTTTCCCAGCAGCCTGGCTTTCCAGGGCTCCACACAGGCAAATTAAGCCACAGGGAGCAAAGACTATTCTGCTGCCCTTCAGAAGAGGGCTGCCATAGGAACCTGCTTGCTAATGCCTGGTTATAACCACTGGCCTTGGGTATAAACACCAGGGGGGTGCTGTGGCTAACTGGAGAGCAAAATTATTTGCAGTAGCTGATTTGCATCAGGGTTAGTCTGGGTTGATCCAATCATAGCAAGATGTGGCAGTAGTCATGGTTGTGCTGTGGCTGCAGATATATTGGGAGTAGCTTCAGGTGGACAAATCTTGGGGGCTGGTAGCAGTCCAGCTGCTGTGGTGTTGTGGGGGTTAAGCACGTAGCAAAATCCTCACCAGAAACCCGGTAAATGACAATTAATCTACAATATTTTGGCCATCAGGGAGTTTAAAGTGCACCCACAGGGCTGTAATGACATGTTGTCCAGCTTCCAAATCATAGAATCATGTTTGGGTTGATAGGGACCTTCCAGATGATCTTGTTCCAACCTGCTGCCGTGGGCAGCGACACCTTCCACTATCCCAGCTTGCTCAAGGCTCCATTCTGGCCCTGAACACTTCAGAGATGGGGAATCCACAACTTGTCTGGGCAGCCTGTGCCTGTGTCTCACCACTCTCACAGGGAATAATTTCTTCCTATAATCTAATCGAAACCTGCCCTCTTTCAGTTTGAAGCCATTCCCTCCTGTCCTGTCACTCCAAGTCCTTCTAAAAAGTCCCTCTTCAGTTCCCTTGTAGCCCCTTTAGGCACTGGAGGGTGCTCTAAGGTCTCCTAGAGCCTTCTCTTCTCCCAGCTAATCCACTCAGCCTGTCTCCACAGGAGAGGTTCTCCAGCCCTTGGATCCCAGTGTGTCAACCCAGGGAAGGCCAGAACTTAAGATGTTCTGTCTGAAGGGGGGAGACACAATGAGCATCCCAAGAGTGCTTATAAACATCCCAGAAAACAGGATACGGAGCAGACTGTTTAGGAGTAAACGTGGGTGACTCGGTGAGACTACCCATCACCAGCCAAACGAGCCTGAACTTTGAAGTTAAATGGTCTGAATTCCAGAGAGTCCAAACATTTTACGCACTGAAGTGAAATGCCAAGTTCAAGGCGTACAGGAGGTGTAGTGTTGGATTAAGTGCTCTCCGTACAGTGATGACTTCTTGCTGCTGGGTCATTCAAGGACATTTTCCATGCTAAGTTCAGCTTCTGAAGGTGCACATCATTAATAGTCATCAAAGTGCTTGGGAGAGTTTGATCCTGCGAGGGCCTCTCCAGAACTTAAAGGAGAAGAATAAAGAGGTCTTTTAACAGGGGATGGAATTCAAATGTTTGTGAAGATTGAGTGGTAAATTCATCACTCTCACCTGCAAAATTGGGGGCTGACAAATTGGGCTGAGCCCGGTTGTGGGGCTGAGCCCACCAGCCGACAAAGACAGTGTGGCCTGAAAGACTTTCATGTAGAATACAAATATTGAGGTGCAACAGAGGGCAAAATTTTCTGGAGTTCTCAGTTGGAGAGAGAATATTTTATGCAACAACACTGAATTCAAGGTGCAGTTATAAAGTATACACTGTTCTTGTAGGGCCACACTGGGGTTTTAATAACGCAAATGGCAAAGCTCCCACTGATAGGGTTTGGCCCTCAGCAACTTCAGCTCTGGAAGTTATTCTGTATTATGCGTAGAAAGAAGAAAGTCTCCAACCTATCAAGCTTTGATGCAAAAAAACCTTTTCCTATTTATGTCAAAAGAATGATTGGTGTTCTGTAAGCAGCATGCAAAAATTTCCAAAAGGCTGGATTATGGAATAGTGCCTTGGAGTTTTAGTGGGAGGTCACACAAGTGACTTTCCAAACTCACTCCTCGTGCTTCTCCACTATCCAAATGTATGGAAAAACGTGGAGCACGCTTTCCAAAGGCATTAAGCACCCCACCCCCACTTTGAGATCTGTGTTAACTTGAAATCGGTACAGAGCCAGGTGTCTAATTTAGGCAGTCCCTGGTGTTTCATAGTTGCCATAAGGAGCAGTGTTAGTTAGGACATGGTGAAACATCTCAGAGAAGTCCTGTTGGCTTAAAAAGGAGCAGGACTCAGCTCAGCTTCTGATCTAAAGGGTTTGACACAGGAGTAAGCATCTGTCAGCTGCCCGGTAATAACTTGCTGGTGGTGTATTCTGACCCTGTGACAGTCCACAATAAACGGGAAACAATTAGATTTAGCGTTTGGCTCTGTAACTCGTGAGAAAGCTACCCCATATTTGAAAAAAAGCCTCTCCAGGTACATGAGTGTGCATGGGGACTGAGGGAAGCTGCTGTGTGGTGGTTTGTTACATTGCAATCACTCACGATTTCTGAGTCAGAGTTCTGTGATACAGCAATTTCCATCTCCTCTAACTCCTCTTGATTCTTCTGTTCCTTCCTTTCAATTAATTTTTCCCTTACAGAAAGGAGGGGACATTTCTGTCATAGGCCAGTGCTGATATTGTAAGTTTGATGCCCATATAAGATTTCTTCCTTTTGTTTTCCTGACTGATGAAGATGAGCTGTATCCTGTTTTCCTAAGGGAACAAGATCCACCATGGTGGTTTGCTGCACATTCTCTCAGCATGGAATAGCACAGTCTGCAATCTGCAGCTTTGGTTTATGTCCATAAGGGTTGGATGGATGCTCACTTGACCACTGAAGGCTCCTGTCCTTCAACCAGGGTCATAGCTGGAAGTCTTCTTTATGATCAGCCAAACTAATCCAGGCTCTGAAACTGTCACATTTGGTTTAAAGTTTATAATTAGTGGACTGTAAAGAGGGGCTCAGTTCCTATCACGCAAGGGGGAAAAATCAAAGAACAATTTTTTTGCTTCAAGGGGTGGGAAATGAAACTCCTACAGCATTCTAGAGAGGAGAAACCTGTGGCTCTTTGCTTTACAGCAAGACAGAGGTGACACCTTCTAGACAGCTGTGTAGGCCTTGCTTGGGACAGGCTCAGCTTCCTGACAGAACTCTGTCAGAGCATGAGATTGGTTCCAATATCCCAAATGTTTAAAAATATGGACACGAATACACTTTGAAGGAGCATGATGTAAATCTGAGCTTTTATACCTCAGGTTTTATCTGAAAGGACTTTTTTCTTAAAAGGCAGTGTCTGATGAAAGACTTGCAGTCTCTCTTTGGTTCATATGCTGGGAAAAGATATCCTGGCCACACCGCAGGCAGCCAGATAGTTCACAAAAAGATTCAGTAACTTAACATGATCTTACTTGTATAGAACTTGCTGTTCTTTGACCCAACTAACTCAATCCAGGAGGGCTTTAGAAGGAGAGAAATATGGTGTTTCTAATTAAAAATTTGAAAAAAAAAAAAAAAAAGGAGTTTTCAGGAAGAAAAAAAATAAACAACAGAAGAACATCAATCGAAGAATTATTTAATTTAAAAAGTTGCATAATTCTCCCCATGTTTCGACACAAAAGGTGGATCTGTGGCCAGCTTGTAAAGTGCAATCACTTGGCTACTGGCCCACACACATGGGTAGCACATCAACTTCTGCCCTACCTCCTCGGCCCTCTCTGATGTGCTGCAGCGTGGCAGGAGGAGACAGATGGACCTGAGCAGGAACACTGCAGAACTGGCAGAGTTAGCAGTTGATTGGATGCCATTTTTACAGCTGTTGGATGTTTGTGTAAGGTTTGTGTTTGGGAAAGGAAAGCTAATTCGTGAGTTTAAGACAAGGATAATTCCAGTCCTTCCAGCGCCTCAAGAGGGGAGTGATCGGGAGGGAGTCACAAAGTCTTCGAGATTTTGCAACTTGTGTGCACAGTTCTTAAGGTGACAGATTGGGAGAAAGGCTCTTTTTATTGTTAAATCTTTGGAGGGGAAAGCATGTAGGATGTTTTAAAAATAGGTTTATTTTAGGGAAAAGCTTATTTGATCTCGAGTTTCACTGCAATTTTGATCATTCTCTCTGGCATCTGGTGCCCATTTATAAGGTACAAAGTAAGGAATCAGTTAAAAGCATGCACAAGCAAATGTGAAATTTGTGCTAGAACAATGCACTTGGGGATCTTAATACAATAATTGACCCCTTCCTTGTTTGTCTGTCTAACGCTCACTTTGTTCTCTCTAGATCTCACAAGATATTGAATTTACTGACTAGAGAAGGGCTGCAGACTAGAGAAAACAGAAAAATTTGCTGAGAAAGCAAAAAAAGAGGTTAGTGGAAAAATCTTGTTTTCTCTGGGCAAATAGTACTTATTCTCTTTGTGATCAACACCAGATACTCTCCAGCAATGGTTTCTTGTCTTTCACTCCACCCTGAAAGAGTTCTTATAACCAGAACTATTGTTTCAGTGGCTTTACAGATTTGGTAAAAAAACCCGGAGAGCCATACAATCCATGCCAGATAACAGTAGATCAGGACTGAAAACCTGCCACCTCACAGCTTCCCAGCTACCAAAGAGATTTACAGACAGCAGTGACAGACATAAGCTCTCTTCCTCTTGCATGTTTGTCACGCCGCGGGCTTTTTATATTTGCAGGTAGATCTTAAATTTGTAATGGAAAAGGAAGCTGGTGAATATTTTGTGCCCGGCAGGCTGGGGGGGAGAAATGACTCCTGGGTGAATTGTTGTGCTCAATACAAAACAAATGATCCATGCTATAAAAGCCCCTTTGCTTCTCCGTGACATGGGCACTGTGAAACCTTCATGCTGCCACTGCAGTTGGAAGTGTCGGTTCTTTGGCCCAGAAGATGCAACTTTTTGAGTTACCTGAGAATTTAGAGTGCTGGTCCCATGTCTCAGCACTGGGGTAGAGCTGGGGGTGGACTTCACTGAGCTGCTCTGAAAGAGGAAACAGGGATAAAAGCCACAGTTTCAGTGGTGCCACTTCAGTGGTGTCTTCTCGTCTCCATCCTTTGCTTGTGTTCCATGGGACCAGACTCTTCTAGCTAGATCTGCCTTTTCTAGGCGAGACTACTTCAATCAAGGAATGCAATGATTTTATTATTTCCTATTCTAGCTCTAGGACCAATGTTTAGGTGTCTGGCCTCTGATTTAGTTCCTTGCTTCGCAGGTGCCAAGTAGCTATTTGGATCCTGTAACCAGGCTTTCCTTAGGCTGGCAGAACAAGATACCATCATGACCTCGTTCCTATCCACAGCCGTGTGCCTCTTTGTTTCTCAGCCTGTTGGTTTTATGTGTTCCCAGGAGCAAGTGTTGGGCAGAGGAAGGATTACACAGCCAGGCCCTCATGCAGATCATCCATTTGTCTGGCTGGGGCATCCCGAGTTCTGAGGTCTGATAATTAAGTGTTTCATTAAGGCTGACACTACAGTGGAGCCTGGAAAAATGTGTGATGTGTGTTAGAGCACTTTCGCATGCTGGAGCACAGGGCTCTGCTAGAAACTACCACTGGGGAAGAGCTGAGTCTGCTGTGTTGGATAAAATCCTTCCTTCAGAATCCTTGTTCTGAAAGGATCCAGTGGGTCCTGAGTGAGGAGAAGGTGCAGCTGATGGCAGCTTGTCCCAGCACAGGCTGCTCCACCTGCCACCTCTTCCCCAAAAACTTCCCGGGTGGAAGTGCAATGGGAGGAAAAAAGAACAGAACTGTCCTTGGGGGAGCAGAAAGAGACAAAAGAGGATGCTGAGGAGGGCCAGAAAGCCCCAGGGAGCTGGAAGACTGTCAGAAGGGAAAGACATGACTGTAAGGGTCCCAAAGACTTTAAATGTGGGAGGAGATTTTCTCTGCAAATTTAGACGAACTGAAAGGCATTTGAGCACGGCTGGTTCCCTGTCAGCTCCTTATCACTGTATCCAGGCATCTCTCCAGAGCCTATCAGCAAAAAGAGGTTTCTCCACGAATCATTTGCACTGAGTAATTCTGCTGCAGACACCATCTCTGCAAGACACTCTTTGGTGCTGTGCAGTTATACTGATTTACATCACATCTCCCCTCAAAATCTCTTTTGTCCCGAGTGAGACACCGCTCATCATGATTGAAACAGTCTTATTCTAGAAAGAACAAAATGAGAATTAAACGGTAAATAGTTCCAGCAAAAGGAATTAAATCTTAGAAACGGAGTCAGGTTGTGCTGGAGTCAGTCACATCAGAATTGAATTTTCCCAAGTCCCATCTGGGTTTATACCTGGAGGAGAAAGAAAAGCCTCGTATGATGCTGAGAACTCCCTGTCCAGGTGCCCGTGTGTGGACAGGTGATCTGTATAATCACAGTTAGATAAAGGGTGTTCTGTGGTTGGAAGGAAACAGTGTGCAGCTTTTCTTCTACACCAGTGGGAATAACTTCTGGTCTCTGCTTTTCTATTCAGCCTGATGTTTATTGCTCACAAACAATGGAAGTAGCTCACATTTAAAGCGCTTGCTCATCTTAAAACCAAGACCCAGTGAAAAAGGAACTCTTTGAAAGAAGTTTTCAGCAATAATTTATTTCACTATAATATGAACAAGCTTGAACCGAAACTTTTATGACCTATGACTTGTCGGATTTTTCTTCACAGACCTTACCCCTTAGCACATTTTTCATGATAATACAAACCAATCTGTTTATTATTTTCAATTTGAAAAAGTAAAAAAGTATCGCATCCTCATGAAAATTGCTTCATTGTTGGGCTGTTGGAGTGGTCAGTGTAATACATCATTGTTTGATCTGGCAGAACCATCTATTTATAAGTTAGTATGTGTCAAACTATTTTTTTGGCAAAACTGGGAAGACACCTGGTTTAGTTTAGATTCCTCGCTATGTAATTCCAAACATCGCTCAGTCCTCTTGGATGGAAAACGCGGGCTGGGATCCAGGCTTAAGAGTGCTGCTGTCATTCACAAGATGCTCAAGGGCCTCTGCTCTCGAGGTTCATGAGATCATAAATTCTTTTTTAATTTTTCTTTTTTCATAGTTCAAGTCTAGGCATGAACCCAGTGCAGGGCACATATGAAATGTGAGTGAGGCGCAGTCAGCCCCGTCTGCTGTTTCGGAGCTGCCTGGATTGACCAACAGAGGCAGCAGCAAGGCAGCCACTGAAAGTTTGCTGATGAGATCAGGAGTGGGTCACCTTTGCAGAGCTGTCATAAAGCTTGGGAAGGCAACGCAATCCTGGGCCAGTCTTGGGAACAGAAATGAGAAACGCAGTATTTCTGGAGCTAAGTACATTTAGGGGAACTGGTGATTGATTTGCTGTTGAAAGGCACTGTTCAATAGCAGTGCAATAATGCCTTTACAGAGGTGTCTTTGTAGTTTGCTCGTTCCCTCTTGTTATATATGATGTTATATGTGACATTTTATATATGACGTTTTATATATGACATTTTATGTATGACATACTGTAGCAGTACTGTATTTTAACACAGTTCCCCTTTTGAGTCAGCTAGATCGTGTTATTAGAGAAGATGCAGGCTGTGCCGTGGTTGTAAAGCTCAAGAGCTTATATTGATGGATTCATATTGATTTCAGCTGTAATTGGTTGCAGATCTCATAAAGGGCGCTGGGATCATCACTGTCAAGTGATTGGTGTGGGGAGAGTTGTAGTGTGCAAGACTCCGTGTGTGTTTAGCACTTACATAAATGTAGTAGTAAAGATGAGGGAGAAGGCAAGATGAGAGCCAGAGAAAGAGAGGAGGAGGAGGAGAGAGGAAAAAGGGAGGCACAGATCCTGACCACATGCCATGTTCCTGGTCAAACTCACGAACCTGGTCCTTTTAGTCCAGTAACATCAGAGCATTGAATCAGCATCATGATCAGCCTTTAGCAGGCTTTGTTTTTCCTCTGTGGTGGATCTTCTGTCTTCTACCCGAGAAGGAGCCCTTTGCAAGGAGCTGACCAGTTGTCTAAATAGGCTCCAGCCCCACTTGATTATTTTCTCTTCATCCTCCTGGTGAGGGAGATAGGTGGTCTGGAAAACAGAGGCCAAGGGAAACGGTTCATGCCCAGAGCAGCTAAGCAAAACTATGCTTTGAGGCCAACTTATTTTTCATAATTTATCTTGTAATGTAAGCCAATGCAGTAGTTTAAGGCAAATTTATTTTAAGCCTTAAAGGGCAAAGGACTTGTATATTTAACCACAGGCTAAGTCTGGCTTAAGTACACTGAAGTCAGCAATGGCTGTTACTTCAGTGGCCTCCTATCTCCTGTTAGGCAAAGTCCTTCTGTTCCTGCAGCCAGTCTTTAGACACTCCTCAGTAATGCAACCTTGAGAGTGCTCTGGAAAGAAGAAATGGAGCTTGGTTGTGAGTGGATGAGCGGTTATTTGTGACAGCTGAACACTTACCAATATACTGAGTACCCCTGTGTTGCCCTGTCTAACATGTGTCGGGCACTGAGTTATGCGCTGAGAGAAGGGTTGGTCACTCAGCCCCAGCACTGACCTCAGCCAGCTTGCTGAGGGCTCTGAAAGGCTGCCAGGAGGAATGGCAAAGAGGAAAGGGTGTCTGAAGTATCTCCCTTCTTGTTACTTCAGATTACCCAAGGTTCTTGCAGGCTGGATTTAACCAACTTGCCGAGGTTGTGCTCCACAGCCCAAAGTGTCCTGGAGTGCTGAGGTGCTGCATTGCTCCTTTGGCCAGGCCTGCTCCTGAAGGCAGCCAGGGGCTCACAGCAGTGACAGCCTCCTCTGTAGCAGACCACCAGGATAAAACCTGATGAAGTGGGAGAGGTACACTTTAAACCTTGTTTTGCCCAGGGTTAAACCTTCTTTAATCCTCCTTTAGCCCTTCTGATCCACCTCTTCCAATTTCATACTGGAAGACAACTCAGGATGAGGGAAAGGGATTCTTCAGCTCTCCTCTTGAGCTGCCAGGGCCAGAAGGAGCCTTACTCATGTCACAGAAGGCATTCTCTTGTTTTCCAATAGTCTTAAAACTCTATGCATATTTTACTTGGTGTGTCTTTAATGCAAAATTCAGAAACTGTGAAGTTACGTGGAGTTTGTGTCTTGTCTTCTTGGATTCTGATATCTATAACACATCCAGCTCGAACTGCAGGTAGCTAAGTGGTTTGCTGGATCTGGCCCTAAATATTTCTTCTGCTCGAAATATGAATTGTCACCTTGCTATTAATGGAGCATCTTCTCTGATAGGGCCATTCCTTTTCTTAGTTGTCTAAGACCAATTCCAGGCTATTTAAATGAAGCTATGTGACAAATACATCCATTTAAAACCAGTCAGCAACTGTGCCAGCACAGCCTCTGATGGTTTATGGATCTGAAAAGGTAGCTAAGCTAAGAACCTACAGAAGGTAAAAGAAAATATTATTAACAAGAGCCAGTAAAGGGGCTACATCGTGTGCTTCTGTGTTAGAGATTCTTTCCCGTAGCTCTTGCAGAAACAGTGGGACAGACTCTCCCCGCTAAATCATTCCTTTGAGCATGTGTTGGGTTTGAGTTGTTATCCAGCGAGAGAGAGCAGAATGTTGTGGATTGGAACCATTTCATCCTGACTGTGTGCAGTGAGAATTCAGTCCTGAGACAGGGAGACACTTTGATTTTTCTTTTTCCTGTCCTGGTAGATCACTGCAGAAGAACCACTTAGCAGCTACTTGCAAAAAAAAATTAGAAAAATTGTAAACATCCTTCATGGCTTTTAAATGTAATATTTAATTTTTAAAAAGTTCTTTTTCCAGAGTCTGGGACTATTGCAGACTTTAATAAATCAACATTCCTTAATAAATGCGCCTTGAGTTGTTTCTTAGACTGTTGCCATTCTGTCCTTGGTGGACGTGGATGTTCTGTCTCCTGTGAGGAATGGCATTTTATTTCTCGTTTTGCCAGTTTTCAGGATCCCAAGATCTTTTATTACCTGAACCTTGGAATTTTGAAACACTCTGTCACCTTTACCACTGTAGGGCTTTGTTGAAAACTTTGTATTTCTCAGAAAAACTGTGCTGGCACCTACCCAGCAGCTGGAGAGAAGAGATTCATAGTAACAGGGATATTAATTGAAGAGCTTGCAACAGTCTTAAGAATGTCTTTTTACCCTGCAATGAATTACACATCTTTGTTCTGCTTCTGTAATACTGCTGACTTCTCTGCTTCCTGTTGTACCTATCCATCACAACTAATGAGGTCTTTCATATTTATCCTTAATTTCATGAGGGTAAAGAGGATGTAGGCTGTGGGAACAGCTAAAGTCTTTTGTCTTCCATATGCAATGTGGAATCCCAATACAAGATCCTTCCTGCTCCTGAATGTCTGTTTGCTGAGCCCTGACAATGAACACTATTTCCAGTTCTGTACATATCCTAGCAAAAAGTAAGGCCTGTTGCAGTGGTGAAGGCATAAATTTGTTTTATGAGTGTGTTACACGAAACACCACAAGCTAGTAGATTCTGATTTTTATTCGGTGGTAATCTTGATCAATAGCGGCTAAACCACTTACAGAAGAGAAATAAACGGAAAGAAAATTTCACATTTATATTCCAGCTGTGCAAAGGGATCTCGGGGTTTTCCCCCATTCTCTCCTCCCAGAGCTTGTCAGCAGTAGGAATTCAGAGTAATAAAAGCCAGACTTATTTCCAATGCAGGTGTTTCTGGAGTGATTGTAATCTTTTTGATTAACTGCATCTGCAAGAGATCTCATCATTACAAGCAAAGCAGAAGTTATGAAGGAGGGTGCCCCTAAAGTAGCGAGCTGGCAATTAAAACAATATGATACGCTTTGGCACATGGGATTGGATGGGAATTTTGGAAATACATAAAGGTAGGTCTGAAGATGTCATTATGCCACCAAAATCTTTGAAGCCTGCAGCAACATAATGGATTGGCAAAGGCAAAGGAGCCCAATGTGATTAGGTAGTGCTGAGATCCATCTTTTGGAGATTAAGCTGCATTACTAAGATCAGGGGCCCTTATCAAACTCAGTCCCAGCAGACTGCCCTAAGCCATCAGGGAAATGGCTGTAGAAAAGTGCTGATTTTGTCAAAATAACATTTCACTGTTTGTGAAAGTTCCAGGATGACAGCCTTGGAGGCTGAGGTCTGGTTTCCTCATGCCAAGCAGCAACACAAAGTTTGGGAACATTACAAACTGAGTGGTCTCACTCTGTATTTGGAACAACAAGATTTAATTGAAAGGGAAATTGATTAACAGTTGCTAATCAAGGCCACGTTCTCTTCTAGCCTCTCAGCTGAGGCATGTGAAATATTTATAAATGGTTGTCATTCCAAGCTGAAGTTTTAGAGAGAGCAGGGTGAATTTGCAGATGTAAAATGCATGTGCTGTGTGTGACCTGCCTAGAGGTGTTCATAGTCTTTACAGCCACAGCCTGAGTAGAGTTGTCACAAAAGGCTGGGACTGGGAAAGGTGGAGCAGACTGATGACAACATTGTCCCTTCCTGCTCACCCTCACTGCTGCTGGCAGATCTTTCTTGGTTGCCTGGAACTGAGATTTCTTTCCCCTGAAGCTCATCACTACACTGAGCCCTCCAGTCATAACAGGATATCATCTCTACAGAAACCTTTTGAGGTGAGAAGTCACTTCCATAAAACCAGATGCAGAAATGGGGAATTATCCAGGACGTGTGTCAGGGCTTGAACCTCTGAGTGCCAGCCCAACCCCCTGTTTTTGAGATAATCCATCCTGCTTTGTGGTGTAAAATCAGCTGACACCTAGATGTGTGGCATGGAGAATTAAACTGTCCTTTCTCAACCAGAGGCATGGCAGTCCTTCGGCTTTCCCATCATTGCTTGCAGAGACACAAATGAAAGGATTCAGTGTCATGCAGCCATGACCCAAAGTCAAAAGGCTGTCTAAGTTGTTACTGGAGGAGATCCAGTCGTAGGAAGGAAAATTCTTGCCAAATCAGCTAGAGAAAGTTGACTGAAGTATGTTTGAACAGACAGATTGTTCGGCCATCTATGCAGCTGGCTCAGTAGAGGAAACAGTTATTCCTGGGTAATTGGAAGCAACTACGTGTATATATGTATAAAAAATAATGATATGTATTGGACAATCTTTCAAGCTGTCACCGTTTCTGTCAGTGAGGGGGCTGAATTCCAAGAGTAGTAGGGGGAAGAACTCAAACCTAGAAATTCAGGGTTAGTACCCTCCCACCCCAATAATCCCCTATTTTTTCATAGAGTGGATAGTGCTGGTGTTTGACACACTCCACCCGTCTGTCCCTGTTCTATCCTGCCTTAAAAAGCCGTATCAGATTTCTTTTGCCTCACCGTATATCATCAAGCAGGGAAGGCCTTTTGGTTTAGAGAACCTGGTTGCTAAATCCAGGATGGGATTTCACCAACAGCTGAGTATCGATGCAGAACCACGGCGTGTACTTGCTAGCAAAACATTTCAAATTCCCCATTCTGCATTAATTTGCATTTTGGGGCTTGGCCGCAGCACCAGATTTTGTATTTTTTTTGGGATAGCACAAGAAGAAATTCTGTTCCTTTTGAAGTATTTACTCTTCCCTGCCAACCTTCTCTGTTGGGCACATGGCAGGACACTGCTGCTCTGGCCCTGGCTTTTCTGGTGGGGACTGAAGGGTTAAACTGAGCCCCAAGCACTTGTTGTTCCAACATACCCTGCACTCCTCACTCTCCAGGATTTATGGTCATCTAGTCACTTGTTTAAAAGATTATTGGAAAAATATGTAAATGAAAGTTAATAAGTGTAGCAGAGTGGTGTAAAAGCAGACTTATTAGCAACAGGATGCAAGGCTCTGCACATGCTACATTTCTGTTGCTGGAATCATCAAAGAGCTTTCCAAGACTGCAAGGCCCAGATGGATTTTACATCTTTATGCACCAGCCCTGAGCCAAAGCTAAATTCACAGGTGAAGCTGACACCACAGCACACGGGGAGGTGTCTGGGCTGTGTGTCTGTCCCTCACCCCAGCTGCAGTTCTGGCTTCTGGGAGAAGTGGGGGGTCTCCTCAGAAAAGTGGTTTTGGGTAGAGCTTTGCTAATAATAACAATTAAAAAAATCAGTGCAAAGGACAGCTTTGCCTCTGCGTTGGGAATTTAATGAGGCTTTGGCCTTAAAGCTGAAAATACACATCACGACTATTCTTTTTCCAGGCCCACTGGAACTTTTCCCCCTCTAGAAGTTAAACATCTTCTGCCAGCAGCCCACAGGGCAGTGCATTAACCATGCTCTTTTCTTCCTTTGCTGGCAAAGAAGCTGTAGACTTAAATAGCAAAACACCACTGCCACAAACCCCATCTGCTTTCAGCACCCCCACAAATCATGGCAAGGGTTTCTCTGGCAGCTGGTGGCAGTGGCCACCTGTCTGGGCAGCAGGACATGGAGCAGAAAGAGCAGAAACCTGTTTCCCCAGGGTATCTGCTGTCCCTCTTGCAGGCTCTGCTCTCCTGAGGGAGCAATCCTCCACAGTGTAACTGGTGGAGAGATCTCACAGACACAGTATTCCACACTGAAAACCAAAGGCAGGTCTGTGGGTATACTCAGGTTTTTGGGAAAAGGTCCATATGGCAAAATTCGGGAATTATTATTTCAGTGTCAAGCAGTTAGGCGTACTTGAACTCTACTCTGCAGAACCCCTCTTGGATTCCAAAACAGAGGCTGTCAGCATACCAGACTGGATTCTGTAGCCTAGAGATGTAGCCAGAGGCCCCACTAAACTCCCTTTCTGTACTGGTATTTGCTCTCTGATTGCCCAAACACCACTGATCCCTTCTGCATCGGGAGCAGAGTGCTTGGGCTGCTGCAGAAGTCAGCTCTGCCCTGCTCTGTCTGCTGGGAAGGCGCCCCAGCCCTCCAGCAGGCCCTGTGCCCAGACCCACGAGTGCTCCAGGGATCCTGCTGTTCACATCCATCCTCTTGATCAGGAACCAGATAGGCGTGTTCAAGACACCTTAAATCCGGTCTTTGGAAACCTCGAACTGAGAGAGCCCTTACAAAAATAAGCCCTCGAACAATAACAACAAAACCAGCATGTGACTAAAAGCTGGAGTGAGGCACTGCCAGGATTTCTCTTGGCAACCCGTCACTCTAGGAATCTGCTCCTTGCCACACTTGTGCAAGGCACATTATTGAACATTTCCTGACTATTTGCCCAGGATGCTGTAAATGCTGTCCAAATAGCAGGGTCTCGCCTGCTGCTTTGATACATCTGGCTAAATTGCATTAAGCAGCACGCCAGAGGCTGATGGAGTCCCCACAGGACGTGCTCCGTCTGTCAGGCTCTCCAAAGAGCCCGGGTGATGAATGATAGTGCTAACATTAAACAGCCTGCCTGTGATGTTTTTCAAGTGTCCCTCCCCAGCAGCTCGCCTGCTGCCCTGTCTTCCAGGAGATAACCCAGCACAACAGAACATTACCTCATTAAACAAGCTAGCTCTAATTAAAAACAGACAGGGCATCACCTCCCCTGTATTAGCCTGAAGGGTCCACTCTGCCATTTAAATTCCTCTTTGGAAGATTAATATCCATACACACTGTGAAGAGTGACGTTCTCAGAAGCAGTCAGTTCAGAGCGAATATTAGACGTGATGAAAGTGAGCATCAACAACAAAAACTGCAATCATGGGTGCTTCAGATGTTCATGCCACGCTCTGAGAGGGTTATTTGGATGTGGGGGGGTGTGTGTGTGTGAGGGATCTCTCCATCTCCAGCTTACAAGAAGTGGAGAGATGTGATTTTGCGCAAATCCCATATTAATACCGCCCAGACATGTTGTTTAGGCCCAGGTTTTCTATGACTACACTATACCTGTATATATATATATTTGTGTTTATGTTTTCACAGGACACTCACAGCAGAGCCTTCTACAGACATTCTGCCACATCACCTCCTCTGTTCCTCCCATTACTCTGAGTTTCAGTGTAGAGAAAGGCCAGGTAAGAGATGCATTTGGCTGGGCCCTGAATGGATGGAAAGCAAAAGGGGAAAATGAATCATATCCATGAACTCAGAGCTCACTTTTCATGGCACTCAGGTTTTTCTTCCCTGATGGCTCCCTGGTTTATTTTAAGCCGAAGGTTTTAAGTTCAAAAATGACTTAATTTGGAATAATTTGAAGCAAGCCAGTAGCCTTATTTAAGTCACTTACTACTTAGCTTGGCTTTTATTCCTACAGAATGTTTGACACAGAGCACTGCCATGATTTATGCAGAACTCCCTTTGCAGGAGTGGCCTGACACATTGGAAGTACTTTTGCTTCAGAATTTTACTGCCACTACCTGACTGGCAAATCTAATCCTTGCTTGGATTGTGTGTTCAGTTCATATTGAAGTGGTCAGTGGCAGCGATATGAATACCTATGGATTAACACTTCTTTCTGGTCCAGAAGCATCATGTTTTAAGAATAGGCTTTCTAAACTATGTTTACTAACCTTAAACAGATGCAATCTGTTTGATTGACAGTTTCACAGTTACTCAAATTACAGTTATCTGAAGTTACTATGATTTGTGTACTTAAATGTCTTTTTTTTTCTTTTATTGATAAGATGATCCTTGAAAGTCACAAAAAGCTGGCTCAGCAGCCCACTGCACTGGAAAACCAGCACAAAAGATGCATTTTAAGTCATCAAACATCATATAAATAGTCAAATGCAGTTGCCTCTGGGAGGAAAAGCTCAAACAACCCTCAAAAGGGTTGTTTGGAGGAGCATGGCAGAGGGAAAATGTGCTTTAATATCTATAGTAAATTTTGAACTTAAACCCTTTGGTTTAAAATAAACCAGAGAGCCACCAGGGAAGAAAAATGGTGACTTAACTAGACCTGGTCTGTGACTTGAAGAAATGGGTGTCTGAAATGCAGGTGACATAGGCATTAGGTTTAGGTCATGGTGCCTCCTGCACTTTGGCAGTATTTAGTGAAGATTGCTGTACAAAAAACCATGTACCTGGTCAAGGTGGGGACACATTGCAGCTTAATTAGCTGGTGTCTTGGACAAAACAGCCCAAACCACCCAGTATGATCTGTAATTCCATCACACATTTAGTGGAAAGAAGTACCCTGGAAGAAGGGTTCTCATCCTCTGTGCCTGTCTCTCCCCCAGGAAATGTTTGGCTCAGAACCTAAGCAAGGGAACTGAGATTTAAAACTGAAACATCGGACTTAATGCTCACCTTAATGTGCATGTGGGAACAGGAGAATGGATTTCATGAGGAAGAGCCAATTTGGATCCTTGCCCAAATCTTAGTCCACAGTATCAAGGCTCAAGAATGATCAGGTGCAATAATGATAATAATAAAAAAGGTTTCTTATTTCTGTGTTCTCCAATATCTATTTCCTGCCAGTGTTCAAAGTGAGACTGTCAGGTACTCCAAGAACATCTGTTTTCCAGCAAGACCCAAAGGATCAGCAAGATATTATCTTGATATCTTTTATTCAGGAGATCATCAGTCCAGTTATGAAGGTCATCTGGAGAGGGCAGGCAGCCCTAGCAAAGCTGGCAGCCTCTTGAGGTGCTTCAGTCAGGAGTTACAGCACAATTTCACTGGGCTCTTGAACCTTACAGCTCCACATGGACTCCCACCCCTCCATTTATAGTGGTGTTCAGACTTGCAGTCAAATTTTTTTAATCCATAAAGCATTCTCGTTGTTATGAGTGTGATCTGGAACTCTTCATGATGCTTTAAAGTGTAACAGGTTTAAAAAACAAAACAAACCCAGGCAATAAATGGCTTTTTCAGTTTGCTTTTTGAATAATCTGCAATAGTCATAAAATCAAAGAGGAAATAATAAAATCCACTATTCACACACGTTATTAGCAAAGTGGAAATGGCTTTTAAAAACTTTCTACCTCTGTCTGTGCTGTATCCTTGGGAGTTCCTTAAGTACACCCTTAAAGGATGTAAGTGGCAAAAGCTGTGGTAGAGCAGAGCAGACTTCTCTTCTCCACTCACCTCCATCCTAAAACTGACTTGTTCCATGTTCTCACCCTTTCACACAAGGAGATAACTGTAAACTGAATTGACACAAGGAGATAATTGCAAATTAAACTGCTTGCTCCTGTGGAAATTGCTAAAGGAGAGGGTAGAATTTGCTGATCTCAGAGTGTTTGAGCAGATCAGTTTATTTGGCACTACAAATATCATGTTACATGCCTGTCCCTTGGAAATATGTGCATCTAGCTTGCAAATTCACCTGGAGTTACTGGTGAGCTCTTGCTTTTCTCCTCCATTCTGTAGCCATAATTATCATGAGGCCATGATATGCCAATTCCTAAAACATCTTTTCTTCCTTCTCAAAACCTCTACCACCATTCTACTGTCTTATATCCTAAAATTCAGTGAAAACTTTTGAGCAAGACCTTGTTTCTTCTTTGCTTCATCAATTGCTCTAATAGAAGAAATTTTTTTTTCTTAGTGATACAGTACCAAAGGAAATTTTTTCCATGTGCTATTTTCCAAGCTGATGGCTAACACAGCATTCTAGCACATCCTTGTTGTGCACAAGGAGGTGTGATGAGACGTAGAAGGATGACGCAAAGCAAATGTTGCCTGACAAATGTTTCCTGGGGGCAGGACAAGGAGGATGCACCACCCTACAAAGAGGAGTCTGGCAAGTCATAGCAGGTGGTGGGTCATGTCATTTAGCTCTGTCCTGACAAAAGCAGATGCTGGGCACATCTAACTTTCCAGTGCACCAGGAGACAGTGTTTTCACAGCCCTCTTTGCTTCACTCATCAAGGTAATTGGTTTCAGCTGAAATCAGCTCCCCTCCCTCAGAGCTGCCGCCTGGCAGACCAGGCACCTGCGCTGACTAACCAAGGCCTTTTTTTTTTTTTTAAATGCTTCTGTTAATACATTAAGCTGCTAAGCAAGTTCCTAAACTTCCTAAACTTTTAGGAATTCTGTATTAGCAAGGCTTCCAGAAGTTCTGTTTCTCTCCAGATGAGTGAACTCTCACCTGAGCCTCTGGGGCCTTGGGGTGGTGCCTGTGCACTTAATGGGAGCTCGCGAACGGCCTTGGCCCGCAAAGCTGCATGAAGATATTTGTCACTGCACCTGAGGGACAAACTCCTGTAATCCACGTTCACTTAGTGCAGAAACTGCTCCATCCCACCTAAGAAGCCTGTTTGAATGGAGTCGTGCTCTTGTGTTAACTTCTTTGAGGCCTTTAAATAACGTAAGACTTGCAAACTGAGTTGAGCACAGAATGTTTATCTCATTGGCAAAAAATTGTGACTCTCAAGCTTTTTCTCTGCTGGGAGTCATTACAAAACCAGAAACAGCTCACAATAGCCTGAACTTATTCCCCTGGGATGTGGTAAAGCCCATCTTCCATCCTGGCTAGGCCTCACTCACGACATTCTGAGTTGTCTTGGTATTAAGTAACAGACGCATTTCTGAAGAGTTTTAAGAAAGACATTTTCCAGCAGAAGACATGTCAAAATGGTCCTAACCAGACCTTGCGATAGAGACAATCAGTCATACATTTTGGGAGGTTCAGTGGTTAATTCAAACTTCCAGCTCTGCTGCAAGAAGAATTTGACACAGCTGGGACTGGTTAAATAAGAAACTTGAGATGACACCACTGCAGGCCTAAACATTAGCCCGGGCTAATGGTGACAGATCTCTCTCTGCTCAACACCAAAGGTAAGAATCAAAGTAGTCTTGGCCATGTCTTGCTCATTTGCAGATCCAGGCTGTGTCAGGTTGTACTGCACAAATCCCTGAGCACAGCCTCAGTGGTGATCTTTATTTGCATAATTAAAGGGGGCACCTCTCGAACTCAGTTTCTCACTGGTGCTTAGACTCCCTATTTTAACACCAAACTTTCAATTCCCACAATCCCCTTCTAAAGGGGAAAATACTCTAATTCCCCACAAGCCCTCTAGGACATAAACACAGCACTAACCTTCAGACAGAAAAATTTACTTGCCCAAGAAAGCTCTTCCAGAGAATGAACTAGTTCCTGACTGTAGAATGAGAGTTTAGCCATATAAACTCACTTTGGGGTCTCTAGTACAGGATATGAACATGAATGAAACGTTAAAAATATGAGTCGAGAATAAAAGCTCTCCCTAAATCTCCCCTATTGTATAAGCTGCTATGAATTAAAGCCCTTTCAGCCTGATTTTTAGTCATCAACATAATCATTTAGGAACATTTTCCAGACCAGTGTTTTTTACAAGTATTTTAACAACCTGCAAATCAGGAAACTGTAAATCAGAGAAATGAACTGAAATCAGCAATCACAAGGCAGGAGGCTCCTGGCTAAGGCTGTGACAGTGAATAGTGGCAGCTCTGCTCCCTTGCTTGCCAACACTGGGAATGGCTGCTGGGGATAGGCTTGAACTAAAATTCACCAGAGCCTGGGGCTCAACAGGGTTGAGAGAGTTTGACTGCAGTGCCCTGAGCCAGAACACGCTCAGATCCCGTTCTTGCTGTGAAAGATGGGGCATTGCAATGCTCTGGGTTTGGGTTCTCTCCTTTTTCCTCTCCAAGCAGGACAAACCTAGAACTAAAAGTCCTTTGCAAGTGTTTTCTTCCTTTCCCCAGAATGAACCAGTTCTGCTTCACTTCCATGCACCAAATTAAGGCAATAGGTTTATAAACCTAAGGCAGGGCAAACTGTAAGTTTTAGTGCCAAAAAAATACATGTGTGTGTTTTCTAGAGGTGCACTCCATCATCAGCCTGGGTCAACTTCACCTCAAGGAAGAATTCTGATCCCTATGCCATGCTCTAAGTATTACCTTAGTTTTGCTGTAAATTTTTTTTGTAGTCAAGTGAGACAATTTATTCAAAAGTATTGAATAGTGGGGGATTCTAACTCAGCCTTTGCAGATATGGTCGAGGGCCAGCCCTAGGGTTCAGTGGTCAGCAACCTGCAAAGCAGATGTCTTTGACAAAGGATTCACGTGCCAGAAACCAGAATCACACCTGTCCCATGATTCTGTCACGGTAGAAAAGTGAGTCAGTGAAATCCCTGCTCTGTTCTGTTCTGTCTGGGAGTGAAGTGATCCAGTTATAAGAAAAGTCTCTATAAAAATGTGGTACAATGAAAAAAAACTTAGGCAAAAATAAACAACAGCAAAAGAAAAGAATTGTATTTTATTTCTTTCCTAGCTAGTGCTTACCAAAGATGTCAAAAGAGGACTGACACTGCCCCCCTTACCCCCAAAAAAGTAATTTAAGCCTTGCAGAACCACTTATATAGCCAGATACCTGGAGCTGCATTAGTGCTTACTCACACTTGGCTGTAACCCCAGCCAAGGAATGCATACAAGGTGAGTTCCAGGAGCTCCTCTCTTAGAAAAGAACTGAGGTGGTAGAAAAGGATGAGAGGAAGACAAATCGATTGTGAGTTTTACTCTTTTCTCAATAACAATATTTCTCGTATGAGTCTGAGAAGAGCCTTTCTATTGTTTCTGAGAGTCTTTTTTTCCACTCCTCATTCTTTCTCTAGAGTTTTCCCTAGGCTTTGCAAGTTTCTGTTGTAGCACGGAATAGGTCAGTGTTCTCTAAATCTAAGTGGTGGCTTTCCTTGCTGAACTTCCTTCCATAAGGAAAATGCATTGGGGTTACCAGGAGGGCTGGCAGCAATTTCCTAAACAGTCTTTTGAAAGTTTTTAAAAAAAATAAATTAAAAATCATAGCAAATAACACACACAAACGTATTCAGTACTCCCATCTCCTCACACAGAAATGCTGGCAGCTGCCTCAAGGAGCTGAAAAAATCATCATTATACTCCAGGCAGCTTGAAACCAAATAATATGCACTCACAAAAGGTTTTCATTTTGGAGCTATTGTGCCTGGCCTGTTCGGGAGGAGGGGAGAAAGAGACCTATTGTCTCTTAAAAAGCAAAATAGTGGCCTGGTTTTAGTTCTGCAGGAAGGGAGCGATCTGTGTGCTATTACAGTCAAGACATCCTCTCTGCAGATCTCGCTCCCTGCTCCACTGAGTTTGCAACTGGTTTGCCAAATCCCCACAGGGTAAGAGGCCTTGCACTCCAGCTGTTGGAGAAGGAATATCCCCCACTGCTCAGCGTGATAGGAGAGTAATAAAAACATCATTTCTAATAGGAAAATGATGCTTGCAGAAGCAAATGGAGGCTGGCTGGCTTAACAGAGAGGGGGCTTCAGGAAGGACAAAGCCATCCTTAGCAGGCTTGGGGATGAGAACTTGCAAAGAGCAAGAAGTGTCCCAGAATCTCTCAAATCTAGGCAGGTAGTGAAGCTTTATAGGCATTTGTAATTGCCATCTAAAGTCCTGTTAAACTTTTAATAGACACTGCAATTCTTTATGAAAAAGCTGTTTACTTGTTTCTAGAAGAGAAAACACTTCTCTGTTCAGGCACTTACTGGAACTTTTCTCGGAGCCTTCCTTTTGCTCCTGATTACTCTTCTAAACAAAAACAACCTTTAAAGAAAACTGGTTTGTAGGCACAGAGCATCCACAGAATTTCAGTTCTGTCTTTGTCAAGGACTTAACATTGATCACAACTGCGAATACAGAGCTGTTGAATGACACTTTTATAAGTCACTTTTTCATTATACAGCCTTGCTCTGGCACCCTTAAAAATATATAGGAAAGACTGTACCAACACTGTAAACTCAATAATTATTTCATCGTGGCCTGCCTTGCCCAAGTCTGTTCATAGCAGCTCTCATCGTGTTCCAGAGAAATGGATTTGTAAGGGAAAAAAATTCCCTGAGAAGGGAGAAAATGTGAGTTTGTTGCATGGGCTCGAAACAAAAGCTTGAGGTGCCGATTCTAAAGCGCTCTCCCTCCAGCTGCCTCATGCTCTGAGCAATGGTCTCCAGGAGTTGTTCAACATCCACATGTTTCACCAGTTAGGCTTTTGGAATAACAACATGCTCAGTAGGCTTCTCTACCCTTATCTGTCCAGAGAGTGCCTTTGCAGAGAATTGCAGAGAATTGGCAGGGAAAGTGTCAGCGCAGTTCAGCCGATGAGATCACCTTGAGTTACCCCTTGGATTTGTTGGGATCCCAGGCTGCCTTTTTGGAAGAGAGCAAAGAATTGCGCCCTCTCTATTGTTTTTGTACAAATAGGTCAGATAATAATTCTGCTTCATATCTTGATGAAAAGAGAGGAAGTATTTAAGGGTTCTTGCCCAGTGTTTTTTAGGTGAAATACACAATTGAAAATGCTTGTTCTCGAGCTTTTCCTCAGCATAGGGAACTCAGAACTGTAGATTTAAAATATTTTGAACATTTTGAGTGCACTGTCCTCTTGCAGTAAGTGCTGTTTTCCCAAAACTCAGAAACTAAGATGTGCCACCAACTATAAACAGAAGTGATTTAAACGAGTTTGTGTCTCTGCTTACATGAATTTAGTGCTAAAAACATTTTCATCATTTAAAAAAATATTGCCTTTTCCCCACTTAAATAATCTCAGCTATACATGGATATTGGTCTAATAATTAAGGAACAAAGACATTAATCCCTTCCATTTGTGTTCAGCTGTTTTTAATGAAGAACCTTAAGCCTAGCATCGGAACAATTTGGACTCCTGGGATGTGTAAGCACATGGTGTCTCTTTCCAAACAAGGTTCACAGAAATTGTCTCATTTGAAGCACCAGGACAGCAAAAAAATAATAATCCTATAAAGAAAAGGAAATAAACTGTGGGATTTCATATGTTTTTCATTGGTCAGAACACAATCATACTAAGAAAATGAACAGGTTGAAGACTAAAATGTTTTGAACTTCTCAATGCCAGGATTAAACTCCTGTCTCTGAAACTGTAGGAATTTGTCCTGTGAAACAGAAACAACTACTTCAGCAATGAGCATTGAAGGATCTATCATGATACTGAAATGAGCTGGTCTGCTTGCATTCAGCTGAGCACAATGGTACAGGCATGCACTGGCTGTTCATTGTAATGGTGTTTCTAAACCCAGATTCGTGTATAAAGTGGTCTGAAACTTCCCCCTCTCTTCCTTGTGGGATGCTCGTGCTGACCTGTGCCTTTTCCATTTAGGGAGAATACAGGAATCTTGGTGTACTTCTGGCATCCAAGGAGAACGATGTGAAAATATCTTTGGATCAAGGCTGTCACTTTCTTGCTCCAGACTGTTTCATGTTCAAACATTTAGTGAGCCTTGGCTCAAACACTTTGCATTTCAGGCTATATCCAAGTTGGCTTTCACCAACCCTTGCCATCAAAATCTTTAAAGATGCATTGCAGATTTGTGATGTTTTGGCAGGTCTTTCTGTGACTGCAAGAACAATGTTGGTAGGAGAGACGGGGCCAGAAATGTTTCTTAAGTCAGATATTTTGTAGGACAAAGGACAAATAAAGCTCAGTTAAACACTGGAAAAAAATCTTCCAACAAACAAATCCCCAGTGAGTTAGTTCTGTGGATAGAGGACCTGCAGGGAGAGGACAGGGATTTGAGAGCATGAAACTTCTGAGCTCCCTGAGATGTGGCCAGAAAGCCTCCAAATTATATGAAATGAGTAAGTCTCCTACATTGCCTTGATTGTTTGAAAAATTAGTATTTCCAACTTATTTTTGTAATACAGGAAAGAAGTGTTACGACAAAGGACTGGACCTCCATAGCATCCTGTCATTGCAAAAAGCCACAGTACATAATTCTCTTCACAAATATACTGAGCTGAAAAGACTCAAAGGCCTGAAATGGGTAAAGTTTTTGTCGTGGGGGACAGGGTTCAGAAGTTCTTGGTTTTGAACCTACCAGTGAACGTATCTTTTTTTTTTCCAGAGTAGAAGGATAACACACAGTTTGTTTTGTTCATAATGATTTGTATGAACTTAGATTAGAAATAATTGCCTTCTGATCAAATTAAAACTGCATCCTATGTGGAATTTGAAAGAATTCTGCATGATCTAATGTTGTTGAATACTACAGATGAGTTAGTTCTGTGATATCTAGCAATTGTGAAGAGCAGTGGAACTTTTGTAAGATTAAATGGAGCTGATGTCAGTCAGTCTGACACTTTTATTTATTCTAAGGACAAGGTCATATCCCAAGAGTCTTCAGACTGTTGCTCAGTGTACGACCTCAAAGAAGCAATGCTGACAATGACCCAACACAATGAAATTCGTGAGCCCGTGAGACAAGACAAAATAATTGACATATCCAGAAACCCTAGATGTTGCTGATCTTAGCTGAGATCAGGTTCAAGGTTTTAGAATCCTGTTGATGGTGAATGAGAAATTTTTTTAGAAACACAGAGAGGAAACTCGCAGCTGAAACTCTGTGTATAGAGGCTGAGAGGGCTGTTGCAGAGACAATTGTTTGTCTCAGAATGAGAAGGCACCTTCTGCTGAGAATTACAATACAGGTGGAGGATGAGTTAAACGACAAGTCAGATAATAAAACACAATAGAGATGACAGGAGAGAAGAGAGGTATTAATAATGTGAATGCGCTTTACAAGAATATCCATGTGTGGAGAAATGAGTGAGCAGGATTAAGGATGAAAGTGGAAATTACAGTGCAGCTTTAAAGAAATAAAGAAAATACTGTGATCTCTTCAATAGTGAGGTGGAAAAAAGAGATACTGGCTGTAATCCAGACAGCTCAGCTGTTTTGTAGAAATACCACATTTTGAGGAGCTTTGAGAGACAATTACAATTCTCAGGACCAATAAAGCACCAGGGGCTGATAGTGTTCCTGCTGCATTATTGAAAACAGGAGGGCCTACACGGACTCAAAGGCTTTTGAGACTGATTTGGTTTGGAAGCTTGAATAAATTCCGAGTGAATGTGCCCAATTCTCTAGAAGGGAGAAACCAGAATGGAAGAAATGTTGCAGTATTTTCCCATCTTTGTACAGCCTATTATGTCCTAACTGCTTTATAAAAAAAACTATTTTTGTTCATGGAGAGGAGAGACTTCATCCATTAAGAGCTCAGGAGAGGACAGGAATGTGATCAGGATATATATATATGTGTCTGTGTGTACATCTGCTCTCCAGCTTTTAGGGCAGTATAAGAAATCTTGTGTATTTGTCACAAATTGACTTCTATCAGAAAAAGGATCTGGATGGCTCGAAAAATGAATTAGAAAGGTGCAAATATGAATTGATTGTAATGGCAAATGTTGCACATTCTGATCTGTTTGACCTCAGTGAGGGGTTAAGTCAGAGAGATGCTTTAGTATCATTCCTGTAACTTTTAATATGACTGGGTAGGATTAATGCACTTATTGTGAAATTCTCAGAATGGTGTGAATTTGAATGGTTTACATTTCCTTTCTGACCATTATGGTGAGCTAACTGTCATGAGAGAGAAAAAATACAGCTCAGAAGAGAGCTGTAGACCAGAAGGTGCTGCAAATAAAAAAACCAAACTCTGAACAGTGCTTAAATTTGAAAGAAATAAAGCCCAGTTGTTAGCTTAAGATCATCTCGGGAATGCTTTTCTAGGAGTCAGTAAATACTCTAGATTATGTTGATGTTGAAGAGTTTGAACACCTCAGAGGAAACTAAGGCTTGTTAAGAGTGATAATGATGTTACTTTTCCTGCGGGTAACATTTAGGTCCAAAAGAGTGAGAGAGACCAAGCTGCAGAGCTCCAAGTTGTTGGATCTCTACTTAGATGGAAGAATGGTCACTAAATAACTCGAACAAAGTCCTGGGATAGGTTTTTTGGAGAATGTAGGGGAAAATGTGTGGAGAAGATTTAATAAAGATGAGCTTAAAGTCTGTAAAGAACCTAATATAGTAAAGGTAATGAAATCCCTGGCCAATGTGTTGGCAGAGCCAACATTTAGGATGACGGAAGACAGAACAGCCAAACACTTCTTGAAAGGCTGTTCTCATAGTATTAGACCTGGGTGCTGATCAAAGAGGCAGCATGACTGAGCATGACCAAGGGCCCTTAATGTGAATTAGTAACAATGGAGAAAAAAAAGCCCTGATGGGAAAAAAAAAAAGCCCTTGACAGTCTTAGCAAACTATGGAAAGAGCCAGGGAATTTTTGGGCCCGTAGAGCTAGTAAATAAGTAACTAGCACTGCATTAAAAACTGGATGTCGTAAGAGGGTTTCTATAATGGCAGATAGGATGCAGTTAAAGTGCACTGGGAATTTTCCATGGAGTAGGTTGGAAGGCAGGCCTGACCCAAATATTAGGCATCAATGTGAAAATCAGGGCAAATATATTTGGGAAGATTTAAAATAGTTTAGAACTATTGGACCAAGAACTGTGAAAAGAAGCAATTTGGCTGGAAGTCTGGCTGGTGATTATTAGAAGGGTTCCGATGGCTGCAGCTTTGGTTTTCATGTGAACTCTTACATAAAAAATTGTCTCTGCTGGAGATAAGGAGCTGTAAATGCAGCACGCTGGGGTAATTCTGACATGACTGTTTGACCTTCATCTGTTTCTTTACTTGCATTTGTATTCTAACCTTCTCAACTGCTAGCACAATATTTTTATGACTTGGACTTACTCTTTATGCTGTTCACTTGTAAGAACACTTCTGTCCTTATCTAGCCTGAAAATTGCAGGGATTCTGGGATATGAGCCAAAGTTCTCTGAAGCTCCTGAAAACACTTGTGGATGAGGCTCTGTCATACTGCTGTTTGTCAGGACTGAAGGTGTTCACGATTCTGCCACTCTAGATGTTGACCTAGATTGGTAGAACTGACCCCTTTATATTTTTCTTTGCTCAACTCTTTTTCTTCTACGCTGACATGCAATCAAATCAACATTAAGTGATTGATTGCTGTCCTGAGAATATGTGTGACTACATCTTGGGGGAGATGATAGCGACATTTTCCTACTCTAGAAATACTTTGGTTTAAATTCCTTGATGTGCTGTGATTGTGGGTAAGTCTTCCTTTCCAGTACCCTTGTTTGTCAAAAAACCCTTATCACATGTATTTTTATTTATATCTATCTATCTATCTATCTATCTATCTATCTATCTATCTATCTATCCATCTGTACATATACAAATATATTCATACCTGTGTACCTGCACATGTACATGCACCAAAGGCTCAGTTTATTACATTGTGATTTCCTTCTCAGCTCACCCTGGCTCTTTGCTCGAGCTCTGTCACAGCCTCTCTTGCAATGGCTTTTCAGCTCAGAACTTTCCTCCACATCCCACTTCCTCTTTATGGATTTAAAGGACAAGTTGTTCTCTCTCCAGTGGCTTTTGTTCCCATGACTCTTTCTCAGACTTTTGCATTAGCCATTAGTATCCTGTTGCCCCTGATAGCTCACTGAACTTGGTCTTGAGTCAATGGTCTTGTTTTGAGCCGATTAGAAAAGATTTCCTTTCCTTTATCGAAGCTAAACAAAAACAAGGAAATTAAATTAAATACAAAACTATGTTTGACTAACAGTAGGGCTGTGACATGAGGCAGGAAGCTCAAAGATAAGGCTGATGATCTGCCCAGAACTGCTGCAGGAATGAAGGCCAGAATGTCAGCCACGATCCAGCATTTTTGTGGGGTTCCATCAGTTGTCTATCAGAGCAGTGACTGCTTGGAGTAAGAAAATAGAGTCTCTGGAGTGGGCTGGGAGGAAGGGGATGTGTAATCTTCCCCTGTGCTATTCACCACTCCTCTCTGCAGGCTGAGAGCTGATACCTCAATGCAGCGAGTGCAGCACGTGCTCCAGGTGCAAAGGTACCTCTCAGAGACAGGAGACCTAAAAGGGCCTCTAATCACTGTCCTCACAGTGTCCATCCCTCATGAATTGATGAAATAATGTCTGTTGGACATTTGAAGCTACTGCTAGGGTAAAAAACATTGCTGAACTGTGCATCTTGTCTGCTGTTGTTCAACAGCTTTATTGCTCATCCTTCTCTGATACTTATTTTTATAGCCTTATGCAGAGACAGAGGGCAACTATCCATTTATTCTGTCCTTCCCTCAGTTCCCTTGATGAAAACTGAAAATTGTGTCTACAGCTGATGTTAAAGGAGTTGGATTATTGCTCTGGTGGAAATCATCATGTTAGTAACTCAAGCGTGTCTACTGTAGTGACTTCAGTTGGAAATTAGAGTTGTGAAATGTCCATTCATCCTGCACCTTATGGAGACTGTTCACACTACCCCTCCATGCTGGTGTCTGATAATTTGGTAGAGACATAACTGGGTGTGATGGCTTTAAGTATATTGGACTGTCCCATAGTTTCACTTTGCTACAATTTCTGTTCTAAGTAGGAGTTATGATGCTTATATTCTCACCAGTAGACTGAGAGCCATGTTTAAAGCTGAAGAAGGCTCAAAGAAAGCTTTTCACTCTGCCAGCAAGTACTTGGTAATAGAAACACTGGGGAAGGCAGGGGGGAGTGAGAAATGCACAGTAAAGAACTGCAGGTCCTTTGGCTTCCATCTGTTTTCTAAGACATGTGGTAAATCTTCCTTTTTAGAATACAAGTCTCTCCATCATCCTTACTTTATATGAGCTCATTTCAATTGCACTGACTCTAAATATTTCTTTGGTGTTTTATTTTTAAATGATGTGTTTAAAGTTCTCTCAAGAAACAGAATATTTGATTGAAATTCAAGGGAGAGCCCTCTGTTGGAGTACTGCTGACAGACAGCTCTGAGGACAAAAAAGCCACAGCTCTGTTAATAAAGACAAAAGGAGCTGAAAACATGAACAAACTTCCTCACTTGCTATAAATTCAGAGTGGTTTGTTTCTTTCAGATTAATTGAACACTGGCAACTTCCAGTAGTTTTTGTCAGGAGTTATTGCAGATACTGTGCCTGGAAAATCTTTTTCTCGATTAACCATTTTGGCAAAATACGTGGACCTGAGGGGGACTATGGACAATTTCAAACCTCATATAAAGATACATAATGCTTTAAAATATGCAATGCTTCTGGACTGCTGGCTGGTCAGAATATGCTGGGGTAAGTCTGGTGAAGAAATGTCCCCATCCAGCAAAGTTCAATGCCCTGGAAGTGGTCACAGGAATTAAAACTCCTGTAGCTGACAGCAGAGTGTCAGGGCTCCGCCCTGCAAGTGCTGACAGTGCCCAAAGACAGCCCTGCTTGGAAGTCTGACACCTCCCTGTGCAAAGCAGGTGTTGGCAGGAACTGGAGGTTCTTTGCCCGTGTTATCTGTGGCTGTTATCAGTGAAGCCCCTGCCAGAAGGTTGGAGACTATAAAAGAACACATACCCGTGACCCTTAAATTATAAAGATGCCTAAAGCTTGGGACCACCTGGAAGATGATATTAGGAGGGAAACAGAGATGACTGATGGCCTTCTCCTTTTTTAGTGTCCTGATTGCAGTTGTCACTCCAAATACCAACCCTGCACAGCCTTATCCCGCTTTATCTCACCATCAGTTTAACAGCATGGATGGCTTCCTTTGCCTGTGGCCATTTAGGGCTCATCCATCTGGAAAGACCTGCCACAATGCGTGTGAGAACTCACCTCGGCAGGAAGGAATACCAGATACTTTGCCTTAATGATTGACAGAGTCCCTGTGATCACAGTTACACAAGCTGATATCCTGTGTGCTTTTCTCTCCTACCCCCGACTGGGATATATCCTGTGTGTTTGTTTTTGCTGGTTTCCCCCTTTACTGGAACAGAGGAGAGAGTTGTTAAAACCGTGTTTTGATTTACTCTTCTCCCTATGCAAACTACTATCTTCTCCTTCACGGTATTTGTTCACTGAAGATCTTGCAAAGCAGAAGGATAGGTGTGTTTTTCAGAAGATAAGGACACCTTGTTTTTCTTTGCTTAGCTGTTTTCCCTGACTCCAGTGCTGGAAGAGTGGTCCCTGATCTCTCTCTCCCTGATGCTTCTGCTGCCAAGATCAGATTTTCTTGGCATGACTTGAAATTTCCCCTGATACATTTCTTTGAGTTTTTATTCACTTTTGGGCACACAATGCAAAGAAGGGACCAACCATGCAAAGAGGGGACCAGCAGCAGAACTACCCAGTGGAGAAGTGGAGATGACTGACCCAAGCAAAAATTGTGCTCCTTCCTCTGGCACAGGAAAAAAAGAAAAAGGGAATCACATGGGAAGTATCTCAAAGCAAAACCAGCGAGAATTTATGAATTAGATTCTCCAGAATACTCTTGCTGTGAGTTGGTGACCAAAAAAGCTCTTTAAACAGCAGCGTCATGTGACAAGTGCAGAGCCTGAGACTGTTCCCCATTTGGTTTTGGTTATTTAATACAAGTTAGATTGACAGAGAGCTCTTCAATGAAAGGCCTTAAGGAAGAACATATTGTTGATCTGGAAAAGCCGATAAACAACTGGCAGCCATGCGTGGTATTTTCATGCTAAACCAAGATAAAAAGATTCCCTCCCCGTTCTCCGCCATGCCCCCTTGTTTCTTTTTGGGATAATGTGAACATATGTTTTTGTCCCCATGAAAGGGCCATGATTTTGATCAAGGCTTTGGCATGTCCAGCGAGCCTAAAGCAATTTTTGAGTTCGCAAATAACAAAAATGATCTTTTTAAGATTGGCAGCCTCCCACCCTCGCATGGAACAAACCACCTCACAGCTTTGACTGTGACACACAGGCCAGTGAGCCACAGGGAGTCTGCATAGCACTGCTGAAACCCGATCGTCTCCTCAAAACGAGTTTTGTAACCAAAGCAATGGCTCTCTTCCTCCACAGTCACATCCAGGGAGCTCTCATGCTTTACACCAAATAATAGCTAGCCTGCCACAGCCTGTGTGATACTTGAAAATGTCTTTACCAGTACCTAAAGACTCGTCACCAACTTTCCTTTATTTCCAATTAAAATAAACATGTATTAAGTAAATATTCACTGTCAAGTTCTAAATGCGAATTACTGCTGTGTGCTGTTTGTCAGGCCTTGTTCTGGGACATGTTGCTTATGATCTGCCCGGGAGTTTGTTACATTTTCCCCTGTAAGAGTGTTTGGATATTTCATCAATCATGCATGCAAGCTCCTTTGTCGTCTTTCGAAGGAGTGATGTGGTTTCATTTATAAGAACCATGTTGAGAACATGTTTCCTTTTAAAAAGTGAAACTTCTTTGCAGTGCTTTGCCTGGAAGCGGCAGGGACAGAAAACAACTTTAGCTGGTCTTGAGGAAGTTTCTCTGCTGCAGAAAGTTTTTCGGTTCTCCATGCAAGCAGCCCGGGCAGCCTTCTTGAAGGGGTCGTGGTAGTAATTAGGTCACTCTGCGTGGACGCCACGAGCTGTAAGCAGTTCTGACAAAATCCAGGTCTAAACATATGCTTGGAAATTTTCCACTGTGCAGAGATGGAAAAAAGCGTTTCAGTGATCTAGAACATTCCCAAAGATACACAAGGTAGTTTTAAGGAAGATGTGAGGGAATTCTGATGTTAATGGATCATCCCCACCCAGTCTTGATGTGCCTGCCCTTAGGTGTCGGGGGGGACAGGTTTTTTCTGCTTTTAGCCTCAGGCAGTTTAATTTCTTCACTGAGAGGGTGATGAGGCACTGGAACAGGCTTCCCTGGGAAGTGATGGTGTCATCATCCCTGGAAGTGTTCAAGAAACACCTGGTACCTGTTTGGTGAGTGGATTGCAAAGAATGGCTTATAGGGAAATTCTTGATTAAAAAATGAGTTAATGAGTTCATTCGAGTTCACCGTGAGTTCATGAGACTAACGAACTAACTCCAAGCAGTGACTGTGAAGCTTCCCTGATTGTCCCTCCACCTTGACTGATATTTCAATCCATAATTTGATGGAAATCTGGGCAGAACAGAAATAGAAAATAAAAGGTGCTGTGAGATGCCATGTGTCTTGGCACAGGCTTTTGGCATTGAGGCTGGGAGGCTGTGCATCAGCGTGGCTACATGAGCTCATGTCTGTGCAGTTCACATGCTCCCACTTCCCAGTGAAACAGGAGAGGGTGCCTTGGCATCACATGAAGAAGCTTTTTGGTTCCTTTCAAATGTCAACTTTCCCCCTGGAGACTTGTTAAGCACAAAATGACAGTGTCTCCAGGTCATGCATTACTCAGCAGCAACATGAGGCCCCCAGATGTGCTGTGCCTCCAGCTCACAGGATGTTCTTCGTCCAGGGGACGTGGTTCCAGTTTTTGGTTTGGTTTTGTTTTAGTTCATCTGGCTAAAAAGGGCAGGAGCCAACGCACTGATTTGACTTGAACTTTAGGCATCATTCTCAAACACGAAGATCCTCCAATTTCTCACTCTAGCTTGAGCTCTTGAGGAGAATAAGATCTTCTTTCAGTTCAGTTTGAAATTGTTGTAGCCTACGGATGAGTTTAGGGATCGCAAGAAGGATAGCTGTGCTTTGTGATACGTGAAGATTTAAGCAGTGAGTGTTCTTCCAGCTGCACATGTGTGAGAGGCAGATCCACTCACAGATTTATCAGGCATGAGAACACACGAAGAGGTGCTTGTACTCCATGCAGAGCTTCTTATAAAACAGTTTAGTTTGCACAGCTCTGAGTCTTCACTGTGAGTTCATCTTCTTAGAGTGCTCCACAGCTTCGTACACAGTGCTGTATTCCAGTTAACTCCACTGATTCCATCAGAGTTTGGTTGCTTTTTCCTGCCCCAGCACATCCATATGGCATAAGCTTTTTTTTTTTTGCTGTCACATAAATATAAAATAATGAAGTAAGGCCCAGGGATATGCCAGAGAAAACACAGTGTGCCTCATATGAACTCAAGATGTCATCTGGCTTTGTGGAAAAAGGAAGACGGATTTTGGCCCAGTTAAAGGTACTCCATTAAGGGATGTATGAGGGATGTTGCAGGATTACTCTGGTATACCATCATCAGTAAGAAGAGAAACTGATTGTCTTCTAATGGAACTCCTCTATGAGAGAATGAATCCTGAATTCTGAAATCTCTATGAATTGCTTAGGACTTCCTGGGATGTGCCCTCAGTGTTGCCATCCCTTCTTCCGAGGTAGGTGCTGTTGTGTCACCTGGTTTGGGGGCTCTCTGCAGTCACCTCTCATCACTCCTGACATTTTCTAATAAACATTTCTAGTTTGGATAAAATAAACCATCAGTGGGGCTGCAGTTAGTAAAACTGGCCTAGTTTAAGAAAGCTCACTGCAACATCGACCCAATGAACTGTGCATCAGGGGCAGGATTTAGCCCTCCATCATCAACAGGCTTCCATGGCCCAGCATTTGGAAATGTTCAGCTTTCTCAGTGTTGTTGTCGGGGTGACAGGATTGATTTGTGTAAGTAGAAATCTAGAAGACATCTTAAAATCCTGTGAGAAACCCCCAAATTTTTCAAGGCATGTGTTCATAGGGAACATGGGTCAAGGATCATGTCTTTGTCTTCCATATAATCTCTGCAGAATGTTATAACGAATCAGATTTTATCTCTCTTTATACATTCCAAATTTGGGGACTAGCATCCAGATCTGGAGTCAGGAAATAAAATGGGCTCTTTCCTGCTGAAATTAATTATTGCAATGAAAACCCCCAAACACATTAACTTCTCAGCTCTTTTGTATCAGGTCATTAACTGCCTGAAATCGCATGGTATTGTCACAGAATTAATGATTGCTCTTTCAGAACACCCAGTCTCAATGGAATTACTGTGCTAGAAGAACCCACTGGTTTGAGCTCTTTTATTATTATCCAAAGCCATCTGTCCCAGTGCTGCAGCACCAGATCCTTTCAACTATGAAATGCTCAGTTGGCACAAACCTTTCCCACCATTTTTATCAGGTTGATTGATGGCACTCATATCCAAGAGGAAGGTGGTAAGTGCCATCTGATGTGCCTGACATAGGGATCTCCAAGAGGAAATCCCAGTGAAGTAGCCTTTCAGTCCTGTCTTCTGTTTTCCCTTTCAGAGCATATGAAGCCCACAGGAGCAGAATCTGTATTAGATATGGAACATTAATCAAGATTTTCTCTTGGAGAAATTGACAGTGAGAATTCAGCACAAACTGATCAAGGAAATCCCAGAAGCCAGTGGTGCAGCTCCAAGGAGCATTAAAATAGATGTCCTCCACATGGAAGATGGGTGAAACAGAAGGGGCTGGCTCCCCTTTTTGCAATGGGTGTAATTCTGAATTTAACCACTGTTAGGATATGCTTATTTTTAAATTAATCCCATCCCCTTCCCAGACTGTTTTTAAAAACTTACTCACTCTGTCACAGGAGCTTGCTGTAGGTCCAGGTGTAGGTCCATGATTTCATTGCTCCTAGAAGTGGACTAGGGATGAAAATTGAGAGTCAGGGATGAAAACCAGCGGAATGCAATATCTTTCTGAGCCTGAGCTTTGGCACTGGTGAAGTCATACACAGAGATCTCTATGAAGTAACTCCTCTGTGAATGTTGGTTATGCAAAGAAACTCTGATGTTATGTACCAGGAGAAACATATTCGAGCTTTAGTGCAGACACTGAAGTTTAGTCTGAAATCTATGCTGGTATTTTTTTTTAAACCCTCTCCAAAACCTACAGGAAAAGTTAGGTATTTTAACCAATATTTTAAAACATTTTAAAGGGAAGAAAAGAGCTTATAATTAACATCTCTCGTAGTCTCCTGTTTTTTCTTTTAATTTAAAAACATCTGGAATCCAGTGTTGACAGATAAACCCCTTAATCTCTTTACTTATGTTAAATATGCTCTCCAAGTTATATTTTTCATTTCTTATTTAGTGGCATCTGAAGGGTGTGTGTGGGGAAAGTGAGCCAAAGGCTGAAATACTTGCAGGGGGATTGGTGCGGTGACTTCATTGTTGGAAATACACCTGAAGAACGAAGGGATGCCCGCAGACCAACCTCCTTTTGGCTGCCTACATCTCTCTTGGCAGCTGCTGGTGGGTGAAGTCTTCTCCATGCACAGAAGCCAGGTTGCAAGAGGCTTTATAACTAGGCTGTGTTCAGTTCATGGTTGTTTTATAGGTTCCTGTACAAAACTAGTGCTGTATGGACGATTCCTTGCTGGCCTGTGGTGAACTGGAGCTGCTGTGGATGAGCTCAAAGCAGCCCCATTCCCATGGGAATCACTTGTAACGTTGCCAAGGAAAGCCAACTGTTTGTTTAGTGGCAGTCACTTTCCAAGGAGTCGTGGGAGGTTGCTTGGCATCTGACACCATTAATATCAGAGCTTTACTGGAAGGTTGGGTGACAAAAATCTGGCATATAATTGCGTTTAGAGCTGTGAAATCCAAGATTACTTGCTAAACATAAGCCTGTTTTCTGACATGTTCCTCCCATGACAAGCAAGCAGGGTGCCCTGTCAGGAACCATGTCCTAAGATGGATTTTGTTTAATCACCTTTGCTTTGTAGTGAACAGCTGTCGGATGTGACTTTGTCCATAGTGAATCTGCTTTTTCTCTTCACTGGAGAAAGGCACATAAATCCTGATTATGCTGTGAAATGTGAAGGACACACCCCAGTGCTACTGGGAATGGTTTGGGTCTCCTTGCTGCTTCTGGAGTTTTTTTCCTTGAAGCACCATCTCCTGGAATTGAGGGATCCTGTGCTGTTTTTGGAATTAAAAATTTGTGGAACTTCAAGTTACAGGAAAAAGCTTAAAAACATGTGAGCCATATATAACAAAAGGCAAGTATTGGGAATATGGTGGTTATTGGTTTTGGTTGGTCTGTACACTGAATAATTTCTTTGGGAGCTGCAGAAGGCTTGAGTGTCCTGACACATGAGCGTTTGGAGTTTCCAGGGCTGAGGGAGCAGTCCTGCAAACTCCTGTTCCTGGGACACATGGTAGAGAATGGAGAATGTCAAGACAGCTGCACTGACGTTTTTAAGGCAATAATCTCAATTTTCAGTGTTCTGTCCCACACTTCATAAATGAATAATTGTGAGACCTTTTAAAGAGTCTTCAGTTCTACTTCAAGTTGGAAGGTATGTCAGTAAGAAACGGTGACTAGAACTGAACAAATAGGAAAAAATCCTTGTGGATGTTATTTCAAATTCCAAAATTAATTTGTTTGGCCTATGTTCAAAAGCCTCCCATGTCAGCTTTGTGGAAACACTTGGGTGCCAGTGTTTTACAACCAAATGAGGGTTTTAAAGCTCCAATACTTCCAGTGAGTCACTGGAAGTGAATTTGGTAATTTGGAATATCTAATTCAAATTTTGCGCTGTGTTAAGCACGGCAGTCATGCAGGTGGCAGCATCATGAACCTGAGTTTTTTCCATTTCCCTAAGAGAGCAGTTGAATATTAGTCAATAAACAGACTCTGGTATTCAGAAGAAAAAGACTCAGAATACTCTAACTTGAAACAGTGGAAATTTCAGATAGTGAAGCTATTCCAGGAAACAGTGAGCCAGTGTGTTTGTAATATCCATAATTTGGAAGGATTCAGAAGGGTACTGCTGATGCATCTGAAGCTGTTCCCAGGGAGCTGACAGAGAGAATGTTAGAGAAGCTACAGGCAGTTCTTGTTTTCAATAGAAATTTTATGTGTGCAAACATATACCTCTTGCTGGTATCCCTGCAGCTAAGATGTGAAGAACAAAGCCCTGCTCATCCTTCTCAAATATTTAGCTCTGGATGGCAGCAGAGTCAGTAGGGCAGTTGGAAGTTCTGACAACTCCAGGTTTATCAAGCAACTAACACTTAATCCATGCCAGCTGCCTGTGGTTTCCTTCCTACCACTGCCAAACCAATACTAAATATGGGTTTCATATTAGAAATAAATCTTTTAGTATGTTCAACATGGTCATGTTTCTTGAAGTATGAGGAATCAGACTAAACTGAGGGTTGTGGACAGTTTTCTTTTAGAGTAGAATATTGTTTTTCTTAGTTTGGGCTTTTTTTATAGTTATTGTCACCAGCCATGACCTAGTGGGACTTAAACTGTGAGGGAAGAAGGCTGGACTAGGGTCTGGTGTGGTGGTAAGGATGTGTATGGATGGGAGGGAGAGCAGGTATGCAAGGATTAGCTATCTAGGAATTTGCTGATGTAGGGGATGAGCAAGGGTGGCTTTCGAGGCCATACTCAAGAATGACCCTCCCCAGTCTCATTCCTTTCACTTCCTGCTGGCCTGTGTGCCTGGTGGACTAAGGAATTATTTTGTCTTTATTTTCCATGAGGCATTTTCTCCCTTGATGTCTCAGGCTGAGCTGAGCTGAGTTGACTCCAGAGAGTCCAGAGCTGATGGCTCTTCCCAAACCATGCAGCTGCATGCTGGCCAGGAGGGATGAGTAGACATGAGGTGAGAAGCTGGAAAGGGTAAGAACTAAGCCCAGGGCTGCTTCACTCGGGGCTTGTTGGTTATGTAAATATTGCACTGCCCTTTCTGCACGGAGACAGAATGTCCATGTGCAATTCCAGAAACAACACACCACCTGCACTGGGAAGGGGTGAACCTGACACAGGATCTCTGTGATGGCACAGGGGTGGAGCAGGAGAGCAATGGAGACCTTTTGTAAATCCCTCTTTAAAGCAGCAGGTTACATAATGGTTGTGAGCAATCCTGGTGTTTACACGATCCATTACAGAGTGCTTTGGCAAGTGCCCACCTGCCACAGCTCAGCCAGCACAACCAGCCAAACGCTGACCTCACATCCCCACAGCCCCACTGAAATGGCTGTGGATTTATCTGGGTCTGAATGAGGTCAGGACCTGGCCCGGGATCCACAGGAATGGTCAAAGTCGGTGTGTGGAGCTGCTCACAAATCCCTGCCTCTCTGCTGCTCTTGCAGGCTCTGAATCCTTTTAAGGCTGCTTTGCCACAACTTTTGGGTTGATCTAGCAATTGAAAAATATTATTTCTAGTTGTCAAAACAGAAAAAAATGCAAAAAATACGGATTTCACATCCCTGCACAGAGCTTCTGGCAGCTAGTATTCTTTCTGCATTTGTAATGACAAATAATACTAACCTTAGCCATTTTGCTTGGCACTTGGGTGTTTTCTGCAGTCATTATTCTGCCCAGAACAGGGAACAGTTTGTAATCACGGCTTTTGTTTTTCACCTGCCTCATGTCCCAAACCAAGGCTAAAGGCGAGGATTAAATGCTTTATTTGCATGGGAACAAGAGCCACATCAGTCACAGGATCCTGGAGATCAGAAAACACGGTTTTTTTAGAAGATGGTAGAAAATATCTCTGTTATCTTACAGAGTATGGTGAGCTGTGGGAGGATTCTTGGTCAGCCGAGCACTATGGTTTTCTTCAAAATTAACTTCTCTTATGTTGTGTCTTTTCTTCACATTTGACCATACAAAATTCGCTCTCCGGAATTTGTTTTGCTGAGGGCCTGCAAGCAAATATTATTATTTTGCAAGCAAATAAGAGAGAGAAGCAGAACACAATAGAAAAGAGAAGTTCCTGAGTTCAGGTTCTGCCCGGGTGTGACATCAGTGATATCAACACCGCAAAGGTTTCAAAAGCAGGCGAAAGAGATGGTCACAAGGCCAGAGAGGCAATCATATTAGGACAGCAATATAAAAACAGAGTAGGTTGTTTGCTGCTATGTCACTTGTCACGTTCCAGAGAGGCCTGAGTGGCCTGTTCGTCTCAGATCTATTGCTGTGAGATTTCCACAGCCACACCAGCACTGGCTGAGCCCTTGGATGTGATTCTGTACAAACTCAGCGGGCAGGTAGACGCGCAGCACTCGCAGTGAGGGACCTCCCTGGTTGTTGGGTCCCTTCTCTGCACACTGCAGGGTGGACAGCCATGCTCTGCGATTTCATTCATAAATTCTTCAAGCCCAAGTCAGTTTGCACAGCCCAGCGATATCCTGCAATTTCAGCACAGGGTGGTCCTTTTAGTTTTCGGAATAATGCTCCAGAGCCTTTTAACAAAATGGATGTGATATAAGCAATTGCTGCATTGGATATTTCACTGCTAGACTTGTAAATATGCAAACCCATCTGGCTGGACCACATTTTAAGAGAGTATGGATGCTAACTTATGTTGTTACGAGGAATGGGAACATTATGATGTGCTGTAAATTAAACAGTGATGTCCTGCACAAAGAACTTTCCATCCCCATCACGTTGTAGGTGATTTCTAGGAATAGTTTCTTCTGTTTCAAGGAGAAAATGATATAAAAGCTAAACCTAGAAAATCTTCACTGAGACTGACCCAGCTATCACCCCCCAGCGCTCTGATTTTGCAATAAAGCAGAAGCTGATCAAATCCTGTGGAGCTGTTCAGGGTGCAAGGAAGTCTCCCACATACCACAGATATTTACTGAACAACTTTAATATCTTGAATCAAAACAAATGGGGCAGCTTTATCAGTAGACTTTCCCTGCTTTTCTAATCCTGTTTCTCATGCAAGCTCATTGTAATAATCCAGGCTGGATGTTGTCCAGGCAGCTGGTGGATGTTGTCATTCTTCCATTGACTTGACAATGGAGGTGTGGGCCAAGAGTGAGAACCTGGAAGAATAATTGCCTTGACCAGGACGGGTGGGAAAAGGCATCGCTGGCAGTTTTGGAGGCAGTAATTACTAAGAGCCATGCAAAATCCTCTCCATCTCTTTCTGGATGATTGAAAGGATTCAGCTCTGCATGCCATCACTGGGGTTTTTGGCTTGGAGAGGTATTTGGAAGTTCATTCATTACTTGTTATAATCCCTCCCAGTTCAGCTGTGCTGAAAGCGAAATATTTACATTAGAAATAACATCCTCACTGCCAGTAACTGAGCTGCCCATTGTAGAACCTGCGAGGGAAATGAAGTCTTTATAGTGCTCTTTGCTCTGCCATTCTCTTGATCACTCAGATTTTGCTCCCTTGGTACTCTAATGCATGTGTGACCTTCAAAAACAAACCCTGAGCACAGCAGCAGAGCCAGCTTTTTGCTGTATAGAATTGGAGTTTCAAATACGTCCCTTTTGAACTACCCACCACTTGAATCTGTGGCCAGTTTTGGACCTTGGCTACATCCGCTCTGTTCAGGCTTTCTTACTTTCTGCAGATTTATTTTGCCCTGCTAACATGATTTGAGTCCAAACGCTACATCACAAATGTGGGCTTTTCGGCAGCTCTCCAGCACTGTGTTGAATCTTTCTCTTTTGCCTTGCTTTTAATAATTCCAGTCTATGTGGACAGAGCTGCTGCTGCTTTTAAGGCATGTCTTCTTGAAGCTTTGCAGGCTCCTTCAGATTTGCCCAGGACTCTATTATAAAAGGAGAAACGAAATCTCTTATCCATTCCACTTCCAAATCTGTGTGTTTCTCTTATTTCCAAACACTTCATTTAGAAAGCTGGCCAGAGAATCCTGAGCTAATGCCACGTGCCTCATGCAGTTCTGTTGTTTAGTCCAGGCAAGCTTTGCTTTTGTAAACTTTTTTAGAGATCTAGAACTAAATGTGAAACATGAGTCAAACAGTTTTTGAATGTGTTTAACTTGGAACACTTTTTAGTTATGATGTCCTGATTCAACACAGGAGAATGCACTTTTTTGCCCTTGAACAGCTTTGTAAGATGGCTATCAACTGGATAGATATGGACTTACTCATCTTGCTCTTGATTAATTTGCTTTGGTTACTCCAGCTCCAGCAAGACAAACCAGGAAACTTTGCCAAAGAAACTCACATTTCTGTGACTTCAAAATGAAAAGAAAGCCTGGATCTGTAGGAAGTATTCCCATCTTTGAAGGAGTTTGGAGCAGACAGGCACAGAATCCACTTTGGCCTACCATTGTAGCAGAAATGTTTTATGCAGATCAGGTATGAGGGAATTGAGCACAGCCATGTTGTGAAACTCTTGTCTAACCCATAAACCTATAGAAAAACCCCATCACTGTTAAAATCTGCAGGGCCTCATGGTGATTTGAACCATGGACCAGACCTGAGTAATTCTTTAGTCTCGTTCTTTCACCTCAAGGATCTATTTGTACCAAAGAGCTCACGTTCCTGCTCCAGTGTCTGATCTACTGTTTACAGCCCTGTTGACAAATGCTGCCTTTTTATCCCTCTGGCTTCGTCTCGATGACCTTAGGTTTTGTCTTCCGCTGTCAGAGCTGTTGTGCAGACCTGCAGCAGGTGAACATCAGCAGAGTTTGCTTCTGCTCAACCCTGCTCCGCAGAGCAAGAAGATGTGCTGACTTCTAGGGAGGTTGGTTTAGGTAAACTCCATCAAAGAGTGCATTACATCCCTCAGGGAAAATTGTCTTGTAATGGCCCCTCCAGCACCTCTGGAGCTGGTCTGTGCTGGGTCGGACAATGGTGCCAGTCCCTGGCCGTGCCCTCACGTTAAAGAGATTTGCACCACACGTAAACATTGCTTATCACCACTTCCTCTCTTCTGAGCACGGCATGGAGAACTCATTTTGGCATGGAAAAAAAATAATGGTAATCTACAGCCACCATATCTGTCCTGTATCAAGGTCAGAGCATTCCTGACCCAAGTTCTGGCTCTGATGCCTTGGAGCTCTGTGTGTGCTCTCTGGTTAAAAGGTTTTCTGCAACAAAAAGCTATTCAAAAGTCAGAACAAAAACACAGAAAAAGCAGGGCATGGTCTGTTATCCTAAGTCAGCTCGTGGAAACTTGCTGCCAATTGACCAATATTTTCCAGTCATCTAAGATAGTGATGGAGGTCAATGTTCATTTATTACCTCAGCTGGCCTAAAATGTCACCAGTGGTTGTTTATCTCAGCTATGCACCTCATGCAGCTACAAACTGTAGCCTTGGCTGCTTGACAGTGCAAAACCAAGAGGGACTCTGTCTGAAGTAATGTTTTATTCAGTTGCCTCTGGCCAGATTCGTTCTGTTACCCTTGTACAGTCACGTTATTTGTAACAGTTGGCCAAAGATGCACCCGTGTACATCAGGAACGACCCAGAAAGCCACAGAGGAAGTGGGAGGATTAGCAGGGACCTGGTGTCCCCACCAGGACAAAAGAAGTTGTGTCCATGTGAATGGCCCTGTATTGGTTATCTGCAGGTTCTGGGTCCTCTTGTGAATATTTCAGGCCTTATCTGGGGTCTGCACTGTCTGTGTGAAAGAACAGTGCTAATCTGATCAGCTTTGGCAAGTTATGAAGTGACACCTCTTGTCATAATCCAGACTTTTGGTTTGGTACTTGCTTGGCTTTCAACAAACTGGTCTCTTCTGTGGGAGCAGCGTTTATGTGCAAAAGGTCTGATTAAACAATTTTGTTGCTTTTTTTAAACAACAAACCTGTGTTTGGTTGCTACAGTAGATTACTGACATTCATGTTTCAGCCTAAAAGCAAGTTTAAAAACATCACGCTTTGGAATTTCATATTTTTTCTCCCACTGATGAACATTCAGATCCCATTCCCTCAGCTCTGCACACAGAGATGTTTTCTCCGCATTTCTGGAGCTGTAGACACAATCCAAACCCTGAACATACAGGGCTTTTCTATCCTAGAGATCTTCAGAGACTGACAAAAGTTAAGTATATGGCTCCTCCAGATTTTGTCAAATTTTGGATTTATGTACAGACAGAAGAACTGGAATTTTACTCTCCTGATTGGGTACTGCTCTGCATTTGACCTATGCTTTTGAAATTGGTCTAATATTAAGGCAAGCAGAAACAGAGACTCTACAGGCTGGGCTTCCCTGAAGACCTTGTTTGCGGTGGAGAGGTTCACATGATCTCTTGGAGAGAAGTCCAACATGTTTCCTGCTTAAGAAGCCTTCACTCTTCAAGTTATGAGCCTGGCTTAGATACTTCCATATATATTTTCTTAGAAATTTGAATGTATGGGAGTAAAATTCCCATTTTGGCTCAGAGAGTTCAGGGGTTTTGCCACTCCTCCTACTATTACTTCATTAAGTTCTTCCTCCTCATCATTCTTCTGCATCATATTGTGGAGTTATGAACCTCCATGTCCAGTCCGCAGGATCATTGCTTTGCATTTGTGACCAGCACTGTCCAAATTTCAGCTCTTTGGTTTTAGCAGCCTTTAAATCTCTTGTAGTTTATTACGATGTTCATTTTAATGTCTTTCTTGGTGGCTTTAATCCCTTCAAAGGGATTAAATGCTTAATCCCTTCAAAGATTTTCCTTTTTGCTCATATGAGTGTCACATCATTTTGTGGTCAGCACATGAGCAGATCAAGCCGTCACCAAACCAACCCACGGTTCTGGATTCGTGAGGCACCTTTACCATGGAAGGTAAAGATCTGCTGAGCAAGATGCTGAAGGGATTGATGGTTGTTTACCAGATCAGTCTCACCCCATAATTACAAAAGGATGTTTTTTTAACCTTAGGGATGGAGTTCTGCAGGGGTCACTGGTGGGGTGCCTGGCACCCATGATGTTTATCACCCAAGGTTTTTCAAAACAGAGTGAGAACCTCCATCATTGGAGAGTTACAATAGTGTGTTTGTCACTCTGTGCTGGCATCTACAGTATGAACAAGACAGGGCATCATGGAGGGGGCTGGGGGGGATTGTTCTCTTGCAATATTTTCTGTCTTAGTCTTGTGTGGTCCTTGCCAATGTGTGTTTATTTCCCTCTTCACAGCCAGCATGGTTTTATTCTTCATTCAGGGAGATTTTGGCTGTCTAAAAGTGTCTTTTCACCTGCATGAAGACAAAGAACAGAAACAATGTTAATTTGAGACAGAAACAGAAGTTTTGGCTCTGCTACTTCTCCTTTCTGAAATTATTTAATGAATTCTTCCAGCATAGTGAGAAATAAGTCATGAGGCTTAGATTCATGCACACGTGGCAAGCATAGATGTGATATCAAGTCACTTAGTCTTTTATGGGCAACCCCTGGGATGTTGGCCGGAATATTTCAAAATCCTGTTATCACAGGATGGGTAAGATTGGAAGGCTCTGCAGTGGGTCCTCTGGTCCAACCTTCCTGTTCAATAGACCTCCATTATCAATATTCGGTCCAAATCATAACCCTTTATTTATTTATTTATTTATTTAGTTAGTTAATTATTGGGGTATAGGAGCGAAAATAATGGAAGAAATGAGAGTAGATACCTCCTGCATCATCTGGTGACCTGGAAAAAAACTTGAGATGTTGTATGAACTCAGGAAATTTCAGGTCAGGACTGTAGTGCTCCATCATTGTCCTTCCTCATCATTACGGATTTATCTGCTACTCTAACTCCAGTAACAGTCAGAATCACATTTTCTTGCTGACAGCGTAATTTTTCTCCTTTCTTGCTTTCACTTCTTTGTTCCCCCAGGTATCTGGACAAACACAACTTGCAACCACAGTCCCAGGGAGCCAGCAGAGATGTAAAACACTGAGTGGTTTGAGTGGTGGCTGTGCTTGGGTAACCACAGGTTTGTCTCAGAGCCCTGCATCCACACTTGTCCTCTAAGATCAGGATGTGTAGCAATCCATCCCTTTCCCTAAAACTCTACCTGCCTGCCTAATGTTTGGGACGTGGGTGCAAAATGAAAGCATGGATGGCTCCTGAGAAGCAGGGCTGTATCTGGTACCAACTAGTGGTCTAGTGGTAAATAAAATCTGAGTAAACTGACCCAAATTCAAAGTGGAGCAAACCCCACATTTTCTTTCAACTACACTGCTGGTATTGAAGTGTGGTCTGCCTCTGCTGTGGTCGTTTTACTGGTGAGGAACTGGGGAAGTAGGAGACTGTAAACCCATTTGGTTCAGATAATCTGTTACATGAACTCTGCTGTTGAAGAGAAGGAAAAAAACCCATAAAATATTTATTTAGAAAGTGCAGCTTGTTCCCATTTGTGACCAAACATATTAAGAAGACTGAGCTTTGTGGGGGCATTTTTGAATGGAGGAGGGGGGAACCCTATAATCACAAAAGCCTGTGAAAAGACATTATTTTTTCCTAAGGAAAAGAGCCCATTAAGAGATTTTAATGTACAATCCACGTAGCACCACAATATTGACCTCTCTGCTCTCAGCCTGTTCAGCTCCCCTTCTCCTGCAGAGCTTTTTCCTTCAGTGTTTGTAGCTCTCTTTTCATGGATTCTCCTCCCTTTTTACCTCTCTCATCTCCTCTGCCTTTCCTCCATTTGGAGCACAAGGGAAATGAGGGAAGGGGTTCTTCTTTAAAATCCAGCTCCCTGTGACCTCCCAAAAAACTGATATAGATTCTCACCTCAGGCTGGGAAAGAGGCAGCTGTCACCTCCGGCAGTGGGAAGATCAGCAACTGGGTACAGGGCGTAATGGGCTGGACCTCTGTACCAACAAGAGAGGTCTTAGTCACACCAAATGTTTGTTGAAAACTTGTGACAGAACAACCGAAATCCCAAAGTTTATGGTAGGAAATGCTAGGTAAAAAAAATTATGGTCTGGATTGTACAGGAAAGTAGAGTTTGACAGACAAAGTGTTTCCGTGGGTCTTAAAAGCTACAAAAATCTTCATTTATTGTTGGAGAATTAGTGTGAGGTAATATAAAAATATTAACTGCAGGGGCTTTCAGAGGAGCTTAAAAGTTAGGAACTTAGCTGTCAAGTAACTCATCATATCTGTTGCAGGAAAATACAGTGGAGGGATTTATTTTCTGCTGCTAAATTTCACTCTTACACTTCTGGGAGGGGTTAACATTTTTTATGCTGGATTAAGGTGTTCCATAACGTAGAGAAGAAATGCAAGGGCCACATTTTTGGGAAATGCACTCCCCTGTGCCAGTTCATTTGGACTGAAAGTGCATATGGGCCCTTCGGTGACTTAAACCCACCACAAAACTCAGCAGGAACACGAGACTGCAAGGAGTAAATGTCATATTGAGTAATCACTGCTGAAAGAGAGGGCTCTGTTTTTAACCTAGTCAGGAAAAATTGATGGTACATTATGGAAGGGGGAAGAGGACATTTCACGAGATACTCTTGGAATAGTTTTGTGTTGGGATGGCTTTTCAAAGGAGCTGATTTAACCAATTCTTTCATCCCCACAAATGTTACATAAGAACCACTGGCAAAACTAACACACACACACGCTTCTTGTACAAAGGACTAGAAAACCAACCCAGATGTTTACAAAGCAACCACAAAAGACCGGAAGAAAAACAAACATACAGAGATGTTTTAAATGCAGAGCAACCAACAAACACAGGAAAAAAATATCCATGTTCCTGGCAGTAGCTTTTGAACATACTGAAGCCATTTGGGGCAACCCTTCTTTAAACTTCTCCCATGGCAGGTTTGAATTACCAGTTATGTTTTCATTCATCACTTAAGGTCAAAGACTTCATCTTTCAATACAGGCCTACCCTCCTCTAAAAAGACAGATGGAAAAGGTGTAGCAAATCTTCATCTATTGCTTGATGATTAGTCCTAATCAGTTTACTCTGCTTTCCCCTACTTCCCTTCTCCTGACAGAAGCTTTACAGCGAGGACATAAAAGAGGATGCTCTTGTCTCTCTTGTGTTCCTCTGTGAGCAGACTGGTGCTGCTCCTGCTTCCCACTGGCCTCCAAGTTCCTTAGGAATGGTTGAAGTTAATATCTTTGCAGGTCCAAAAGTGCACTGGACCACAGTGCAAATTGCTGTATGTCCACATTCTTCAGGCTGACCTTTTGGGCTCTTTTCTGGGCACTTCTCAGTGCTTTAAAAGGTGAGAGAAGATCCGAGTGGAAACACTTTCCTCCCATGTTGAAATGCCTTTCTGTGACTCTGATGAAAGAAAGAGGATGGTTGTCCCACCAACATGGACCCTTGCATAGCTTCTCCTGAGAGTATGGATTGCACTGAGTGAGGAGTCTGATTTCTGCACCAACTTCTTGGTCTTCTTTGGCCAAAGCCACTTGTGACTTTTAGGTCAGAAAAAAGAGCTTTTTTTCCCCTCTGAGGTATTTCTATGTCTCCTTTGTTTCCTCAGCAAGAATATCTTGGAGAAACGCATTGCATTTGGACAATTCATGCAGTCACTCCTAAAATGCAGCTTACATTTTCCAGATGGCTTAATAACAAATTGATTTAATATCCTTTGCACTTATATAAAAGTATTAAAGGATCTCACAGATTCTTGTGCCTGGATGAGGTGGTCCTGAACCGAGGACTACCAAATGCAAGGCTAATTTGGATCTATATATGAACTTCACAGATTTGTTGCTAATTAATGCGTCCATTAACTTACAGTGAAGGTATCAGAATTAATCCTGCTTTTTCTCGAAGAAAACTGCGTCTGTTACTCCTAAGCACAACAAAACACTGTAAAAGCTGTTTACTTTGGCTTCTGGTGTCCTGGATTTGCTGAAGGAGGTCATGGCTTTTGTCCTCATCTACCTACAAGGCAAGTGCTTGAAGAGGAAAAATGCTCCTTTCAGGATGGAATGTTGAGGTTGCAATTTATCGTACGGGACTTGAAGGAGGAATTTTCAGTTCTAACTTGTTTGAAGAGGAATGGGCTGGTGAAAAGAATTTAAGGGCACTTCTGAAATGAATGTTGCCTGTCCATGGAATGGCCTAGAAAGGAAACATCCGAGAGGATCTGTAGCTCAGCTATTCCACACTGCCTGAACGGAATAATGAAACACTTCTCTTGAGATTTACGAGCCTGGAAAATACACTGCAGATTTCCATCAAGGCCTGAAAATACTGCAGTCTGCTGTCGTAGTCTCTAGTACATCTCTTTTTCTACAAGCAATACAGGCAGGGAGTATTGGGAAGGAATCAGAGATGAAGTGTAAATGCAAACACAGAAAATAAATATATTCTTTACTGTCATGAGACTCCCGAGCTGCAACTGTGAAAGAAGTTTTATCTTTCTAGTGAGAATTCCCTATTCTTTTTTTTGTTGTTGTTTTTATGACTAAATACTGCCTCCAAATTACCACCATTACATTGCAGGGCAAGGGGCTGGTAGCGGAAGCACAAATTCTGTTGGAATTCTCTTTCTTTAGCAAATGCACGAGCAATGGAGATGGCGAGTCCAGGCTGCTTCACTTTCCTCCCTGAAGGGCAGAGGCTGTCAGGAGTGTGCTGGGAATGCTGTTCCCTCGGCTGATAGGAATGCCCATCCATCCCTTCCTGTCCAGGAAAGGATGAGTGGGGCAGTGAGTCATGCACTTCATGATTCTGTGTTAGAGCATGGAAGTCACAGAGTCCTAAAAGCAGGATCACAAGATTGTCCACACTGTCTCTGCCCCAGAGCAATGTCAGAGCTGAGAGGGGTGTGACAGTTGTTACTCCTTCTCATACCCAACAAATTTCAGTGCCTGAGATTCCCACCCTCTATTTGTTCTAACTGCACAGTGGAATTTTTTCCTTGCCTGTAGTGCCAATCTCTCTTGCTGCAAGTGTTTTCTATCACAGTTTATGCCATAAACCATGAAGTAGATAATGTTCCTTGGCAGCCACATCTGCTGGCGGTATTGTTGGCATTATTATTTTATCACTGCTGCCTTTTTAAAATGTCCAACCTACAGGTTTGAGAATGATTTTGGATGTGAGAAAACCTTTGTCACCTGATTAGGTGCATCAACTCAACGAATGAAATCCTACCCACTAGTCCTGGATCTCAGATCTAGGAGTGGGGACCAAACCCTCTGCGTACACACTTAAGGAAGGACTAGTTTGTGCTGTCACCTCTCAGCCACCTTTCTTAGTGCCAGACTCTCAGCAAAGCTTTCGAGGACCAGCTTTGAGCTCTGCTGAAAGCCCAGCTTGCAGCTTGGGTGTCACAGCGTGGAGCTGAACCCATTTAAAAATCGAGTGCTGAACCCCTCTAATAAAAGAACCTTCCCTGCAAAGTTTCCCTAAAGGCATCCCAAAAGAGCCTATGGCCTAAGCAAGGAAAACAAGTCCATCCTGATCCATGGCTCTGCATCCTGATAGGAATTACAAACTCACAGCACATGGGCTTGGCCGGTGATTTCCTTGTAAGGTGCCACGGGCAAGGACAGCCCCAGTTGCATTTGCAAGGAACAATTTTGTGGGTAGAGAATTAGAACAAGTGCCTTGTGTGTGATGATTGATACTGCCAGGCGGACAATAATTATGATTTACACACGATTTCTTTATTCTTGAGGGGAAATCCCAGTTGCCAAGTATGTTAACGAGGTATGTAATGGTGTGTTAACGGACACCATTAGTTTGCTGGACAAAACCGAGACCCCTGCCAAAACAAACCTTCTCCAATGGTACGTTTTATGGATCAGCAGATTCTGAAAATGCTTCAGAGTGGGGCTGGATGGTGGGGCACATGCTCTGGGAATGGCTAACAGTTTCCTAACCACAAGTTTAAAGGTATCTGTTAGTAATTAAATGCACTCGAGCAGTTGTTAATTCCAGTGTTGTGCAATTTCTCTATGAGGTGCAATAATTGCAGTCCGGAAATAGTTTGTTTTAACGTTATGACCAGATTAGTATGGAAAGTAGTCCCAGCTTGTAGCAGCTCGTGTTAACTTCCATCACCAGGGCCGAGGCGCTTGTCTGTGCTCAGGAATGTGCTCATGGCCCACGGCACGCAGGGAACTGTGCCTCCCAAATCCTTCCTGCCACTGGCAGGACCCAGTGCTGAGCTCAGCAACGTTCTTGGGAGATGACCCTGGTATCACAAAGAAGAGTCCGGCAGACCCTCATGTCTCAGGGTGATTTCTGAACACTGAGGAGGCTCTTGGTTCAGCTGCTTTTGGAAGCAGGAGCAGCTGAGAAACTCCTGCACAGAGGGAATCGGGGTGGCTCAGAGCCTTTTTGAGGCGTGTCAAGGTCTGGGACAGTGTAGGAGGTCTTGGACTGAACCTAAGTCAAAAATGCTCGTGAATACAGGTGCATGTTTTCAGTGGGAGCTGCCTGCAGCTTGGCAAGAAGAGTTTGAAATGTGGTGGGAGGGTGGTATCACACCCTCCCAGCCTGCGGTGCTTTCCCTGAGAAAGCCTGATCTCAGTTTTCAAACTGGGTTATTTGTACAATCCACGGTTCACAAAAAAAATTCTGTGGGCCTGGACTTTTCTATTTCCAACAAAAAATTCAAATTGTGGGGACTTCTGCAGTACCAGATGTGTTGGACAACAGAGGACAGTAACATCCTGGAAGTGTTGTGCCATAGTATTTGCCCCAGGGGTTGGATCAATGGACAGATGTGAATATCCTGAAATCTCAGAAATCTCCAAAGCACATTTTATAGAAACCAAGCTGTGTGACCCATTTACTCCAAAGCAGAACTTCTATGGCCTCCCTGTACTTTTTTCTGCTCAATTGTTCAGCATAGATGTACTCAATAAAGCTCCTTAAAGCAGATTGTTGCTTCAGTTATGAACCTTCATGCATTAATACAAGAATTATGGAGCACAAATATAAATTAAATAAATGGCTGACAAGGCTGGAGTGATCCAACAGTGATGCTGCTTCTTCCTTTGAAAGGTTTCCATTCATCTCATACACGATAGTCTAATCTTTGACCGAGGCAAGAGTGTTACCTGGATAGTTTCCAGTTGTGCTAATGGGAGCTGTGAAAATCCTGTGCCTATCAGCAGGAGAAATGGCCCCCCTTTCCAAAGGGAATGGTTTTGGTTGTCCTTAGTGCATTACAATAACCAGCCACCACACTTAATTGCTTTTTGTACCACTTTCCCTCCCCTCCTCATATCTTTATCTCTTCATGCCATAAAAACACTGTGTTTTAAAATGAAATCAAGGAGACAGAAAACAGAAGAGACATGTTTTGCATAAAAGAAGAAACATGTGTTAGGAATAAAGGCCTGAAATGGGCAAACATCTTGAAGACATCCATGCTTTCCCTCTCCCGCTCTGCCCCTTCGCAGGGAAGCAGGAGGGAAGCACCTCTCCTGTCTCTCCTTGCTGGAATGGGGGCTTGGTTTTCCTGCAAAATCAATCAGTTGTCCTCCCAAGAGAGGGGTCAGGTGGGCTCAGAGCAAAGTGTGGAGTTTTTCCACCCTTGCTGTTCCGTGTGGATGTGAGCATGTTCTGGTACTTGTACTAGAGCTGAGCATGCTGCTGGCACAGGCAGGTGAAATTCCACTGGCAGAGCCAGAGATGACTCTGGATGGTTTTCCAAGGGAGCGAGTTGTTCTCATTGCTCCTGGGAAGGACAGAGAGGCACGGATTAATCACGTTCATCCTCCGTGACAATCCTGCTCAGGACATTCAGTGTATGCTCGTACTGAAATCAGATGTGGGTCAATTTCAGTGAACTGTAATTGGCACGGGTAATCCAGCATGGATTGCACAACTTTCCCATGAAAATGTTCAAGTGACTCTCTCACAGAAACCTTCCTGCTGCTGTTGACCTGCTCCCTTCACCTGAGCTGGGTCTCAAGCTGTGCTTGTGCTGTCCTGCAGTGATGCCAGGGCAGGCAGAGCTGAAGAATGAACGGCTTTCAGGGAGTCTGACTCCACCTGGGCTGCTCCTTCTTTTCTTCTTTGCCAAGAAAAATAAAAATATATTCTCCCCATCAACTCCTTAAGAAGGTTGAGGGGGGAAACTGCAGAAATATTTTAAGTGCTTGTTGTTTTTCCTAAGGGGACAAAAATGCAATGTGGTTTTATTCTAGCCGTGCAAATATTTATGTGAGCAAGAGAGAAGCAAGATCAGAGAGGATCACTGGGTTTGGTTGTGACACAGGCTTTGGTGCCAGAGATGTGGATTTACTCTTGGGTCTGCCAGAGCTTGCCTGTGTAACCTTGAACCAGTCACGTTCACCTCTGTGCCCACAGCTCCCCTCTGCTACAGCTGATGAGAACCCTTTTTTTGGGTATTAGCTGCATGGGGTTGGGACAGATTTGGAGCAAAAAGGAGCTTTTCAACTCAACATGAAGATCTGAGCGCTTAGGCGATGTAGTAATCGTGGAAAATTATGGCAATTTGAGCTCAGGAGGGCACCTCCAAAATTTGTACTGTGTCCTGCACGCTGTGCTTGGTTTGCTGGAGTCTGCTCCGTGCTGCTGCAACGCAAACAATGGTCTGCATTCAGCAAGTAGCTCCTCAAATTTCCTGTGGATATCCCCAGCAAATCTGTATTTAAATAAGCAATAGTTTCTTAATCCTGGACTGCAAGTTGCTGGGGCAATTTGTACTCAAGGTGAATGCTGAGGTTAGGGAGATGTTGAGATTTATAAAAGAAGCTTGCCATCAAAATTGTTTCCAGCTGTTTTCATTATGCCCCACTTCTGCAGAATAAACCAAACATTTTAGCTTTCAGCTATTTCCTTCTGGACTCTGTAAAGCTACCTGTTCTCAAAAGCATTATTTGGTGTCTTTAAGTGCTTTAGTCTGATGTTTTTACAGTTTTATTCAGCCAGTCAAGAAAAATGCCTCTAAATAGATAGGAAAGGCAGCTGAAAAGATGGAAAAGCAGTTTGATTAAATGAAAATATCCATTCAGTTTGACTTGTTGAAAGCATAAAAGTATTTTGGTAATACATTTTGGATATGCTAGAATTTCTCAACAGTCTTTTATTCTAGTCTTCCCCTGCCAAACTGGCCCAGGCCATAGAATTTAGAAAATAACATGAGCTGGTGTCCAGTTTCCTCCACATTTCTTGTCATATCTAAGTGGACACTGCAGCTCAAATGACTCAGAGCACGGCTCAAACCTGTGTTGCTGGGGCCACTCCCAGTCCTAGAGAAATGGGTACAAATTTGAACTCTTTTGCTAAGATAAACATCCATCTCAAAGAAATCAACATTTTGCTAAGTATTTTCATGCAAAGGAGTGGGCAAATTATATCAAAAGAGTTTTAAAGAAATTTTCTTGATTTTTGCTCCAAAACCTAAGGCAATTAAGTGTCTGCTGTGACCATCCCATGCCTAGCCAGATCTTAAAGACCTGAAAAGATCAGATCTTTCATCCAGAAAGAAGTCTCTGGTAATTGAAAAATTTATTCCCAGAAGTGAAATTATATTCTGCCCTTTCTCTTTTGTGAATCCATTTCTGTTTATCTCTGAAGAGTGATTCTTATGTGCTGGTTGCCCCCTTGCCCAATATGAATATGCTGCCTTAAAAGAAAAATAATTGATTTTTGGCCAAAAGGACAAGAGAAAGGTTAGGAATGTGCAACAAGGTTTCTCATAACTTTGGAGCAGGCAGATGTTTCTCTTCTGTTTCCAACCTTAATTTTCTTTGCATGAAGAACGAGTTCTTTAAAACCAAATAAATATCCCTTTGAGAAGAGCATGGTTCCCATTGTTATTCTCTACATTAACTCTTTCGTAGCTAAGGCAAAGTTTAGCTTGTTGATTTTTATTGCAAAAAACGAGAAGAAGAGAGACTACAGTATAATTTTTTTTTTCTATAAATGGCTTCAATTATGGTTTAAGAGCTGGTCAAAAGAGTAACAACAGCAACAAAAACAAACGCTCTGACATCTGACATAATATGGATTGTCATTGTTCATTCTAGGCAGTGTAAATATGACTAAAAATACTTTCTTCTTGCAATTGGGATTTCATTTAAACATCCATAATTGCAAACATAGCAGCACATATTTCATGTTTATAAGGATAGCAGAGGGGACTCTTGGAAGCAGTTACCAAGGGCAGACTTCCACAGGCAGAGAGGAGAGCCAAGTAAAGGTTGTTATTCATGGTAGAAGTGCACAGGGCGATGTCCCCTGTCCCTGACTGGCTCCTCTGTGCTTGTAGGACATTTCCTACCTGTCTTGGTGATGGAGACAACGGGATGCCATTCTCCTCCTTGGGCACTGAGACCAAACTGGCTTGGAAAAGCCTACAGCCTAGAGAAAAGGTGAAAAATGTTTAATTTCAGGTTAATATCCTCCCCCAGGGGATGCCCCTGAGGCTAATGCCGCTAATTCCAGCCCTCATTTCCCAGGGAAAAGGACAGAAATGTTTCCCAGGACAGAAAGCCTGGTGGGGGAGAGCATCTGTGTGTGGCTGGGAATGGACACTGGGATCTCTGGGGCCTGCTGAAGCAGGGCCAGAGGCTGGGGGTCACTGATAAGGTAACCTTGGCCACAGTTTGTCTTCCTCGAGTCTGACTGATGGGAAATGTGAATAAAAGCCTTTGTGAAGCTCTGCTTGCCATATGTAGCTGTGCGAGGCTGCTGGGGAGGCTAGACCTGTTTACCCACCAGGCCCGAGAGAGGCATTTGGTTCCTACATTTATAAATCAACACGGTGACCCCTTTTCCAGAGGATGGAGGAAAGGCTGAGGAATCACAGAAACCGTTGTCTGAAGTCTGGCCATGATGGGATCAATGAACTCCCCTGTCTTCCTCTCGTCCCTGCTCTGTGCTGGGCATTTAGGATTTTCAGAAGTTCCCTCCGGGAAATCTCGGGAAGAAAGAGAAATGTGAAACACAGAGGCAGGTAAAAAGTGTCAAGGAAGGGTGAGACAAGAGCTGCCTCAAAGGAAGCCTGTTGTAGCCAGTGAAGCAGAACTAGGGTGCTGAAAGATGTGACATTCCTTGCGTGGGCTGAGCGTCATGGCAATCTGGGCTAGCCAAAGCTGAATGTAGTGGTTTAATAGTCAAGGGACAAAGCCTATGTGGGATCAAGACTAAAACCATATCATCCCAGGACCTGAGGGGCTCAGCCAGTTATCTCAGAACCATGGGCTTCCCTTCCCAGGGAGAGCTTTATGGGCTGTGAGACCCTTCCCAAGAAACCTGTGCTGGGTGGAGAATAGGATGGAAGGTAGAATCATACAGTCAGGAGAAAGAGGGTTTTTCACACTTAAAAATCACAGGTGGGTCTCCAGGGCTTCCTGTGATTTATTGTTTCCACATTGGGTGAGTGAGGGGCTCTCAGCCCACGACACTCAGCCTTTTTTTCCTATAACAAACACAAGAACACAGGACATGTGACTGAGTTCCACATGTTCGTACTCAGCTGACTTCTTCCTCACCTCTGTGACCGGTACTGTCCATAGAATCACAGAACAGTTTGGGTTGGGAGGGACCTTAAAGATCATCTTGTTCCAGCCTCCCATTTTCAGCTGCAAGAGCATTTTTCAGCTACATCCTGGGTCTACTGGGACACCTGGGGACATTTATGTGCCTTTGCAGAGATGTGTGGCACAATCAGACAATGCTCTCCATCCAAATGCACCTTTATCTAATCTTATAGAAAGGGTTTTCACGCTGGTCATAGTTCTGAAAGTTTTAGGGTGAACACTTGCAGTATTTTTCCCTGCCCTCTCGTTTTTCTTCCTAGACTCTCCTAAAAATGCCCAGAATTTGGTACCTTTGGAAGATCCTAACAGCTGGATATCAGCTGTGCTGATCCAGGGGAACATGAAGCTCAGTTACCCACTCTCCTCAGTGTCAGTATTTTGCCTCTGGGGCTCTCGTGTGTTCTCACCTGAATTTCTGGCATCCCCTGGCTGCATGCAAGCAGAGGCATTACTGTCACTTAGGGATGATATTTTTCACTGAGCCACTTGAGAGTGAAGAACCTGTTTCCTGTTTAGAGCTCAGAGAGCTTATCCCAGCCATTTCCTTGCCAAGGATTTTGGAAAGGAACACTCATTATATCCTTCCAAGCACTCTGAAGACATCTGAGTTCACATCTGACAAATGGCTACGGATGGATCTGCCTGTTCCTGCCCGCATTCTGCCTGAGTGGGGCTGGGGATCACGGCCAGCTCCAGGGCTGTGAAAAGCTGGGTTAGCACATGCATGATTTCACCCCACCAAGGAATGCGGCTGCTGGCCTGGAGCTGCTGTCCCTCCATGGAACAGACATCAGGCCTCTGTTGGTTTACACAAGTCCTAAGAAAAGCCAGTTTGGAGTCCTCGTACTCCAGCTCCTCACATGATTAGCAATAACCCAAGCACAAAGTTTGGGTTCCTGCTCTGTTTGTTTTCGTGCATTTCCCATGCACGAATTCGAGCTGCTCTGGCAGGAGAGAGATGATGGTTGCACCTGAGGGTTTTGCACAGGGATGTGCCCGGGTCTGTTTAAACCTGGGTGATTTCTGACAGAAAGTACTAATCCTTTACAGCCAGTGCTGGGTATCTCTGCATGTGTTAAACCGGAGTGGAACAGCTTACCCAGAGAGGTGTTCCAAGAGCTTGTAAGGCAAGTGGTGCAATACAGAGAAGCTGAAAAGGTGCCTCGTTTTGGGCTTGTTTTACACACTGAGTCTTTCCAGATCGCATATTCCTAAGGCCCAGTGCAATATAATGAGATGACCTGTTCTGAAAGAGGGAAGGGGGTTCTGGCTTCTCAGAGCTGCTATTGAGAGATGGTACAGTATAATCTTACCATCAAAAGCTCTCTATCTGCTGTTTTATCAGATTATCAGGCAGTGACCATTTCCATTCTTCCTCAGACCCCAGGAGAATTTCTGTGGAATTTAGCTGAACATCTAAATGTGATGTCACCACAATTTTTTACATCTAATAGGATAAACTTTTGGGTGTTGCCACAACTTAAATAAAACAGGGCATCCTTCCTGCTCCAGCAGCAAAGAGGAACATTTAAAGTATTTTTTAGATGTCACTTCTGTATAACTCCACCAGTTTAGCTCAGTTTCATCCTAAGGGATATTTCTGTTTAGGAGAATACTGCTAATTCTCGATGGGTATATGTTGTTCTGGAACAGGAGGAAGCTCTTTAGCATATAAATACCTTATTAAACCCCAGCACACATCTCTTAGCAGGCAAAAAGTCCATGCCCTAAGATCTGAAAAATCACTCTGTTGTGGAGCGAAGGATATTATATTCGATAAATCATATGGAACTATTTATCAGCAATCACTTCTTTAACTTTTCCACAGTCTTCAGTTTCAAAGCACATTTTGAAGTGACTGAAGTTTGTACAGAGCAGTTTATTTAAAAAATTATTTTAGGAAAATTACCTCAGGCTTGATTGTGTATTTATGAAGGGTTTCTCTTTTCTTATTTTTTTTTTTTGAATATTAACATAATGTAAGAAAATGACTTTATTAAGAACAGTGGAAAAATGTGTAGAGAAACAGAAAAGATTTTGTAGCAGACAGTCTGTAATGGGAAAAGTTTTGCTTGTCGTGCAGTCACAAAGGACAAAGTCAGTGGAAAGACCTTGATTTCGATGGGCTTTGGATTAGGCTCATTACCAGTGTGGGATTGTTCATTACAGAACCTTGAGCTGTTTCTGGTTGTATCTACGTCCTCCTCAGTGAATGTATTTTGATTTCTCTATTTTTCTCCCTTGCTATTATAAGTGATTATTTTTAATGGCTTCATTTACCTACCTTGTCTTTCTTGCTGCCTTCTCCTTAACCTGAATCCTGTCCTGATCTTTAGTTAAAAATGAAATTAACGTGCTCATAAGTCAAACAAATTAATGTTTTTTACCCTGCAACCGTTGTTGCACGATCTCTTGCAAATCCACATTGGCCACTTTGTGCTCCTGACATTGTTCATTCCTGGAACAATTCTGATCTGCTGCAGTTTAATTATGATGTGTTTCAGTACACAGCTCAGTGTGGTGCTCATAGTGATGACTTAGTGATTTTCTAAACCATGAAATAAATCTGATTGTGAGTATTTGGTATGTGGTTTACAATCAGCTGGATTATGACTTTTCTCAGTGGGGTCACCCTTTCTATGGCGAGCCCACAGGTTGGAGTAGAACCAGCTTTTTGCTGTGGATTGTTGTGGGCTTTATAGTTGTTTTCAACTAAATGAAACTCGTTATTTTTCATTACTTGGCACCTGAATCATGCTGGTACTCCACGGGTTTAAACTGGGAGCTCCAGAGATGAGCTGAAGTGTGAAGTTCGCATGAGCTGTATGGGCAGCGACCACACTCCTGGAAGGTAGACTTTATTTCATGGCCTCGGAAAAGTGCTGTGTGAATCCTGCTGATTGCCCTTGGAGCTGGGAAGGGAGCAGGAAAGAGGTGACTGCTCAGGTCAGTGCACATGCAGGGCTGAAGGGGCAGGTTGGAGCCCTGGACATGCTGGGAATGTCAAGGTGCAGCTCGGATTCCATATAGACAGACAGGATCCTTTCCCAGGCATTCCCGGCTGATGAAAGGGAAATTGTTTGCAATGACTTGGAATGGATTAAGTAGACAAAATATGAATGTTTGAATAAAGTAGTAGCCACAGCTCTTGTGTAGACAGTAAACAATGGTTTATTGACAATAAACTCTTGCTCTTATGGTAAAATGTCTTAAATGACTTATTTCCTGAAAGGCTCAGGCAGGGTGTCTTCGGTCACTCACACATGTTTTGTACTTTATCTCAAATCAAAACATCCTGATTTCCAGTCTCTGGAACACATTACTGGTCCATGCTTCCCCTGTTTGAATAAAAGGTGGCAAACCCAGCTGTGCACTCATTGAGGCTGTTTTAAATAGCATCTATGAGTGAACAAAAGGCTGTGGATAGATGAGACCCTAGGATTTGTGCAGAAACATCCTTGGACTTGGCTTTACAAATGTTGTGTTGTTGGATAACTCTTCTAAATCCCTTTCTACTTAGACTTTGATGTGATTGCTCTGAAGGAATAGAGTGTTTTGTCTCTCCACCTGATCTCTCCTTGCTCCAGCCTCGAGCATTCAGTACTCGCTCTCTACTCTGATACTGTCAAAATGAGTCAGAAAAAAAATCATCCTGTTAGAAGTAGTTGAGGGATCTGTTTGTTTAGACAGCATTGGCTCTAAGAGTGATTGCACAACCAGTTGTGCTGGCCAGTGTGATGGGAGGGCAGAGGAGCAACTAGGGGTGTACCAAGAATAACCCAGGCACATGGAACTCACTTGCTTCTGCCCGTGCAGAGACACGTGTGACAGATGTGTGAAGGAGACAGGACAAGGGAACATGCTGGATGTGTCCCGGAGTGGGTGACAAGTGCTCCATGGTACCCAGCCGTGTGCTGACTCTTGTTGCCTGTATATATGTGGTGCATCCATCTTCCACAGCAGAGCAGAATGACCCAAATTACTTCCCCCTGAAGAGGTGCACATCAGCCCATCTTGCAGTGAGGGTCATTCAGGGCAACGTGCTCATCTGTGAGGCAGTGCTGGGTGGCCCCTACACAGGTGCTGTGCAGGTGTCCGTGCAGTGATGGAGCTCCAGCCTGAGCCCATTTGTTAGGAGGAGAGCACAGGGCAGAAGAGGGGAGCTGGAGGGCTGGACTGGGCTGGCAGAAAGCAGTGTGCCGTGGGAATGGCAGCGGGAAGGCAGCAGAGAGTGTGGGGGTTGTCTTGACTCTTCCTCTCTAGAGTGAATCCCTTCATCAGGGCCAGGCTAGGTGAGGCTCTGAGAAGCCTGATCCTAGTGCAAGGTTTCCTGCCCATGGCAGGAGGAGTTGGAACTAGATAGTCCTTAAGGTCCCTTCCAACCCAAACCATTCTGGGATTCAGTGTTTGAGGTCTTGCCTATGGTCCTGAATAGCCCAAAGTCTGGACTGGTCACTTCGAAAGCCTCTCTTCCAGTCCTCAGCATCCAAAGGACTCAATTCTGTGATCCTTCCAGATTTCTTTTCCAGTGAGGGACTCGTTGTGACCCTCTCTCTTGGGCCCTGGCTTCAGGAGGTGAAGATTGCTGAGCACTGTGTCAGCTGTACCCAAAGTGGTTTTTGTTTAATGGTCTCCGCTGCTGTTTATATTTTCTAATGCACTGCGGCTGGTGTTTGTTGCCATTAAAACTTCATTTGTTTGGAGGATCTTTTCAACAAACTGAAATCCAATAAATCATGAGTAAAATATTTATTATTTCAACTGGATAAGAAGGGGAGGGGGGATTGGACAAATTAGTATTCCTTCAGCACCATGTTAAATGGGAGGGCACTGTGGGGTGTGTTCCCCATGGGACTTTGTCCCCAGAAGAATGATTATTTGGCTGGACAGGACCAGCTGAGTGACAGCTTCAAATTTGGAAGCAGAAGTGGAGCAGAAATACTCTGAGTACTCCAGCTTTATCCTGTCTGCCCATGTAATCACATCCACAGATGATGGTAGCGAGCTCAGGGCTTCTGGATTAAAACTGTCAAAAATACAAGCCTCTAATGCCTGAGTTAGAAATCCTGGGCTAATAAACCGGTCCCACTTCTGCTGGTGGCAAAGCTGCTATTGTCTGAGGTCAGGACTTCACTCCAGGTCTGTTTTAGTTCACAGACAGTAGCAGACTCCAAACTCTTCATTTTGCTGTAGGGTATATTACACTAGCTTGTGGTGGGATAAATGACATGGAGATCTGGAGCAGAATGTGGAAAATGTCATCACAAGCATCATTGCATTAGAGCTGCACGGCTTTATTTATTTGTTGAATAGTGAACTCAATTAGAAATAGGGTGGGATCTAGGGCTGTTCATGTACTTTTGTGTTCAGCCAGTGGCTTTGGCTGAAAATGCAGATGGAAATATGGGAAAGTTGGACTGTGATTTCAGCATTTCACATAGAGGATACATTGCCTATTCACTTGGAAATGATATCTAATTTTTCAACATGACATATTTTTCAACGCCAGAAATAGGAAAAAAAATTGCTTTTGGATTGACCTGAACAGAAATAATTCTGAAATCTGTGCATGGGACTAAGGCAAAATCTCTGCATTGTCCAGTTAAGATCACAACAGGTGTGAAGTGTGGATCCAAACGATTGGGAGATGTAGCAGGCTCTATAAGAAATGTGATGCATATATAGATATAATTTCAATGGAGAACTGGTGTGTTTGTATGTATAACTATGACAAAATCTGTCTTTCCAGTAAGGAAGACGCCCTTCAGCACCTGTAAACCAGGCCCTGGATGTCAGCAACTCCAAAATATTCATGCAAGGATTTGGCTTCAAAGTTTTACATTAAATCCAATTTCCTTATACTGATACGATAACTTCTACCCCACAAAGCCCCCAAAATCATCACCTTCACTATCAAGCCTCTAGACGCTACTTTAATGCCATTAGGATCCTAAATACAGTAAGTCAGTGTCCCATCTGTCAAAAACAGGACGTGTGGCAACCCTTCCCAGTGAGTCATCCGTTCAGCATTCCCAAGTCTTTGAGACCTCTGCACTCACCAGGGAGCTCTGACATTTACCAATGTTATCTTTCTTATTTCAGTTTTGGCACCTTCTTCCTTTCCTCAGAGACCGTACTGGGCAAAAACCACATGAAATGAGCAGGAGACATCATCTGTCATCTTTCTGAAAGGTTACTGGGCTTGAGTGTGTTGTTTGGCCACAGATGGTGGTAACTTCACCAGAAAAACAAAAACCCCCACCATGCAGTGAAGAAATCGTTAACTGGGCAGAGTTTTACATGAGAGATCAATTTGTTGAAAGGGAAGAGTAATCCTTATTCATAGTGACTTTTGGGATGACTAAACCCTCAAGAAGCAGATTAGAAAATGCTATGAAATGCTTCTTTTGCTATCATTTGCTGTGAATCAGCAATAAAGTGGTCACCCCCTTGGCAGCATTCTCACTGGGGTCGATGGAGCCGAGGTTTCACCCCTGGAAGTCCTGCTCTGCAGGAGGGGCTCGCCGTCAGTCTGTGTCCACTTTTCACTTCTGTGAGCACTTGTGAGTCTACTTACAGTGTTTCATAATACAGGAACAAAGGGGTTATTCAATGAAAATGAAGGAGGCAGAGATTTAAAGCAGATGACAGTAAATGCTCGCTGCACAATAATGTCAACACCTGGCTTTTTATCGCTGGTAGACGTCAAAGTGCTTTACAAGAGTCATCAGTGCCAGTGTCTCTGTTTAACAAAGAGATGAAGAAAGATAACACTACCTGTTCAAGGTCACCAAACAGACAATGCCAGAGCCAGAGCGGGAAATACCTTCCTCCACTATGCAGCGGCTTCTGATTAAAATCAAATCACTATTATGCTACAGAGCTCACTGCTCCAGGTCAGCACGACACCAAGAATTCAGTGGCACAGACTGTTCGTGTGGAGAACAAGCACACGGCACTGGGAAGATGTAAAAAAGAATTCAGGTCGGACACAACCCAATGTTTTTGTAGTGATCTGTCTGATGCCAGAGGATAGGAGACACTCTGGCTGGATAATACGTTTCAATTTAACTAATGCAGAGTGCAGAGCTGGCTTCTGGCAGTCAGAGCTGTCCTGAAAACCCTGCAGACTGCCCCAAGTGTTTGGTGGTCCATGTAGAAAGGGAGATGTCATTTTGGAAATCTACCCTGTCTGAGGGGAGCAAAGGTTGGGTGTCACTAGAGATACTCCCACATAAGGGTAAAAAATGACCCAATTTTCCTGGAGTTATTCAAGAATGGGCAGTGAGGCCTAAGCTAAACATTCTTGTGAGGCTTCAGGGTTTACCCAAAAAACCAGGCTGGACTTGTGGATTCTTGCACCTCCACACCATGCTCCAAGGCCCAATGCTGTCCTTTCAAACGCATTCCAGGAGGGTTTTGCCACAGCCGTGGTGAGTGCAGTCGGCTCAGCTAAAGGTGGGAGGGTTGTCCACCCTCCCAGACGACTCATTTTGCCATGTCCATGGATAGTCCCACAGTCAGAGTGAAGCGTGTTCTCCATCTGAACTGCTGTCCCTCCTTTACCTCTGTCCAAGAAGAGAGCCCCCAGCAGCCCATTAACCCTTTCCAGACTCACATGGGCTCACACGTGCTTTTTAGTGGCATGATTCTTGGCAAGAGAGACAACCTTAATATTGCTGTTGGACCTATGTGCATGTCTGTTGTTCATCATGTGTGAATTAAATGAACGACCCTGAACTGGAGAGAGAGAAGCTAATGATTGCCATATTGTTTCCAGCAGTCCTCAAGCAAAAGAAGCTGTTTGAACTTTCCCCTAAAGACGCTTCTCCCTCTTGCAGTGATTTTAAAATCTTGGGTTTCTACCCTTTTCAAGGTGATTAATATTGTAATGATACCTCTTCTACCTTCCCCTCCCCAGGGGAGTGGGGGAGCAGGGGGAGGGAGGCAGGACAGGGAGAAGGAACTTTTCAAAACTAACTCCATGTGCAGCAGTAAAAGGCGTGATAGCTGCCTCTTTTCCTCTCTCCTCTAGTTTCCAGCAAATTCCCTTGTGCTTTCAGGTATTTCATTATGTTTTGTTTTTAATTCCCCTTCAATGCACATATTGACATGTTTCTTTCTGTCTATTGCTGTCTTCCTTTACCCAATAAAACGATCCCACTGGGAAGGTGAAGGTCCAAAGAGAAGGTGGAAGGAAGGAAAGCATCTTTCCTCGTTACTGAGAGCCAGACTGATTGATAGTGTGTGACTGAGGCAAAGACCCTCTTCGGGGTGGAGATCGTAGCCTCATCCTTAACACAAGGACAGGCAAGAGGTTGAAACTCAGAATGGGGACTGCATTCGGAATGTATGACTAATTGTGGTGATTGTCTGGCCCTCTTCCCAAAAATTAGGGGAGAAATGCTGTAGCGGGCATTGTTTTCATCCTACAGGATATTTCAAGTGCTGTGCTTTGAGACTAAGGAAAAGACTGCATCCCGCTACCACTGGCAATTAGAGCTGCCTGTGACCAGAGATGACCTTCTTAATATTGCTTTCAACATCTGCACCTGGGTAGATCTTGCTCCACAACCTTGAAATGGACAGTAGGAAAAAAGCAGCAGAAAAATGAGACAATCCCTCACATTGTTTGGATTGTCAGTAATAAATCCCAGGGAGTGGAAAAGGCCTTCCTTGTTGGCAGGGTGATCCCATCATCTTCATGTAAGAAAGAAACATTACAGAGTAAGAAGGAAAAATCATGAGGATAATCAGTCAAACTTTCCCAGGGAGGTGTTTGAGGTGCTACATAGTCTTGTCTGGGCTCCCTTTCCCATCAAAGCTTGGACCAGATGATCTTTTGAGGTCTCTTCCAACCTGGGCTGTTCTATGGTTCTGTGATCATCAACATGTTGGTGGCTGGGTGTCACTGTCAGTCAGCTCCTGCTGAGTGAATCTGTGCTGTTTGCACATCATTCCTCTATTATCTGGTCTCCTTGAAATCTCACTTTGCAGTTTTAGGGGTTTTTGGGAGTCCCTTAGGATTGCCTGTGTGGCTGCTGTCTGCTACACTTTCCTCTGAGCTGTCTCATTTGATCAAAGATGTGTCTCTGGAACCTGCAGCGAGTGGAAAACCTGCACTCCCAACTGAGAACGGGTTGTGCGAGCTCAGCTTTGGAAGGAATTTCCCTCTGGTCAATAGTCTGGCTCAACCTGGTGGCTTCCTGGAGCAAGGACAGCAGGTACAGAGATCTGAACTGTACCTCCAGGGCTGCTGTATCCTGTCCCTCAGCTTAATCACATGTAGAATGTGAGTCTGGGGTCACTCTGCTGTTTTCAGTCTGATAATCCAGAATACACTGTTAGAAGTTCCTAGGACAGTTTGGTTCAAAGTAGAAAATTACAAATGAACACCCTCCACCCCTCTTTGATTTGAATCAAATTACCGATGGGAAGGTCCTGTAATTTGCTCAATACGCAAAGCATTCCCAGGAAAGAAATGTTGGAGAAGGGGATCATGAAAGCTGAGACAAGATGTAAGGGTGTCACAAACAGAGGCCAAAGTGGAAGAGAATAGAGAATTGGCCAGGAAAATTTCATCAGTGACCCTTGTGATCACTGTTTTGTTGGAATGGGGAGGATGGAAATCAGCTTGGAGAGGATCCAAGATGCTGGAGACAGGGAATACACCTGCTGTGCTTATCTTGCCCTAAACCACAGATGAATCCAGTTTCTCCAGAAGCTTCTGAAACAATGTCAGCCCCAGAAGACACACCACTGTGAACATTTCAGCAAGGACCTTTGTTCTTTAAATTGCAAAGAATTTTGAAATCTAACACAGGCAATAAGTCAGTTTCCTCTGCGGGTTTTCAGATTTTTTTGGTATTCTTATTTGATTCTGCTAATATGTATTGTAAAGATAAAACAGGCCCGGTCTCAAATACTGGAAATCCAAGAGTAGGCAAAAATGACAAGGGAGAGCTGACAAGCGTCATGGGAAGAACCAGATCCAGAGAAAAAGTGAACAAAATTGATGGCAACTATAATAGGGTCTGATAGCTTAGGTGGGCAAAGTGTGGGCTTGGAAAGGGCCATGAATTTCCTGCCTTCATAGGAGACTGAAGACAACATCACTCAAAGCCTTCTCTGCTCCAGGATGCAATTTCCTCCTCGTTCTACTGACGGATCCTTTTCTGCTGTGTATATATTTCTTTCAACCAGCTCAACAAAGTACTGAAAACTGGCAAGGCAGCTCGGAACAGTAAGAGATCTTGTACAAATTCTTTCTTCCTTCGCAGGTTGTTGAGACATAGTGTAACAGAAGATTACAGATAAAAATGGCATTTTCTGTCAAAGATAGTAAAGTATTTCCACAGCTGACCAGCTGCAGTGCGTGTGTCCTGGCAGGTCCTGAAACCAGTGTTTATAGATCTCTCCAGAAAACTAATTAATTTGACTACTGGCATAAGCAGCATGATAACCTCGATGCTTGCTGTAAATGAAAGAAGTGCTTCAGTAAAAGCAAGGGGTCAGACTGTCCGTCTTGGTGGCTGTTTGGTACAAACCTCCTGTTACTTAACAAAATATCCAGGCTTTCTGTGTATGAACCCTTATTTACCCCTGCAGGTAACACAGACCCTCAAAGGGATACCCTACCGAGGGCAGAAACAACGATCATTTGTGCTTGAAAGGTGTAGTGCACAGTTGTGGAGAGGTGATTGCTTCAAGAACCACTTTGCTGGCTGTGGACACACCACACTTTTTGCTCTTTTGAGGGAGGAATCATTGGAATTCTCTCCTGAGTGCTGTAAACACCAGTGATTTGATGTAACCTCGTTAAGTGAGCCAGTCACATGCAGCTCTTTAAAGTCAGTAAGGCTCCTTGAGGTGTGGGGTCCCTTTTACCACTTCACACTGTGGGCAGGTGGCTTGTGGCAAAGGTCCCTGACCTCCCCCAAAGGCCCTGAGCAGAGGAAGTTCTGCTGCCATCTCTGCTTTGGGTAATCTGTAAGGGAGGCTGTGGCTTCTCCACAGGAACCCCTGGAGCGGTTGTAGGGTCTCTCTCCTGCCCTCGTGTAACCTAACTCAGGTTTGGAATAATGTGTCATCATGAGCTCCTCTGGAAAAGTTTCAGGTTGTCCTTGTGGAAGACTGGCTTAGCTGACCTCCAGGGGTCTCTCCCAACCTACATTTTCCTGTGATTCTGGGAAGGAATGGTAGCGAGCTCAGGACCTCTGCAGCACAGGCTACTTTTATTTCTACTGAACGTGAATAGGAGCATTGTGTGGATACCCAAGGGCCCTGACAGACAGGCCCTGGCAGTGACTGGAGCTTTTACTGGCCTCAGCTCTCGGTCCCTGTCTCTGACAGAGGATCTGGTGCTTGCAGCAGCAGGGAAGGTGTGAACTGGAGCAGCTGAGGATGCTCAAATTGCTTGTTCCTACAAGCTGCCTGTCATGGGCCAGCCATGTTTTAGACCAGGGCAGCCAAATGCTCAGATAATGGGAGACAGAGCTCTAGCTTTACACAGCCAAGCTCGGAAAATGAAGCCAAAGTGACTTGGGCTTGACTTGAGTGTGGAAAAGGGATGCTGCAGTCCTCTACACTGTCTGAATGCTAAACAAAGCACAGCATGGCCCAGAACCCAAGTCCTTATGCAGTCTTCCACCCCTGAATACCAGCTTTGAATTGGCTTTGATTTTTATTGCGAATTTGTCCACAGCAGCTGTCAGAAAGTTTAAATGCTAGAATTACTGCTGGAATAAATACATCCTTCCAAACCCTTGCTATGGCTCTCCCCGTTGGGAGTTTATGTAATGTACTGAGTGGTACAAAAAGTATGCAGAGAGAACATTCTGCTTCCTGGAAGTTTCAGCTTGGTTTGACAGCTCGGTGCTGACTCACTGTCAGGACCTGGGTTTATGCTCTGCAGTGAAGCACTGAGGGCTGGAAGCACAGCCGTGCACATTGCCACAAATGGATGTGAAACCAGGCTGTTATCATCCTAGGTGACCTTTTGCCTGAGCAGGGCAAATCCCATGGCATTCAGCCAGATGCCAGCTTAGAACAAGGGCTGCTTTAGCTGAAGAACCATATGAGACCCCAAAGTGGCCTCAAAATGCTGCAGGAAGATGAACTTTTCTTTTAGTGCTATTTTTACCCAATATTCTAATTTTGTCTTGTTCCCTTACAGAACTTTCAGAGTTACAGCTGAATAAACTTTCAGGGAAGAGAAATATTCCTAATAGAGCTCTAACTTGCTCCAGACTGAGTCTCTTGAAATCATCCACAAAAGGTTTCCAGTCCATGTATGTGGCATAGGACTTTTGTCTGACAAGGAAGAGGTAGAAAGAGATTTAAGCCCTGTAACAGCTGCGTTTGTTCCTCCATGGCAAAAGGCAATTATTTTGTTTGGGTTGGATGGAGTTTAGTGAGATCGGGTCAGCACAACAGAAGCCCTTCTGTGCCTGCCCTCCAAGATGTGCTCCTGGCCTGGTCCTGCTCCCCCTGCCCACACCTCCTTGACCCCTGAGCACACACAGAGGAAGCTGAGGTGCGTTCAGCTCCGTCTGCCTCCCGTCCTGTCAGTTCAAGCTCCAGTAGTGGAAAGAAGAGAGATCTGGTTCTTTTCCCTGCCCCAGGCTGATGGATGCCCTGGGCAGCTGCTCTGCCTGCACTTGGAGCAGACCACTGGAGCTGTGAGAGTTAGGGAGCAGTTAACTGAAGTTAGCTGTGCTCTGGCTCTTCCCTGCTGCTCAGGGGCCATGTGAGGCAGCTCACGAGTTAGCAAAGCATTGAGGATTTTCTAATGCTCCCCAGGGACCAGGTGGGTCCCTGGCTGCTGCAGGATATGGCCTGAGAAAGGCTACCTTTTCTTTTCCCAATTCCCTTTTCATGTTAAATCTGCAGGAAGAAAATCACCAGATGTCTTCTCCAGCCCCTCCCTGGGTCTAAATGGGGAATGCTCAGTGAGGCATCCCAGAAAAGCCATTCTGGTGAGCAGCCAAACGTGAGGGATGGGGAAAACAACGGCTTGAAGAAATGTGGACAAACATAAAGAAAATATATCAGAAAAAATGGCTGTAAAGGCAATGCACCTGTACCCCAGCAACTCTTTTTATAGAAAATGAAGAGGAAACTTCAGTGGACCAGTTGTTAAATTTTTTTTTTAAACAATTGAGAAAATTTGTTAACAAAAATATAAAGCAAAATCACAAGACTGGTGAATTAGAATGTTTTCTAGCTGTCTTTCTTTCCCCAAAACACAGCCTACGCTTGGGTGGTAGTTTAAATTTATCTAATGTACCTAATGCAGATGCAAAGCCCGGTGAACACAGCAGGTTTTTCCACTGGCTTCTTTAGACTTTGGATGACTCCTAAGCCTGCAGGCAAAATAAAACACACGAGTAATCAACATTTGCCCCTTCTTGGAAACCCATCAGCCTGAAAGGGCTGTGGCTGTGTGTTTGTTATGTGTTTGTTGTTGCATCTTTCTCTGACGCTCTGTAAGGAAAGTGCAGATCATCAGGACACGATGCAGCAGCGCTTGAGATCTTGGCTGGGGAATTGTTTGTTGAACAGTGACAGACTGCAGCACATCCCTTTCAGGAATGATAAGGAAAGGTTTATGCAAGCCCACATCTGCGCTTGGCTGGGCACAATAATGTTGTGTTCCTGATTAGCCATAAATTTCTCTGAAGCACTCGCTGGAATAGGAGCGCCCATGGTGGCTGATTTCTGCCGCTCAGTTTGTATGGTTTCCACTGCTCCAAACTCGGTGTGCAGCAATGAAATATAGCACTGCACAAGTGCTGGGCCTTTTTATTTCCTACTCTGGTCCTGCTGCTTGCACTCTGCCGAGATTTATGATTTTTTAGTCCCTGTTAAAAGTAAGTGTTCAAGGCCAGGTTGGACAGGGTTTGAAGCCCCCTGATTATGGCAGGTCCCTCCCAACCCAAACCATCCTGTAGGTGAGTGAGAAATGTTTTTCTACAATCTTCTCATCTGGCTCTCCTGTGGACAGTCAAATCATCTTTAACCCTGTGCTAAAAGATCCCTTTTCCCTTCGGGAAAGATCCCTTACCCAAGCCACACTGCACAGGATTAACACAGTGAGGCTCAATCTGGATGGGCCATGTGGTTTTCCTTGGACACTCTGATCCCATCCACAAAGCCCTGGGTCTTCCTGGTTCTGTCATGACCTGCAGCATCTCTGGCTATTGCAGTAGACTAACAATATTTAGGACTTTGGCAGCAGACAAAGACAGGCTTTTGTCACTGTCCCCGTGCTAGAACCCTCCACGGTCGTAACAGAGATTTCCAAAGCTCTTGTGACGTGTAATCCACAGAGATTTTTCTGTGTAGTGCATCTCCCGAAGACCGGTAGTGATTTCCTCAGGGTGAGAGGTTAACAAAGGCTTCTTGCACTGTGAAAGCCTTTTTCTGACACTAGAAGCAGGGCTTGGGTATTAGATATTGCCATAGGAATGTATTTGCAAAATGCATTAGTAGCCATTTACTGGTGTGTCTTTATATCTAGATTATGTCACTATTCACCTTTCTTTTCATGGTCTCCTAGTCTCTTATTACCTCCCAGATTTTTTGGGATGTTTAAAAGATGGCCAGGTCTGAAGACAGCAGGAAATAGGGAGCAAACAGCAGTAGAGGGCTGAGAATATTGTTTTCTTCCATAAAGTACGTCTACTTGCCCTGAATCCAGGGATAACAGCTAGTCTGACATAACAATAATACAAGCTGGCTTTCTGCCTTTTCCAGCGTTAATTTTGGATCCCAGATATGAAAACTGGACAGAGAAAAGACAATCGTCATGTCCGTCCTGGTGTTTTCTCTCATTTATCGAAGCTCATCTGATACAGCTGCAGCTTGTTCTAATGTTGATCTTTGATATCTGAGGAGAATTTCCCAAAGAGTCCTTCTGGACGGGGAGTGCAGAATGAGCAGAACCAGCTTCCATCTGGAGAGGGGACATTGAAGTACCAGGACACAGATTATTTGGAAGCAAGGAGTGAACTCACATGTTCTATGCCAGTACCATTATTCTTGCAAATGGCTCAGGAAATAGTCAGTGGGATGTGCAGCCTTTTCTGCATTTGCAAGTAAAGCCTGGAGCTCCTCTGTATGAATTAGAGCAATCAGAGAGAAACTATCAGCTAAATCTGAGAATGAACAGAGGATCAGAAGGTCCCCTATTGACTCCTGTTCAGCAGCTCTGTATTTTGTTTGAAAGGACCCCTATGCAAGAATTATGTTGCATTCTGAAAGAGGAGATTGTTTCACTTACTTGTTGTGGGAAGGTCTTCAAATTACAGCCCTTCCTGCTAATATCATGGCATTCCAGGTTTCATCCTGCTACAGTTGCCCTGTGCTGAATGGGATGCAGGATCCATGGCAGATAAATCCACAGCCAAAGCCTGTTGTTACAGCAGAAGTCTCTTGCCAGACAGCCTGAGTTATTTCAGAGCTTCTCATTACAGCTGAATGCAGTTAATACTCGTGTGTGCTCTGGAAAGCGTGTGGGAGACAGGTCAGAGTGTCCCGGAGCACGAAGTCACCGTGTGGCTCCACAGCAGGTACAGCATTGGATGGAGACTGTGGTGACGGGGACGGCTCCAAACTATGGTTGGACAAAACATTCCTACCCACATTCTGCCTGGAAGGCTCAGTTTTGGCTAATTCCACCATCACGAAGTGAGCCACTTTCCAGGGAGATTAAGGGGAAAGAGGTAAATTCTATCCAGGAAGTGGGATGATGCCGGTGGAAACTATGACAGTAACCTCGACCAGGATGAAACATTTGTGTCCTGAAATTCCCATTCGTGGGTCTTCCAGTCCTGACTGCACATGTCCCTGTTCCCATCAGTGGCCAGGCTCCTTGGGTGGATTCCCAGCCATTCCTGTCACTGGTTCATCACCCTTTTCACTGCTTGGGGAGATCACAAGGTGTCAGAGGAAATGTAGTTCACTCCTCACCCATTGCAAAAACAAGGATGTGATGCAGAGGTGCATCTCCCATGAGGCATCAATGGCACTTGGGCTTTGAAACATTTTAGTTTTGCCTCAAAAAATTGCTGTTCTGAGAAGAAGAAGTTTCTGACCCGCTTTCTAACCTGCTGCAGTTGAATGTGGAGGTTCAAGATCTCAGCAAGGCGGGGGGTTGCCACAATTGTAACTTCACAGAGCTCTGGTTGTCCAAGAAATAACAGATAGAAATTATTCATAGCCAAGAGCAGTCTTGAGAAGGCATTGCAAAGAGCATAAGGTTGGAGCTTTTCAAATCTCCTGGGATCACCTCCTTTCCTGAAGAGCGCAGAGAGAGCCTGGTGTTCCTAGGGTGAGGAGCAGAGGAGGTGGGTGCTTCATGTCCTGAGTCTGCTTTGGAGTTGGCTGGCAGCACCTTTCAGTGGATAAAGGCTTTTGCATGCCTGCTCTGACTGCTTTGATGCACAAACAAAAGAACTAGGCAGTGTGTGGAAATTAAAACGTAATAAATCATATCCAAACCTTTTGAAGCAGCCACCTCAAAGACGCAGTTCTTAGGCCTGGTTGCAGGTCCTCGGCCTTTATCAGGACGAGGGGCATGAGCCTGAAGCCTGGCACCCTCTGGCCTTGGCTGCAGAGTGGTTTCTTTGCTGGGTACATGCCATTTCTCAGGCTGTGCTCTGGGCAGGCCATGCTATATTTAAATACGTTTTGCTGGTGAGGGACTAAAGGGCCTCTAGAGCTGCAACTTCCTAAGGGCTATTCTGCAGATTCCTTCCTCCTTTCTTTTTCTTGTTTTCCTTTAAAGGAAACTCTCAATCTTCTTAGGAAATAATCTTTTGTTTATGTCATGAAAAAACCTGTGCTCTCCTGGCAGGGAAGGTGGAAGAACCAATAGGAAGAGGTGCCACTTGTGAGTTTTGATACAACCAAGCGTGTCTTAAATAAACGTATGTTTATTTTTCTACCTTTCTGTTGAATTGCGTCCTTGCCAGCATAGAAGGTAAAAGTATCCAGTTCAAAGGAGGCAACTGCAAGCGTAGGCTGACATCCTGTTGTAAATATAGAACTGGCCTCATGACAATGCCCTGCTCGGAAACAATGGGAGCTGGGAGAGAGAAATGTGTGAATTAACACAGTCGAGGCAAATGATGAACAGCTGATGGAGGAAAAGAGCCATGGGCCAGGCTGCCAGCTCTCAGGGTTGCCTCTGAGCTGGCCTTTGTCCCCTCCACAGAGCTGTGTGATGTCTCTGCTGTGTCCACGTGCCAGCAGTGATGCCACCCTGGGGATGCCAAGGACATGGGACAGCCTTCTGTGCCAAACCGCAGAAGAGATTTCCCTGTCCCCTTGCTCAGACTGGAGCAGAGCAGAAGCTTTCATCTGCTTTTGCCTCTGTGCCACCTTGCCAACAGGACCCATGGCCTTGGAGCGAGGGCAGGTTTCTGCCCTGCCTGGTGTTCGCATCAGGGTTTGCAGTGCAGGGATCAGCAGAGCAGCCAGCCTGATTCCCTGCGCTCGGGACAGTTCTGGACGAATCCCCGTGGCCAGGTTATATCCTCCCTCCATCGTGTATTGGAATGGGCAGTGGACACCCATTTCCACGAGCAGGATGAGAGCCCCAGGCACTGCCGAGACAGAAAGGGAGTTTATCCCAATCAGGCTTTGCCACGAGGGAATGGAGTTCCAGGCTAATTAGGAACCTTAGAGGTACTTCCTGTGACACCTGAGAAACCTGCCATGACTTGGTAAGAAGCAGCCTGCGGCTGTCAGTTTTTCTTGGCTCTGGCTGGGGATCTGGCAGAACTCATCAGCTCCTGTCCCAGTGAGGAGCATTTACTGGTGTGTCTGGAACCCGGGATAAGAAAGGAACCTGGGATAAGACAGGAACCACATGCCTCTGCAGCTGGTTTTCACGTTTACAACGTGCTTGTGGGGACATTGTTGTGACCTTTTGGGCACTGATGGCTAAAGTGGGTGAACTCCCATGAATCCAGGCAAGATTTTCCCCCTGGTGAATCCCTTGCATAAAATGTATTGAGGTTTAAAAACTTGGCAGAGGGAAGCCTAGTTTAGCTTACATTCATCCTTGTTTTTCCTTGCCTAACTACAGTGTTTTTGTGACTGTCATGTTAAAAATGATGGCTTGCACTGGCAAGTATTCATCTCACTTTTGTCCTAAGCCACCTTCAGCTCCTGGGCTGAGCCAGCAAGGCAGCGGCCACAGCGATAGCAATTGACTGTCACCAGTTTATCTTATCTAGCACACAGTGTGGCATTCGAGAGCCGAAGCCCTGCGTTTTCTTTCCTTCTCTCTCTGTGCAGCACAGGGTGTGCCCCATTTGACCTAAATATTTGTGAAGTTACATCCTTGGGACAGGCTGACAAAAGGTTATAAACTCATTTGTTTTCATCTTTTCCTAAGGCGGGCAGGCTGCAGCGAGGCATCACAGCTGCCTCACGCGGGTGCCTCACACCTTCCCCTGACCCAGCTGGTGCTGGCCAGCATCTGAGACAGGGCTGTGAGCCTGATCCACACTAAAAATTCCCGCTTCCTTAGCCCGAGAGACTGTGACAGCTGTTGCCTCATCACTTTCTGTAGCCGTGGACCTAGAGGCACCATTAGGGATAAGAAGCAAATAGGGTCATGGGACATCAGGTGTCGCTGTCAGAGGGGCTCTGTGTGTTCTGGGTGTGATGCACAGCTCAGTGAGCCCTTGAGAACCAGCAAAGTGCCGGGGGGTCAGGGTTTTCCCACTGACATCAGTGCCATTGGGTTGCTTTGTACCTGCACCCTCGGCTGTGCTCATCTTTGGAGGAAAAATGGGAAAGAGGGAGTTTTGCATGTTAGGGGAAGGAAACCAGGCAGCTTAATCCCAAAGGTGAACTGTGTGTTCATAGTAACACCAGTTTTTACATCTCCCCAGCACCGTTCAACAGCAGCTGCACTGAATTAGGGTTGTGGCACCACTGCTTCTTCTTGGAACAGAGAGGAGTGAGGTGCAGCTTCGGAATTTAAGCATGAGACAGAGCAGAAGGCGTTTTTCCACTCCACTCTTGGCTTCAACAGTGGCCAAATTCCACAGCAACTTCAAGAGCCTCTCCTAATGTGGGTGCCAGCTGTGCCCAGTATCTGGGCTCCCCTGAGTGCGAGGCTGGTCCTGGCTGTGCAAAGATGTTTTTGCAGGGAGCAGTCCTAGGTGTGTGTGGGGAACAGTGCTGTGCCTCAAGCCAGTGCTGCATCACAGACCCGTGGAACTGGGCAGAAAACAGCGAGGATAAAAGATAGATGATATCTTAGAATTTTATGATTCTGTGAGTGCCTTGTCTTTCACGGTGTATTTTAGATTTTAGGCTGCAGCACCTTTGTGTTGTGCACCACTCCCTAGTATACTTGGAGAGCTCACTCATGCTGCCCTACCAAGCAACCTCTCTTCACAAAAAGCTGAAAAAATCTGCAGCCAAAGTGTTTCAGAGTCAGTGCACAGTTTTCACTAAACCTCCTGACTGTGCTGGAGTTTGGAGTGCCTGCTCTGAAACAGCAGCTTCCCCTTTTTGTAGGATATCAGTGGGCAGAGGTTTGGGGGAACACTGTGGTGCATGACTGCAGATCTGTCAGCTGGTGGGTGAAAGGGGGATCCCAAAGCATTCTCGGGAGTGGTAGGTGAGTTATTGCAGGAGTCAGAGCAGCCCAGAAGCAGAAACACACAGGGTATGAGGCTGGTACTGCCTGTGATTTGCAATGTGTGACCAGCAGTGCTGTGAGCTTGATCCCACTGTTTGCCATACTCTGTTATCAGAGCTGCTCAAATGTTTTCCATTAGCTAATCCTTAACCCTTTGCAGGTACGGACCAACCCTGCATTGGAACCAAGAGCCAGATCAGAAATAAATTCTTCATACTTCTTCTTTGGAGGATTTTTACGATCACTGTCTCCCCACACCACTAAAAAACACGTGAAAATAATTTAGAAAGACGCAGCAACCAACAACCCTCTCCTCTACCACAGGTGATATTTAAGAAGGAAAAAATATCTGTGGAACAAAGTGATTTAAAAACCTCTAGGAGAGGGTCAGAATCCAGAATTAGAGGTGACTTCCTCTGAAAACTGACCAAGGGATTAATGCAGTGACAGAAGTGCCATTTGAAAAGAACAAGCAGACTTCCTGGAGCAGGCCAGACACACCAAGGCAGGTCAAAGAGAGTTGAGTGCTTCACGAGTGTAGAGGCCCTTCCCTATGTAACTGATAAAGATTTTCTGAAAGAATACATGGATACAAGGTTTCTGGGTTCTTGTCTGAGTGTTTTACCACTCTCAGGGTAGAACTGTCTTTTCCTTGTAGCTGATCTGAATCTCCCATGCTGCAACTTGTTTTTAGCTTTGCACCCTTGAGAGAGCAGGTTTGATCTTCTCTGTTAGCTCATAATCTCACGGAAGCTGCCATTCCCCATCGCTGTGCCTTGCCATGTGCTTCGGCCTCACTGGCTCCCTCCCCTTCCTCAGGGCCGTGACCTGGGAAGCCCAAAGCTGGATGCAGTATCCAGACTTGGGCTCCCCAGTGATGAGTACAGGAGCAGAACCACTTCCTTCAACCAACTAGCTGCATTCTCTCTGTTGTGGCCCAGTACAAAGCTGAATTTTGTCCCTGGAAGGGCACATTGAGTGAGGCTCAGTTGCAGTGTAATAAATATCCCTCTCTCCCTCTGGCAGGCAGATCTGCAAAATGTCCCTGACTGACCTCCTGTGAGTCTATATAAGCACCAGGGCCACATAAGGACTTGAGCAATCCCGTATAGCTTCTGGTTTTTTTTGTGCAGTTCCATGTTGCATCCACCCTCTGATTGACCCTGTCACCAAAGCCTGGCTTTAAGTGTTTGTAAGCTCACAGCAAAACCAGCAGCAAAAGTAAAAACATGTCTGCTCCTTGGAATTACTGTCCGAGGATCTTTTGTTCCCTGAACACTGGTTCAGGTCTTTGGGAAATGCAAAGATCTAGGAGAGGTCTTGAGGAGGAGAGGTCACTACTCATGTGTAGTCTTATTTCACTGGTCTTGGGAGACTGGCTGTTCTTGACCACTCACTACCCACTCTGATTGCAAATGAATAAATAAACAGGAATGCAGCTGGAGCAAGGACTGAACAGACTGGACAAACTCCAGTGTACAAGCTTCCCACCCCAAAGAACCTGAACATTGATAACTGATCGGCAAATATATTATTTGTGTTGCCCGTGGGGGTGGAGAGCTGAAACTCTAGGAGGAAAAGGGGAATCTGTGGGGGCTCCCAAAGTGATATTGTTATGTCCTGAATCTGCAGCCAGATCCCCAGCTGCTGAGCACCAGTGAGACTCCACTGATACACGTTTTGCTCCATGTTTAAGAAGGTCCTTCTTGGGTTGTCCCAAGGCCATCCATGTCATTCCTTCTGCTTCTGCCCTGCTGCTCTGTCCTAATCCTGTGCCTGGGGTACACAAGACTTGCTTTGCTCTTTGGCCTCGGCCTTGTGTGTGCTTCCAGCTGCGCTCGGCTACCATGGCTGGTGGCACAGGAAATGGAAGTCCCACCAGCCACCCCCACCAGTGCCACAGAGCCCACGCTGGGGCCACGCTGTGACCTTAGATCACCTGTGCCAGCAGGAGGGTGAGGTTTTGTGTGTGTGTGAGCCAACCAGGTGCTCTCAGCCCAAGCCCTGAACTTTTGCACCATGCTAAGGGGAAGGTGGATAATTTGGGGGTGGTGGGAAGCCTGAGAATACAGCAGCATTCCTGTATCCAGACTAGGTGGGGCAGCGACAAGGGGATATTAGCTCTCCTTAGCAGTGTCTGAAACTTCCTTGTATTGTTTGTTCAATGCTAAGAGCTTCCCCCCGACACTAAAAATAGCTTTTTGTTTGTAAGTTCACTTCGCATTCACGCTTCCTCTCTTGGTTTTCTCAAGAGGTTCCTTGATATCTTTAAATTTGCTTGACCAACAGGAACAAAAGGCAGCAAAAGCCTCCCTGTGTGAAGATGGGGAGGTTTTCACCTCAGAAAGAGAGAGGGGGAGGCAGCTTTTAATATCTTTTTATATTTAGTGCAGGTTTGACGGGTGAGAGCAAGCATCATTTTCAGCCTTTATTCCGTTTACCCAGCGAGAGCAGAAAGGGAATGCATTGTCCTCCTGGGATCCCAGGGAATAGTTGGCAGTGATACCATATAGTGAAAAAATGTTGTTCTCAAAAATACTCGAGCAACCACCGAGCAACAGCAATCACAGTGACTCTCAGCTCTACCCTTGGCAGCTGTTATCTGGACCAGATGCTGTCCTAAGTAAAAGGGAGATGCTGTTTTCTGGAACAGAGGGATATATATTATTTTCTGACATTATTGCTTGATTGATTTCTTTTAAAAATAATGCCTTGTAGAATGTTAATAAATAGCTGTTTATTTTGACAGCAGTGTCAAGAGCATGCTAATGTGTTATTGTTTGGACTGTGGACACTTAAGATGTATAAAGGGAATTTGTGTTGCTGGTTCCAGGGAAGCAGGAGGGTTTTGCTCATGGTGGACCCAGTCCAGAGAATGTGCTTTACATATGGGTGTTTATATCTTGCTCCGCCTGTAAGAGTTCATTTGCCTGATGAAAGATTGTTTGCTAGCACTCTAGGAGCTGGCAGGGAGGTATTTATACCATTGTCAACTCTGATAAAAGTTTCAGATGTTACAAAAGCTCTTGGATTATATCGGGGAGAAGAAGAGAATTAATTAAATCTGAATTTCTTCTGAATTTGTTAGTGTTCAAAAGTGATCTGGCCTGCAGGCCTTGGGATCTGGACTGATCTACTTGTTTGCTATTGCACTGAACCTGATTTGAAGCCAGGCAGTTCTGTCTGATCACAGGAGTGTGGAGCTCCCTGTGGCACGGGAAACCAGGCTGTGCAGCGGGTAAGGCAGCTCAGGCAGTGGCTGCTGTTGATGTGGAGCAGTGCAGATGTGTCTGATAACTCACCCTGCCTGCAGGCAGATCCCAAAACTCAAATCCTGGGTGTGAGTGTAAAATCAGAGGGCTAGAAAAGCCTCCTAAAGGGTCATCTTGTCCTGCTTGTTCTCTCAGATGTGGAGCAAAAGCAGCCGGTGATGGAGACCCTGAGGCAACCCTGTCCTATCCTCACTGCCTGGGAAGTGTCTCCCTTGGCACACAAAAGTCAGAGCCTTTCTGGCTTCAGTTTACTTCTTGAAACTGCAGTGGATGTGGTGGTGCTGCAGCATGAATACTCAGTCCTTCTGGAAGCAAACATTGCAGCTCTTTTGACTGCCTTCAGGTAGCAAATGCTGCAGTGCGACCACTGCTAGGCTGTTTCAGCATCTATAATCCACATGGCAAGGGAAAACAGATCTGTGAAACGGAGCCCTTTGTTCAAACAAAAAGTAGCCCCGGAGACATGTGAATATCAGTTCTTTGGAGAAGGAACATATTCTCAAATCAATCACTTGTGCTGGAGCAAGTGCCCAGCGTGTGGTTGAATCATCTCCACCTCTTTGAGGATGAGCCCCAGAGATACCACGAGCTACAGCAGCAGGAAAAGTCACAGTCCTTTGCCTTTGTGACATATTATGCATTGAAACAATACTTCCTCTGGAAAGGTCATGGCACTGAGTCGTGCAAGAAGCCTTATCAACAAGTAAGCATATTATATACGAAATGTAGGCTCTCATACGTGTGAGAATGTTCCCTGAGACAGCATCTGAATTTATGTGGTGTTGGTAATAGGTGGATACATTTTCCACCAGGAGCAAGTATAATAAAATCAGATTGCAACTGAAATGAAATGCTAAATTGAATCATAATATTCAAATAAAAACAAAGTGCTGGTGGACTCCCATCTAAATCGCATTCAATTAAAGAAACTGTTGAGGCCAAAATTACTCTTGAAGCAATTGTGAAGGACAGCCCAATAACCAGTCAACATTTGAATGAATTACTGTCCCTCGAATCCCCTTGAATTCACACAAAGGAATGGCCTTTTCAGCTGGTGTTTCTGAATTATTCTGCCTGTCCGCATGCACAGACTCAGGTTATTTTGGGCTGTTTGGGGCTGGTGCAAGGCTGTGTCCAGGGAGGGTGTGCAGCAGAGCCTGATGAGATCCCTTGAGCCCCTCCAGATCTGGGTGCTCTGCTCACTTCCAGGACAAAGCTCCACACAGCAGAGGTTTTTTTCTCCAGATAATAATGAAAAAAGAGGTTGCTGAGACCAAATGATCTTTAGTCCATCTGGCACATGCGGCTTAGGGATGTGGTAACTCTGCACTGGGTGCTGTTACCCCTGAACACGTTTTTGCCTGGGCTCCTAGCAGTGGCTTGAGATGAATGATCTCTGACTTCCACAGGAACAGTGTCTTAATGAACTACTGTTTCAAAACATTACTTTTTAGTCAGGTGGGAATCTGCCAGGATTTTCTTATTTATGCTTTCTTTTGGCATTTTCTTGCAGTCGTAATTACGTAAAATCTTTGGTAAGGGATTTTCTGACTGGGTTTTTGTAATCAGAAAATGTTAATCCAAGATAACCTGCCTGTGTTTGTATGTACAAGGGCCGGTTCAGAAAATCTCCCAGGCCTGAAAACATTTCCAAGTGGTTTCAAATGTGGAAAGCATGAGATCTGGATTTTTTTTTTTTTTTACAGTTTTATCTTGCTTTGCTCTTGCCTGTAGCATTAAAAACAGAATGAACACTTCAGCTGATCCACACCATTTCCCCTCCTGAGATGATCCCTTTGCAAGGATTTTGGAGCTCTGGTTTTCCATTCCATCTCAGGGCAGTAAAGCCCTCCCCTGTCTTTGGTCTTGTGTGAGTAGGAAGATTTACTGGAGCTTTCTGACAACTCAATCTGAGTTCCAGTTAGGTGGAAGAAAACCTCACTGCAGGGACATCTCAGCTGACTACAGCACCATTTACCACTGTGTTTTTAGTGCATTTCTGGTTGTCAGAACAGTCACGCAGTTCTGCACACTTTCAGACACCCCTTTTTCCCAGAAGAGAGCAGTGGCCCCTCTTTCCCATAGCAAACCCACCCTTTTTCCCTTTAACCTCTTTGTCATGGAGCCTAAAACTGGCTTGGATGGACGAGATCTGTTGGGAGGCCATGGGAGCAAAACCAGGAAGAAAGAAAGAAGGTGAAATGTGATATCCTGGCTTTACCTGTCCCATGAGATCTTCAAAGACTCCTAGTTACCAGAGGACAGAAACAGATATACAGAAAATAGCAGAGCCCTTACAAATAACTGGAGTTTGGGGGGACAGGGTTAGAAGGGAAGTGAAAGGAGGAGGGAGGAGATACCCTATATGAAAAAGGCTTTGCTAACCTAGACGTGTTTGAATTAAGCCAAACATTTTTTGGAGCCAGGTGTTTTCCAGAGAGCCACAGCTCCTCTGTGCACCTGTGTGACAGATGCCAGCTGAAGTGACTGCTTCCTCTGGAGGAAATGGTTTGCTTTCTGTGAAGGCCTGGGCATGTTCTGCCCTGCTCTGAGTGCCAGCACATGCTGATGATGAAAGCAGTGGGCAACACAAAGGCTTTCTGGGCAGAAATCCTTCCCTGACTCCTCGGAGCCCACCGGCTGTCCCAGGGAATGGCACAGCTGGCCACAGTCAGCAGCTCTGGGTGCACATTCAGGCTCAACCAAGAGGAAAAGCATCACATCTTGCTAGGGAATTCAGCTCTGGGAGCTTTCTGGGTTGCATCTGCACCCTGCTGAAGCTGGTGGCCACGAGGTCAAACACGTCTGCGTGTGCTGGTGTGGAGGGGAAGGACAACGCCGTGCTGTCCAGCAGGGATAATCACTTGGGTCATACCGACCATCCCCAGGAAGAAAGATGAACTTGCATTTTTCTCCAGTGATGATGGTGATGTCATGATATGGTAAACAAAGTATTTCATCTTTTCTCCTTTTCTTCACTCAGTTCCAGGAGCTATGCAGGGTCTTCTGCCAGAAAGCTGACTTTTCTCCTGGCTGAGGTTCGAGGGCCCATCAGTGCTGAAACATCGCTGGAATGTTCTGTCCTGCACACACGGGGGAACAGAAACCTCTCTGGAGAGGAAAACACTAACCTAAGAGCTACAGGCTTTGTTTCTGTACCTGTCACAGTTATTTATTATTTCAGGCAACTTCTGAATTTATATGGTGCTCCTGAAGAGTGGTGCTGAGCCCTGAATAAGCAGATGAATGGACTCTCAGCACCTCAGTGTTCATTTTGGCCAGAAAATGAAAAGCACTGTGATGGAACAGAAGGTAAGCATCTGAAGTTACTGGGTCATGTAGCAACAGCCAGTGATGCTTTTGTTTCCCACCGGTACAGCTTTGAAAGCAGCTGGTTTGGGGGCTGAATTTAAGTGCAGTTTGTTTGCAATTAGTTGTTGTTGACCTTGCTGAAATATGCCTTGTCCAAACAAAACTGTGTGGAGTGTGTGCATGTGCACACAGTGCTCGTACACACATACGCACACACACACACAGAGGCACACACACACACATTCTGGCACGAGGCCACTCCAGAATACAATCTCAGGCTGGTACAACGCTGTTGCGTCCCGAGTATCCTGCTTGGGTTTGGGTACCAACATCCTTCTCTCTCCTGTCACTGCCTAACCCTCCTGAAAGCCGTGTTCCCAGAGTGCTTTTCCCACCAGGAACAGACGTTAGAGGAGCTGGGATGAGGTCCAGCCTGGTGCCCTCTGCTCCTGTTGCTTCCCCTCTGCTGGCTGTACTCCCTCCTCCTCCTTGCTCTCTGCTTGCTGCTGATGCTTTGGGATAAAGCGACTGAGCAGAGAATGGAAGAGAACAAGGTGACTCAGACACATCTGTCAGCACTCAGGAAAGGGCTCAGACTTCTTGGAACCTTCTTTTAGTATCTCTAAGTATGCCTAATATGGCCTTGAATCTATTTCTTGTTTTTATGGGAAATGTGGGTGGCATTAGGCTCTGTGAGGCTGGAGGCTCAGGACATCAGAAGAGTTAGTCTTGGGACAGATGTGTGAATGGAGAAGGGATGTGGGACTTCTGCTCTGCAGGGCTGTGGAGGTCTCAAGACCCATAAAATATTCCCAGTAGTCTCCATCCCACCTAGAGAGCCAGCCTTTCTGTCCTCCCAGCAGTTCCCAGTTAAAAGGGGCATTTTTAAGTAGGGGATCAGGCACAGAAATACTGGTGCTCTGGTGCTTCTTCTGGGTTGTGGGGTGCATGAGGAAGCCAGGGGTTGCTGAGGGGTGAATCCCAAATATATATTCATATATATATGAATATATATTCACCCCCAATATAGGGGTGAATCCCACATTTCCTCACTGTGTTTGCTGGCAGCTGTGGAGGTGCTGCTCTCCATCAGGAAGGTGTGAGAATACCAGAAACCAGCTCCTCTTCTGAGTCCGGCAATTGTGAGATGGGAAATCTTGTTTCCATAAAATTCTCTGACACTGGCTCTTGACAAGTGCAGTTTAGCCAAGAAAACTATGTCTACTCACACATCTTCACATCTCCTGCTTCTGACTGGAATAGGCATGTTAAAGATGGGGGTTTTGGTCAAAGCCTCCCTGTGTTTGTGCTTAGAGTGAAGAAACTGAAGCTGTTTACACCTCACAAAATTTTTTCATGTTGCAAAGCAGCAAAAAGAAATGCATTTCTCTGTCATGCATATATGACAGTGCTGATTCAGCCTTGGGTACTTCCTCAATTTTGTGCTGGGTCAGTGGCTGGATTTTTGCTCTCATCTCAAATTCAGACCTGCTCAAAGGACATAGCTTGGAGAGAAAAAGTTAATTTAACTGAGAAATATGGTTTGCCCTAAAGTTTCCAGAAAACTCTGATGGTCAGCACAGATTCAACTCTCTCCCCTTGACAACTTGAGATAAATGTCATCAAATCTACAGGGCCCACTCAGCCAAGAAGCAACAGTCTCTTTTATGACAGAAGAAGCTGTTTGGCCAAGAAAGAAGATCTATGTATTTGGAATAATGTCGTATTAAAATAACCCTTCCCTTTTGATAATCTTTAATTATGTAACAAAAAGCTGAAGTTAAAAAGTCAAGGGGAGCGAGAAAAACCTCTTGAGGATGTTTTGAGTGGGCCGGGCCTTTCAAATTCAAGCTGAAACATGGCCAGGGCAGGGAGTCTGAAAAACTCAGATTTGAAAAAAAACCCTGGAATTTATTAATCAAAGCCCCCCTTTTTTTTTCCCCAGGAAAAACACAGTTAAAAACATGAAGCTGTAGTGAATAAGAACGTCTAAGTCAGCCAAAAGCATGAAATGAACCCTGTGATGCTATTTGAAGTATGTCGGTGGCATGCATAGAACTATTTACCTTTCTACTCCAGTGAGTTTATAAAACAATTAAGAGGTGTGCTGGAAGTCATGAGATGAAACATGGGCAATAGATAAAAAAGTTGAAATTGTTTAAAAAAAAAAAAAAGGAAAAAAAAAGGAAAGATACATAAGGAAAGGAATAGGTCCCAGTTGAAAACTGATGGAAGCTCCATCATTTGGATCATTTGAAACTGGGCTGCACACTTCACTAAAATATATGCTAGGGGAAACAGCTGTAGGTTTGTTCCCCCAGGGAGGGGCAAGACTACCTAATATATCTTCTTAATTTCATTTCTAATTTCTATGCTTCAAATCATGTAGACAAACCTTGAAATATAACCTACAGCCTGCTAATTCCTTCCTTTCTTCCTGTCTAGAGAGAGATGTTGAGTTGAAGGCAATTGCCCAAGATTTTTGACTATTATTTTTAGCCCGGTTTCCTAAGGAAATGAAGCTTATGTGAACATAGTGTCACCGTGTCTGCATGCCAGTCCCTTCTTTTTTTCCTCTTCCCCCAGGAAGTTCTTGGTCAAATTTCAACAAAACTTAGGGTAGGGCTGGGGACTGAAAAGATATTTCAGTTCTTCAAGATTTAAGGGTAGAGGAAGCTGTAGCGGGAAGGAAGTGACGTGTAACATCATTAGACAGGGACTGCTTTGAATAAACCTGGGTTTAACATGCAAAAATCCACAGTGAGACCCAGGAATCTAGTGGCCTTCTGGCAAGGTAGTTCCGTGGATTAGCTGAGATGCTGGTGGAGATGGGGCTGTGCTGGAACCATTTTTCTGGAGCAGCAGCTTCTCGCTGGTTGCGGTTGTGTGGCTTCCTCTCCTGTGCTGAAGCTTTCCTGCCCTTTTTATGGTCTCCCTGGGAGTGCTGGGGTGAACCACTGGCAACGAGGCTCTGCCTCATGGCCTTCAGGCCAGGAATCAAACCTTCTCGATTCTCCCAGGAGGGTTTTTTCCCCTAACTCCTCCTTTGAAGTCCCCTCACCCCAGGCCCAAGGAAGCTGATGTCATCAGAGGATGGGAGGCCGTGGCTCCTCTCGGGCAGTTCCCACCTTTGGAGGAAGGAAATTCCTCAGGGCAGTGCTGTTTATCTGTTGGCCCCCAGAGAGCTGGGCTGAGAAATGCTGTGGCTTTCTGAAAGCTGCGGATTTTAGATTCCCCTCTTGCTGTGCTTTCATTGTGCAGGTGGCTGCCGGGGGACCGCTCGCTGGTGGCGGTGGCAGAGCGCTGGGGCCTGGTGGCTTTAATTGCTTTTACACCTTGCTTGTGGAATTTGCTCTGCAGAAACACAAAGCCTCACGCAAGCCTGTTTCTGTGGATTGATTGAGGAAGAAAAGCCCAACAAACGACCTCCCTCTGGATTAGTGAGGGCAACAAGCCAACGCAGCTCTGCAAGGAGGAAAAGGTGGGACTTACTGCTTCAGAGGATGCGAAGGAAGGGGCCCTGGCCACAGGCTGGAAGCCGTGTTACTGAGCTCTGAATTCGCCTGTGTGTTATAAAGATCAATGGAGAATCAGAGCAGGAAGGATGGAGAGGTTCTCAGACCATCCTGCCTGAGTTTACCTACAAGTTACTGACAAAAGCCTACAGAAAAGGCAGGGCAGGGGAATGCAACTTGCCCCAACAGGTGCCCATTTGCAGCGAGGGGTGGCATATACTTGGCATGGAGTTGTTCAGGTGAACCTTCCCTGTGAGGTAACTCTGGCTCTGCTCTGGCTCTGCTCAGTGTTGCAGTCAGCCCCACAATGACAGCAGGTCAGCCAGTCTGTGACACCACATCAGGCTCACATGAGGCAAACATTAGGCTCAGTACCATTGGAAGAGAAGGGTGAATTGCCTAAATATACCCTGCCTGTGGCCTCCAGGTAAACCCAGGGAGATTGCTTTTTAGGTTAAAAGAAACTCTTTCTGCCATCACATGCCTGGAGTGTGGTGTAACTACGACCTTGGGTACCCATCCCCCAGCCCGCTGACCCCACAACAGGCAGGACCAAAACCCTCAAGATCCAGCTATAAACCCCCACATGAAGCAGAAGCCTGCCATGGATGTGGGCAGCAGGTCATGCCAGAATCCCAGGAATGGCTGCGTGTCTGGCTGGGGATCATCTCTGACAAGAAATTCACTTTGCAGCCGAGAGGACGCGTGTCAGGCAGGAATGTGCTGCTGGATGGGCTCAGAGCAGCCAGAGCTTTCCCCTCACCACATGGTGTCTTGGCCTCCTTTTAGATATTGAATAGCCTAATCCTTCTTGTAGCTTTCCTCTATCCCAGGTAAAGACTTCAGAGAATTTGGTGTGAGGTCTCTCCTCTCCAGCAGGAGGAATGTGCTGACACACAGATATCACTGACTGGCAGCCTACTCTGGAAACACAGTTGTTCGAGCCAAGAGGTTTCTTTCGCTGGTGTAGTTTATCGGAGCTACCCAAACAAAATTAACTATACTAGAAAGGAAAAACCAAATCCCTCCTTTTGTAGCACTGCATCCACACCAGGGGCTTTTTGTTGGCACAGCTCTCTCTCTTGTAGGAATGATGTATTTGTTTTTTCACACTCATGGCTGGCATAATTAAGCTTACAAAACTTCGTTGTGCAGACTAGCCCTAGCAGAAGAAGAGTCAGCTTGCTTCAGGAGCACTTCCAGGCACCAGTGAGAATTGCTGTTGTCTCGAGGTAGTGCATTTGGTGCGTTTTCCACCATTGTGAAAGATTTCCCACAGTGCAGAGAAAAAAGCAAGCCTAAAAGCTCTGGTTTGCCCAGTTATTTTTGTAGTTTTGTTTGTACTCATTATACCTTGAGTGTGTGTGTGGAACTCAATCACAAATTGCCATAGCACAGAGATTTGGGCATTGGTGATATTTACTTGCAGTTATTCGTGTGGATGAAGAAGTGTGGAAAGAAAACCACAATCTGGTGATTGTGCTTGTTTCAGTCTGTTAGTTGCATATGCCATGTAAAAAAATCTGGAGCAATTTGTTGTTCTATGGAACGTTGAATCAATGTGTTTGAATTACGTGCTGCCCCTCATCCCTCATCCTGAGGGGGTTGTACAAGTAGGGATTTTTAGTCCTTTTGCTGAAAACACAGTGGTGGCTGGTGAGGACGTGTAATGTTTCACATCAGCCAGGGAGGAATAGCCACGTCTGGGATGGGTTTGTTCGGGAAATGAAATTGTCACTTTCTCTAAGGAGCAGAAAGTACCACAGGAGAATGCCGTTAGTGAAGACAAGCAGACATGATATACGGGGACAATATCATGTAAGCTGCAGTGGTCTGGTCTGTGGATAAAGAGAGTGCCCTGGAACCTTATGTACTTCATGGACATCCTGTGTTGGATGTCCCTTATCCAGCTGCATGACTTGAGGTAGGTTTTTCTGGCTGGTAAAAAGGGTTGTTTCCAGTCAGAGCCTTCCAACCACCTCGCAGTATGTCCCAGGTTGTTCTTCCCATCCCTTCATTCCTTCTTTCCTTTTGTGTGACCAAGCAGCCCCATGAAAGCCACCAGCCAGGGCTCTGAGGACCACCACTCCGTGGTGAGCAGCATCAAGCCTAGAAGATACTGCCTGGCTTTGAAGCTGAGTGGTCAGCCTCTGTATGCTGAGACAGAAGGGTTATTTAGATAATGTGCTACTGGATGAAAAGGTTACCTCCGCCTTTGCAGACAGAGTTTCAGACTCACTAAATTATGCTCAGCGTGGGTATTTAGGCTCAGTTCTGCAATACAGCATTGCACCCTGAGGAATGGTGCCTCCCAGTTTGTTGTGATATTAATCTTGGAAGCAAAACAAAATCCCTGACAAAAGATCAATTTAGTGCATCTCCTTTGTCTTGGCAGAAGACAAATTGGAGCTGCAACATCTGTTTTTCTGAAGGGACAGTACTTTTCCACTCTAGGTTTTCTCTGGCAGCCGCGCGCCGCCTGAAAGGCTGAAGTCAAGTACTTGTCAGTGGTACCTCCGACACTGAGCAGGATAATGGGACTTAGAGATGGGCTTAATATTTCAAAGCACAGGGCAGATTTTAATTATCTTTGCCGTTATTGCCCTCAGCCCACCAACGAGTGTGGGTAAGCCATGGGGAGAAATATCGAATCAGGCAAACACTTTCATTTAGCAGAAAAAAAGCATTGTTAGAAGTAGTGGCTGAAAGAAGAATCCCAAAAAAATTCAGATGGGAAATGAAACTTGAATGCTCAGTAGGGATGGGAATTAATCACAGGGGGGAAAATACCAAGGGAAGTGCTGGCTTTTCTCCACCTCTTGATGTTTCAGATGAAGATAAGTTGTTCTTCTGTAAGAGATGGAGAGATATATATTGGTCAAACATAGGCAATTGGCCTTGATTCAGGCACAACTGAGAGAAATTAAAGGTTTTTTTGATATAGAGAAGCCAGACCAGACTCTTCTTTGTAGAGCTTTAAGCTCCATAAATCCACGATGTTAACTGTTCTCCCTACTTTATCTGAGGAAAAACCCAAACTGGCAGGTGATACAAGTTGCCCAAGGCCATATAAGAAATTAATGGCAGCATCAGGAGTATAACTCAAGCTTTCCTGGCTTTCTGCCTGGTTCTCTACTTGTGCAGCCCTGTGAGATGCTGATGCTGCAGGGGAGAGGCTGAAGCACTCTCTGCCTGCTCCTTGTCACAGCAGCCACTGCCAGGCTCCTGCCGAGGCAGCCTGCACCCCTTCCTTGGTGCTGTCACTGCATCCCAGCACCTGAACCAGAACAGCAAAATAGCAAAACAAGGCTGAGAGTGGAACTTCTAAGAGCTCTGACCCCATGTCAGCAAACTGGTTGAGAATATCCTTAAAAACACATCCTGCTGAATCCTTCTAAACACACTCTTCATGCTACTCAGGGGCCAAGGGCTTAGCTGAACCCAGGCTTGCGTAAATGGAGGTTTGTGCATCATTAGAGATATTATTTTTGAAGTCACCTATAATAGAGGAGATAAGATCAGCTATTTCCTCAGTACATCTAGAAATAAAATATTTTTTTTTTTCCAAGAGAAATAAAATTCCAAACATAAGGAAAAAGTCCAGCAGGAAACAGTGTACCAGGAAACTGGACAGACAGAATATTTTTGTGCTTGTGAGCTGATTTGACCCATTAATAGCAATTTGCCAGCCCGAGTGTATCTTGGTGCTGGTGACTCCTGCCTGGTGATGCTGCCTCCAGGAAGGTGCATATTTGGGACAAGAGGGGAGGACTGGGTGCCCTCAGAGAGCAGCACAAAGTTAAGCTGGGCCCAAGGTTTGCCCCTGTTTGGGCTGCAGTTCAGCATGGCCATGGAATTCAGCTGCTGTGCTGGCTGGGAAGTGGCTGCCATGTTTTAATCAGGTGGAAACATCGCAGCAGTAGGGGACGTAGATGTTGACTACAGTGGATTTGCGCTGGGATATCTGATATAGAGCCAGCACAACAAACATTTAGCTTTCTTTATACTCCCTAAAAGCTCATGGGCACAAGCTCAGGTCTTCTTACGGAAGTTATTCATGCATAGATCAGAGCAGGCCTTACCTTAATATATTACCTTTGGGTTTTTAGTTGAAAGCCATTTCAGATGTTATCACATGGATTTCATCTCCTGTGTTGTGCTGGGACTGTGCTACAAAGAAGGCAGCTTTTCTGTCCTGCTGGGGTGGGAGCCAATCCCAAACCCAAACAGGAATTTATGTCTTTTTAAAAAGGTTCTATCAAGTCATGAACCTTTGAATAGGGTCCTTCAAAGGTTTCTTTCAAGCATTTTCTTTGAAATGCAATTACCCCGTTCCCTTTTTCCTTGAAGTTTCTATTCCAAGGTACCTCTAATCTTCAGCAGCTGATAAGAGCAATCACAGGGGAATTGCTGGAGGGGGTCTCCCGTCACACAGGCACCTGTGGGAGCAGCAGGTGTGACAACCTGGAGTCACAACCTGGAGGTGGAAAGTCCTCATCTGTCCCCCTTGCACAAAGGGAAGGTAAAGGCTCGCAGCTCTTAACTGGGTGAGCAGGCTCCTGATGCTCTCTCCTTCTCACTCATCAGTATTATCCACCTCAGAGCATTCAGTTCCTGGTGGAACCTCACAGATGATGGCATTTTAGTACGAAATAGTTCGCGATTTTCCTGGCTTTTATAGGATTTTTTAGGTGTGGAAGGAGATCTCCTTCCTGAATCATGGAGAAGGCGAGCAGAGGTGTCAGGGAATAGTGTGTGGTGGTGACAGGGCTCAGCACTGCAACCTGGACAGAAGGGAGGACAGATGCGGACGTGAGGTCAGGATGAGCCTGCTTGAACACCATCCTGGTCCCTTACACATTAATAAATTCTGCCCAACCCTTTACCTGACTGTCCCTGAGGAAGTGGAGGGTTGCTGATTCTCCAGGTTAATCCCACAGACCCACAGAGATGTGTCTCCATGGCACTGCTGAGCTGCAGCGTCCCAGACGGGAAGAGGGCAGCATATCCTCACAGGTCAGGAAATGCTGTCTTGGGCTGGGAGCTGCAAAATAAAACTGCACAAAGAAGCTATTGAAGGCCCCTGTTTCTCGATGCTTTCAGAGAAAAAAGCGACAGCTTTCTGTGAGTCAGTTATTCAGCAAGAGGGTGGTCGGGCTTTTTTTTTCTTTCTTTGGATTTTTTTTTAATTTAAAAATCAGGCAGAAAAAGCCAGTGAGGTACTGCCTGAAACTGCTGCAGTGAAAATGGGGAGCTGGTTTCTGCGGTGTGCTGTGTTCTCTCTGCAGCCCCTGTGAAGTCATTTGTCAAGACATTTGTCTTCTCCCTCCCATCTCTACACGTGGTAGCAAACCAGGCTGGAAGGGCAAATCCTTAAAATATATATAATCTATATAATCTATAAAATATATAATCTATAAAATCTGTAAAATATATAATCTATAAAATAACAACCAGACACAACACTGCAGCATGGATATGGTGAAATTCCAGCAGACATGGAGTGAGGAAGGCTACATGGCTATGAACCCACCTGAGCACATGGTGGGAATGGTGCCATGGAGATCTGTGGCTACCCAGGGACCACAGCATGTGGATCCAAAAACTTAAATGCTGGGGAATTTCTTTCTGGGCAACACCCTGCAACAGTAACCTGTGAAAAGGAGTGACAGGGACTGTCCCCTGCAGCTGGATGGTGCCATGGTATGGTGGCTCCAGCACCAGTTGTGCCCGTCCCTGTCTCTGCTCCCACTGGCCCTTTGGGAGACAGCACTCTCAGCCACAGCAGTGATATATTCTGAGTTAACCCCCCAGTCCTTCTGATGGAATTTCCTGGCTCAAATTCCCCATATCTCACTGATGTGAGGTGGGTGAGGCCTCCAAAGGAGCCCGAAGAGAAATGTCAGGAAACCGCCCAGGGTGGGCCCAATGAGGGCATGAGAAGGCAGAGAGCTCTAAAATGAGCCCTGCTGCCAGGGAACTCACAGCTTGGAGCTATTGCCTTCCCAAAGCGAAAACCATTCATTCGAGCAATAAATTAATGGACCTGATAGAAGAGATTGTCTGTCAGCGCTGACAGTGAAGTATAAATGGAAACACAAGTGGCATCAGCTGGGCAAGGGCCAACTTCTAAATCTAGACCTGCAATCTCAGAACTTTTTATGTTCAAGAAAAAGGCTTTACTCCAGTTGTATTTGGAGAATGAACATGTGTTGCCTCATCTACAAGGATGTTCACTTGACATGCAAGGAAAAATTGGATTGTGCCACAACAGGAAACGGAAAATATCCTCTGATTATGGATTTTCTCACAGAAATGATGTGAGCATTTGTGCTTTTGCTTGTGGCCCAGATAACATTTCTCTTGGAAATGGCCACAGGACCAGGAATGCTGAGAAAGGGGAGCAGGCATTGCTTAAGAGGGAGGTGTGGGGGTCTCTGCAGCCAGCCCTGCCTCATCCTTCAAAGGGACTTGTCTTATTTTAGGGAGCAGGGTGCTGGAATCACATCTCCATGGTGAAAAGTAAAGGAAAAATGACAGAGAGGTCCTATCTCATTTTAATGCTGACACTGTGCCTATAAGTTGGATTTCCATTTGTTGGTGGTTTACAAACTGAACTTGTCGTTTTCTAATTTTTCTAAAATCAGGATTTGTCAAACTGCTTGAAAAATGGCATGAACTTTTCTGATCTTGATTGTTTCTCTGTGAATCCACTGCTTGTCTGCTTGTCGAGTGTCTGGAGACAAAAGAAAAGGAGTGGCTTGGAGTATGGGAAAGTTACATTTCCCATTCTTGGGTGCCACCGAAGCTAGAAATGCACTGTATTATTTGATGATAAAATACCTTATTATCCTTTCCTCATCCCAAGCCACACTTCCACAACTTGTGGTGGAATAACCAGACATGTCATGGGCCAAATAAGGGTCAAAGCATTACTTCTTCTTTCAAGCAACGTTGCTGTGACCCTGTTGTGTTCAGTGTTTTCATTTATTGCTCTGGAAGCTGAAACACATTCCAGATGTGATTTGCCAGGGCTCCTGCAAGGTCACAGCCAAGTCGAGGTGCTCTGGTTGGCCTGTGGTGACCCCAAGGTGTCCAAGGGTGGGGGGCTGTCACTATAGATAAATCCCAACCTCCCTTTGCTGAGAGTGGCCTCTCCCTCCTTTGGGGAGGGAGGAATGTGGGGGTTTGCAGGCGCCTCTGCCGTCACCTGGTTCCTCTCTTGGCGAGTGTGATGAAGGAACAGCACAAGAAGGGAAGTTTGTGCCTTGGGGAAGGGACAGCAGACAAGATAAATGAGGTCTGCAGTGCTGGAAAGCAGTGTCTGCACGCTGCAGCCTGGCCCTTGTATTCCTGTGCGGGATTTTCCTTTCTTAGATGACTGAAAAAAAAAATGTGAGGGAAGAAATTGTTTCCTTGATGATATCATTCACCTTCCAATCCTTTAAGCTCACCAGACCTAAGTAACGATGCTGGTGTCTATTAAAAATAAATGGCTGTTTTTTCTGCTACTGTTCCCTCAGGACAAATTCAGGCTTAAAGCACAAAGACAACATAAATTCCTTTCTTCAATGTGAGCATACTCACAGGCTGATTTTCAAAGGTCCAAGTGTAAACAGGAGTGGGTGCCATGGAAAGCCCAGCTGCAAATTCCAATTCCCAGAAACACTCACACAGATCTCATTCCAGACAGGCTCCTGGTGTGCACAGAGCTGTCACATCCCTGGCTGTTTGTGGGGCTGAGATTTAATCCCTCCTCAGCAGCTCTAAGGGGAACATGGATTTTGGCTGCTGGGTGGATCAGCAGGTTCTTGCTGCAGGTTGAGGTTTTGGAGACCTGCTGAACAGGGCCCGCACTTGCCAGGCAGGGCTGAGGTGCACTGAGCTGTGCAGGTTGTCAGCCTCTTCCCACAGGACCTTCCACAGAAACTATTTCTGCAGCCCTGGTGTCTAAATGATGTCACGGGCTTGCAGGAACACCATGCACAGTGTGGTGTCTTACGTGTTTAAAATGCTTTGAAGGATTTTTTCTTCCGAGAATTTGTTCACTTGCCCTTTGAACCCATGTAAACATACTTTTTCTATTGCATCCCATGGCAAGGAGTCCCACTGCTTCCCTGTATGTTGTGTGCAAAGGTGTCTTTTTTTGCCTGATCTGAATCTGCCACACGGAAGCCCCCTTCAATATCCCTGTTTTCAAACTGGAAGATGGTTGGAAGTTTCCAAGTTTTGAGCTGGGTCACAAAATCTGGAGTAAATTCTGCACGCTTAAGCCACAGCTGGAGGTTTTTTTCTGATGGTCATGCTGCGTCGTTAGGGGAGAGTAGAGGAATCCACAGGTTCCTCCTGTGACCCAGCAGTGTTCATCTCCCAATACAGTTTTCATTTCTTTGGTCTCACAGCAGTCTCCAGCTGACAAAACCCCACAGGCCAAAAAACCAGCTCTGGTTGCTCTGTGTAAACCATAGTCAGAGCACAGGGCCAAGAGGACATCTTACCACAGCTGATGACTTTGCACAAATCCCACCCAAAACCCTGGCCATTCCAACTTGTGGTTTCTCTTTTACCAATTAATCCAATCTTCATTCCCACAAAACTGCTTTTTTTTCTTTCCCCACCTTTTCTCCAGCAGTCCTGACTGAGCCTTCAGCTCAGACAGTGCACATTCAGACTCACATCCAAAGGCTGCATCCAACACTCAGTTTTTATACCTGCACATCCAAGCAAGGGGTAAATTGAAGTGTGACACAGACAGGGAGCACTGCTGGGGCTGGAGGAGGCTCCCAGGTGATTCCCGTGGCAGTCTGGCCCTGGTCAGTGCTGTGGCTGCCAGCTCCAGGCTCCTCCTTGGAGACTCCTGGGCTTTGCTGGCAGTCAGGCCCTGCTGGGTTTTACCCTCCTGGGTCTCTTCCATCTCTGCCTCACCTCTCCCCCACCTCCTCAGGATTGCTCCCTGCGGCACCTTGGCGAGTTCCCTGCACAGTTAAGGGTTGAACTGACCCAAGTGATGGGAGAGGGGAGCGGCTGCAGCCTCTCAGGAGTGAAATATGGCTTTGTGTCTGCAAAGAGGTTAAAGCTGCTCCCCAGCAAGAGCAGCGGAAGGAAATGCCCTGTAGCTAAGTTTCATTTTGGTGTACAGTATGGGAACATGTGCAACCCATTACAATAAAGCCCTTGCTGGAAAATGCCTAACCTATGCACTGTAAAACCTAATTAAGAGATTCCTTAAAAAACACTGTTACCAACCAGTATCAAGGACTGGATAATGAGAGGCTGCTTTGTGTAATCCAACCCTTTATCTTTAGGCCTTGGGGGTGTCCCTGGCCAGGCTCTGTCTCCTGGTTGTTGCTGAGGCCTTTATTGCAGCAGTAAGAAATACTCCACCACCCCTTGTAAAGCTGACCGGCTCCACTGCGGTTTCCTAAAGGATACGGGGCCAGTTCCTCAGGCAGAGCAGCTTGCTGTGACCTTGGGGATGGGGTTTCTGAAAGCATTGAGGGGATCTGTGTCCAGCCCAACCCGAAACTGAAGGTGAGGTACCCAGGCTCGGGAGATGAAGGACAGGGAGAAATGGGAATGCTGGAGGTTGTCTTTCTCTGAAACCTCCCCCAAGCCCAGAGCCATCTTCCTGCTATTTTTGCCAGCTGACATTAGCTTTTCCAGCATGGATGGAAAGGGTGCAGGGCCTTTCCTCAACACCTCAGTGCTGGAATGGTGGAGCCTGGCCTGAGCAGTTTCCCAGTCCAGCAGGCAACAGCAGACCCCTTCCAGGACATGCAGAGTGTGCAACGTCCCGCTGTCATGCAGAAACTCTTGTTTGCAATAACTACACTTCTCCAAATGTCTAAACCGAATTAACTACTGCCTTCTGATGCATGAGTACTCCTGGCATCTAATCTCCATTTATTTTTGGCCATTTTTTTGGTGAAGCCAGCCCCAGTGCTGCAACTACCTAATTCCCTTGTGTTCTCATGAGGACAGACTCCCTCCAGGCAGCTCCCAGCTCCTCACCTCATCCCTCTGCTACCCTTCAGAGCTTCAGAGGGACTCCCACTCTCACAGACCAGACAAAACCACTTAGAGGAGTCTGGAGGTTTGGTATAGGGTCTAACACATCTTCAAACCCCACCTGAAGTAGACAGGTGAGGTCTACTAAGCTGGAACATGCTTGGGACTATGGCTGGACTTGTTGCAGGCAGTGAACAAGGGCAGGTTTTTTTGCAGGCCAGGCAACCTGCAAACACTCTTTGTGCCATTAAACTGACAACATCATTAAATGCATTTCCTGCTGTGGTCATGGCCATTTATTTGACCCTTCATTAGGGTCAAAACAAGAAGCTCCCTGTCTGTATGTAGGAAAACCCATCAGGAGCAGAGGCCAAACCCCTTGTTATCACTGTCTGCATCTCCCTGTCGAGCTCAGCAGCTGGGCCTGAGAGCTAAGCTGAGTTTTACAATAACTGTAATTAGTCATTTTTATGGTGTGCTCATTTGCAATATCCTAGGTAAGGATCTGTCAATGTTTTCATTATGTACCCTTCTGTTTCCAGGGGTTTATAACCAGCCCATAAAAACACACGCTGGGGCAAAGCTTGCCACATAAATTCTCAGCAGAGAACCTATTTTTGGTTTTGTTTTGTTTTTGTTTTGCTCTGTCACTTACAAATACGACTTTTAAATGTGTGGTAAATATGGAAAAATTCAGGTGGCTTCTTCAAGCACGTGCTTAACCAGGTTTTAGTTTGGCAGAGACGTATTGCAAAGGGGAATAACTTCTGTGGCTTTTGGGTAGCCTAAAAATGAGAAGGTGGGTGTAATTGAACAGAAATACTATCTGTGAACGGGCATCTGGATTTAGGGCTCTATTCACTGCACAAGCTGTGCTGGAATTGCTGACTCTTTTTAACTGCAGGGGGGCAGTTACATCTCTCTGCCTTCAGCTCAGACAGTGCATATTCAGACTCACATCCAGAAGCTGTATCCGACACTCAATTTCTACACCTGTACGTCCAAGCAAGGGGTCAATTTTAGATAAAATTAGGATAGAAACAGAAGGCTTCGTGGATAAATAGAAGAATGGAGTTTCAGAAGGGGTTTTGGGTGGATGAGGGCTTGACCATGTTGAAGTGCCTACAGGCCTAATGATCTTCACTCATTTTTAGTGTGATTGGAAGCAAAAATTCATGTCAATGTTTAAGGTTTCCTGTAAAAAACAGGATATGGCACAGTGCTTATTCAATAAGCAATTCAATGCAAGGAGCTTTATGACATAAAAGCATGAAATTGTACCCGTCAGGCAACATGAGCAGTTCTCTCACTCGGTGTTATCACTGCTTTATAAAAGCTTTCTCTGCTTCCAGCAATTAGCGGTGGCTGAGCTGCAGCATCTGCTGCTTGTCACCATGCTGGTGGTGTCCCAAAATTCACCCTGGCACATCCAGCCAAGTGACAGGAGAGAAACCTCTCTTTGGGGCAGCTGTTGTGCCACCAGAGACTCCTCGCAGGGGAGACACCAAAGGATGAACGGGCTTCAAGGGCTCAGGATCAGTTAAGAAGATTTTCCGTGTATCAAAGGCCAAGTTTTGCAACCCTTTCCTTACATGAAATATAAAGAACTGATTTATCTCCCTCAAGAGCAAGGGCTACAAAATCTGCTCCTCATCTTCTTTTGATGATTTTGCGGTATGTTTTTGTGATCCTCGGTCTGATCCTTTTAATTTCAAAAGCTTTAATCAAAACCTCTTAACAATACATCCACTCACTGGTTTTGCGGTTTACATTTAATTCTGATTGACTTTTTAAAAGGATGGTTGCATTAAGATGCTTCTGCTGGAGTGATTCATTAATATATGCCTGGGATGGCACAACCCCAGTCAGGCTGAAGCTTTGTGTTGACAGACCACTAAAATAATACCCTGTGTGGGACTTCCCAGGGGGAAAACAGAGCTTTTACCAGGGAGACCTCAAGCCCTTCTAGCATCCTGCAGGCATGCTCAGGGAAGGCCTGGAGCCCCAGGTATAACACAGAACATGTCACAGGGCTGTGGAGCACTTGCCCTGTGTGTTTCTGGTGACAGCTCCGAGGTGCAGTTTGGGTTCCCCTCGTCTGGGATGAAGTGACATCAATTTGTCCTGGTGTGCAATGAGAGTGGGGCGAGCTACTGCCAGATGAATCAAAATAATATTAAAATAATAGGATCTGGTTTTCAGGTTTAATGACAGGATTCATGAGGGAGAACTCTCTTTGCGGGAATGCTGCCTTGTCAGAGGGAGGAAAGCGGCTGCATGTGATTGCACTTAACTGGAGGCACTTGGCTGGTGTCTCCGAAAGCTGGTCTGCTCGCTGCCCTGAATATAAAAAATGTTGAGTAACTGCCTTATTTTTATTAACTGAAATACAGATCTGATTGCAAAAGTCCAAACAATGCAAAAGATCAACAGTTTGTACAGCTTAAAATCACAGCTTCTTCCTTTCGCCGGGGCTCTGCGGAGTCACAGCATCTTGACAAACATATGAGTCAATTGAAGCTGTATTATCTTTTCAAGATTGACTTTTGACATTTGTTTCTCTAGAATCAAAAATATTATTCATTTCCTCCAAGCTCCTCTTTTCAGCATCTTTGCCAAGAATCATGTCTAGCATGGAGAAGAAAGTAGATTTACATAGGGAAAAAAAAAAATCTTCGTCTTGGTTAATCTAAGTGCAATGATTTGATGATGAGAGGGGTTAGCCTGGGCCCAAATTAATGTCACATTTTAACACAGAAATGAAACAGGTGGTAAACAAGTTTTAAATGGAATAATAAAAATGGTCGTGAAAGTTTATTTTCTTTCAGCTGCATGATGATAGGAAAGGCTGTTCCAGGAACTAGGAGAGAATTTAGGGAGCAGGTGTATGTGGGGTAAAAGAGCTCTAGGTGCAGGTTCTGGAGGGGCTAATGCAAAAAAGCAGGTGCTGCCTGCACCCTGATACCTGGGCTGGTGTGGGCTCAGGTGTGAGGGTCTGTCCCTCAGGAGATCACTCATGGGGAGTTAGGGCAGTGCTGAGTGGAGAGACAGGGATTAAAGCATGCAGGGAGCTGGGAACACTCCCCACATGTGCTGCTGGGGCACGGAGGGGTCATAAGTAATAAAGCTGTGAAGGGAAGGTTTGTGCACCTGGGGTATGAACCGGCACAGGGCTGTATTTCCCTCCTTGATACTCACAGAGTCTGGTGACAGCAGTGGGAGGCTGGGAGCTCACAGGTGAGATGGTTGTGCCTTTCGTTTTCCTGGCCATCCCAGGTAGCAGCGTGTCCTACACCCCTGCTTGTCCTACACCCCTGTGGGGGAAGAGCCCTGACTGTGCACAAGGACACCTTTCCTCCCATTTGCAGGGCCTTGTGCCACGTCATACCAATATAACAAAATATCTGTCTCGTGGTGCAATTCTTGTCTCTACAGAAACCCTCAGCTGCGGCATTTTATCTCAGCTGGCTGCCTCCAGGGCTCCTTACAGCTCCCTAGCACAGCACAGTGCTATTTAAATCTGTCTCGGGGTTAATCAGGGAGGAGGAGGAGTTTGTACCAAAGGTTTTCTAGTGATTTTTGGAGAGGAACCCTTAAGCTACTCAGGAAAATTTCATTTTGCATTTTCTTTCCATCCCTTGATCCAGATACTTACAGGTCTCTCAGCACCTTCACACCTGAGTGCCCCTGACAATCCTACACCAGGGCTGCTTGGACACTGCTGCCAGAGGGCTTTGGCCATTAAAACTCCAGAGTGTTCATGAGGAGCTCTCTGTTTTTGCCAAATGTAATGTTTTTTGGTGTTTTCTTAAGAAAACAACTATGTTCTTTTACTTTGAAGGGAGTTCTGAACATTTTCTACAAAAGGGTTAGAAACCTGAGGCCAGGAGACATTTCCACACAGCCATAGCTGGATGACAAGCAATTTTTTAAAAAAGCATTTCTGAACAGAGCTTTTCTTTTCCAAAGCCTTTAGTGCTGTAAGTTCACGTGAGAAAGGATTTGGCTGTCTTGGAGCGGGGCAGATTTGGAAACTCTTCTCCGGGTGACCACTTTGAAGCCTCTTAAAAGTCCTGTAAATTAAGCCAATCTCAGCTCAAATCTCACAATAATTTTGCCTGCATCAGAAGAAAGTGATCAAACTCAGTGCTCTTGCTGGCTAAAGAAAAGTCCCTGACTAAATGAGCCGCGAAAACTGAGCTCTCACCGTGCTTCATCCAGCCAAGGACGGCACCATATTTTTTTAGCAAAGCACTGGGAAAATTTGTTCCGGGTCTATACAGAACGTTTACATCTTCATAACTGTCCTGCCAGCCCCTTTCAGGGGGCCTAAACTCTGTATATGAAAGAAAATAATTCCCTACTGTCCTATATCAAATGCCATGGACCTGAAAGAGTGAGGGAGCACTGTGCCCTGGAAGAAAATAAAAGGGTGAAAAAGCTCTTAAAGTGCATTTGTGTAGGATCTTCTCAGGTATTTCTGTCTTCATCACATTTATTCATGACTTGCCACTGCAAAATTATTCACCATGCCCCTGCTAAAATACTGCACTGCTTCAGATTCCCTTTTTCCCGAGGAGTTTTCATCTTTTTTCAGCTCAGTTGCTTGAATTAATATTCAGATAATACACGTGTTAGCTAGAATGGGTCTTCTTTCTTCTCCATTAATTTTAGTGAAATTCACTCTTGGTCCTTTGATACTTGCTGCGTTGGTGAAGTTTAAGGAAACCTGAACTTCCTTGCTAAGCTCTGACGGGGAACACAGACCCAAAGCAGCAAGCTGAGTTCTGGATCCTCTTTCTTCCTAAAACATGAAACCACTTTCAGCTGGGGCTGCCCAGCTCCACCAGCTGAAGCCACTCTAGAAAAAGCACCAGCACACAGCTGCATCCTGGAGGGGCACCTCTCCCGGGGCTCAGCTTCTCCCTGTCTGGCCACAAAATTTAGCCCAATTAGCAGCCCGGGAGGCCGGGGAGCTGTCAGGTGGCTGGCAGGAAACTTCAGGTGTAATAAAAAATTAGTCTGGGGAAACATCGTGCCAGCGCTGGTTTCCGCGCAAAGGTTCTGTGAGGTTCTGGGAGAGGCAGGGGGAAGCTGCTGGGTGCAGGAGGTGAGAAGTGATGTCCTGTTTCCTCGGTGACAGGCGGGCGGCTGGGGTAGCACCAGGCAGCTGGAGCAGCATCGCGTGCTCCTAGTAGGAGCGACAATAAAACTTCCTCCCTTCTCCCAGGCTCTGCAGCTTTCTGATGTCAACAACAGCAGCAGGAGGCTTCAGGCACGTTCCCGGCAGCTGATCGTATTTATCAAGTTCATGTTCCTTGCTTTTTATTTTTTATTTATTTATTTTTTTTTTTCTTCCTTAACTATCAAGGTCCGGGAGCCACAAGATGGCCCCGTTCCAACTCCAGCCCCTCTGAGGATACAGAAATGTGTGCTGGGGGCTGGAGCAGGGACATGCTTTCTCCATGTGAGCCAAAGAACAAACAGCAGAGCCCTCCACGGGGACTGATTGTTGACATGTTTATGATGATGAAGTGGGGTAGAACTCTCAAAGGGGGATGCTAGAAATGAAGAAGTAAAGTGTGGCACTGCTGAGGGCCTATATAATGCTGAATATTGTAGGAAACTGCAGTTTCTTCCTATTTGTGACCACTTCACTGAGCAGTTAGGGAAGTCCCTTCCCAGCCGTACATCACACGTTCCCCATTTGGAGCTGTAACAGCAGCAACCCCCCAGCAGGCGCCAGGAGCACGGAGAGAGCAGACTAAAGTTACTCTGCCATAATTTATAGCCCTGCTCCAAAAGTGTGAAAGATATGACCCTGTGTGCCTGGAAATCCTACGCAGGGGACAGCTTACAGACCCAAAGTGGGTATTGGGATACCCTGGTTGAATGGGGATTGCCACTTTGCTTGGGGTCACCTGCAAAAGCACTTCATCTTCCTCTGCTGTGTGCACTTATGTGTCTGTGCCGTGGGACAGGCCCTGGCTCTGCTGCCCGAGGTCAAACCTCCCACCTGGCGTTCGAGGGAGGAGAGTGGGTTAAATTCTCCCTCGTGGTGATGCGCATTCTCCTGTCTTCATGACTCTGTTGGCTGTGCGTCCCCTGGGACCGAGCTGCAGAGCACATGGATTTGATGGGAACGTCCATGCACACCACACTGCCCAGCACTGTGCTGGCTCCTCATTAGAGCCCGTTATCTGGTCTGGTAATTGTTTCAGCCTCTGCTGGTCTCCACCTTGCACCCTGCAAGGTCTCCAGCTGAAAAACTTGTAGAGGGACAGCAGCTCTCCCAGATTTCCAGCTACACACATTGCGACTCTGAAACTGGGGATCAGCTCAGCTTTGGCCAGGGAATGTGTACCTGTCCATAGCCAGGTCTGGCCAGTGATGGTCAGCTGGGACAGTGTCCGAGACATGGTGGCTATTAGAGTTTTAGATTATTCAGCTTGTGCTTGGTCAACCCAAAAGGTGAGAGGGGACGATTTGCTCTTGCCTGTGCAGATAAAGCAAGGAACTTCTCCAAGATACTCCAACTCCTTCTCTTCGTTTGCCTCTAAGCTGAGCAGCTGCAACCCGTGTGTACTCTCTGTCTCTGAGCCTGCTCAGTGCTACAAGAGCTGTTGGAAAGTAAAATAGAAAAAGAAATGTTCACAGGCTGTGTTCTGCAGGGTCAGTGGTGCTGTTATCTTTCATGAATCCTGCTGGCCCACTCTGAGCACACCTTGTCTGGGGGCAGAGCAGCTTTCACCATGAAGAAAAGAAAACCCCCATCTTTTCCAGACAATATTTCAGTGTCTTAAACTGCTCTGGGTTTCCCTCTGGGCCTCTTGAATGTATGAGGTGGGAGTTGATGGCTATGCCTCAGTCTGAATTCTGCTGCTACTGTACTGGGGCTGTGTGTCCCTTGCTGGGATGATAGGCTTTGGGCAGCCACTTTTCCTCCAAAATTTGGTGGGTTTTTTTCAGAAAACAACATTTTGGGCTTTTCGTCCATACTAGAAAATTTATCTTCTCAACAATTAAATGGAATTGTCTGTAGGAAAGGGACAGTTGGGGTATGTGGTGATGTCTCTCAGAATAATCACTGTGGGAGGACTTGTAATTTTAGAACATCACAAAGTGACGCATTTTCCCCAGGAAGCAGAATAAGCATTGGCATTTAATCCTTGCTGTAGTGTCGTAGCACCTGTATTTCTGTACCTGTCTCTCGGCCCACCAGTGTGCTGTTCTTCATTGCTAAGAGCACGTCAGCCTTGCTGGAAGCCACTGTGTCTGCATTCCCACTTCCTCTCTCTCAGCTTACGGCCCCACTGCAGGGCTCCTGATTTTCCCACCTCTGGCTTTGTTCATTTCTTGAATATTCCTGAGCTATATTGAGGCTCCCAGCCCCCACCCGATATCAGCAACCACCACACTGACATTCCAGTCCAGCTCTATTTCCAGACCTGTGCATGGGAAGGACCACCTGAAAAGCACATTAAACTGTTTTCTTTTCCTGCTTTTCAGTGCTTTTCACAGCATCTCCAGTTTTATGATCCTCTGAACTGTAGCATTTCTCCTAGATCTTTTAAGTAGATGTTAGGGGAGTTAGACCTGGATTATTTCAGTGGTTCCTTCTAAGAAACATGACAGCTGAGAACTCTGCACCCTCTGTTTATAGTCCTGTCAGGCTGCAATCCTCCCACACCTGCCTGTGTGAATGATTTTTTCAGCTGCATTTTGATGCCGTGGGAGGCACCTCTGGGTCCCAGAGGTGCACAAGTATCATTTGCCACGTGTCCAACATGTCCCAGGAGCGTGATACAAGGAGGAATGTGAACCTCCCCTTCAGAATATCTGTGTATCAGGCCAGGAATCTGAATCCAGGAGATGTGGAGCTGCAGGATGCCTGTCTCACTGTGTTTGCCCCGAACCCAGCAGTGCTGGTGGCTCCATGCTACTTCCCGACGTGTTTTACATTTCAGACCCGATTTGCCAGAAGAAAGTCACCAAGCAGCAAATCTGACAAACAAACCACAGAGAACATCTGATCTGATCAGAAAATACGTAAGCCTGTTAGGGACTGTAGGCACGGCAAGGGCCAGGATTGATGGGGAACATATTTGTTATTAAATCCCATCCACATAAACTGATCGGAAACAGATGTGAGTGTTGGGGATATTAATAAGTGGGCAAACTCCAGGGATCCTGAAGGTCCTGCTGCATGAGGAAGAAGGGGAAATGGCACATCTTTGCTATCATGTGGGTTTTATAAGGAGGGACTATATTTTTACACTGTACCTTGCTTTGCGTTCCCTGGTGGAACTGGAAAATGCAGGGATACAGAGACAGAGGTGGCAGGTTAGAGCAAGGATGGCTGCTTTGGGGAAGGATGATGGCTGATAGGAGAGTTGGGATGAAAGAAAACCAGGTTCTCTGCCTCTAATCCGAGTGCAGCTGGGCTGTGATGGAGTGGTCAAACTGCCCTGCCGTGGCCAGAAGGGCAAAAGGCTAGAACACGTCCAGGAAAGATGGAGTTGCAGAAGTGTAAGAGGTATTGCTTGGGCATAAAAAGGGTTTTCAGAGCAATTTTGCTGTTTCAGATTTGATAAGGTTTTTCAATACTTCAGATTTCCAGTCCTTTCTCTAAAAAAAGAAAACTCCAGAATTTTGCAAGATTAATTTCCTAGGATTTTTTTTGTGTTGCAAGCCCTTAGATTTTCCCTAGCCATCTTCTCTGAAACAGCTGAACCTTTTCATTGGCTGACAGCTAAAAACAAACAAAAAAGAAGGGATAACAAAAAATTCAGCCCAAGGCAGACACTTGGCATGGAAAATTGAAGCCCAAGTGGTTTAAGTTTAACAAAGTTATTAGCAATTGAAAACAGGGCTTTATAATTGGAAATGCTTGGCAAGCTGAGTAAGAGGTTGTGCTACCAGCCCTGCCTCTTAGATGTGTTCGTGTTCAGGGATGTGCAAACACCCGACACAAAGACAGGCATTTGTTAAAGATGCTTACAACTGGAGACAGGCACAAATGCCACACCATCACTTTACGTTCACCTCTTTCTCCTCAATCTTATTTCTTCAAGTTTTTGGTTGTCTTTCCACCTCCAATTGTAATTAAAACCAGAGTGCAAATGCTTCTTGTCCTTGCTGGAATAAAACACCAACTCTTCTGATGCTCTGAGGACCCAAAGAAGAGAATTCAGACTGGCTTTGGGGTCACAAAAAGCCAACTTGCAGGTACTGGGAATGTAGCACAGACATTTGTATCTGTGCTTTCTTCTTGCCTGTTGCAGTGGGAGCAGAGTTGGTGTTCTCAGTCTCTGTGCGTGTGCTTGTGGCCCTTTGCATGTTTGCATCTCTTCGGGTGGAGATGGCAGATTTTTGGGTGGCTCACCTGGCCAGAGGGCACCTAGCTGGGGTGAGAAGTGTTCTTGCTGGGCTGAGTTGACCAGCCTGGCCACTGTTTGCCTTCGTCAGGGCTCTCTGTGGTGCTGGCTGCGGCTCCATCACGCGCCCCAGTAATGTTTAAACTCTGGCTTACCACGAGCCCCACTGCAGCCAGGAAACGACGTCAAGTTGAGCCATCATATTGTTTGAATTACACCAATATGAAAATCCATGAAAGCCACAGGGAGCCAGCATTTCCCCTTCTACATAAAATGGGGTTATGGCCATATTAAAAAACACAACAAAACCAAGCAGCTTTTAACAGGAGACGGTGGAACAGAGGCCTTGAGAGATGCCGAAAAAGCCAAGCATAAAAATAATTACATTTTAAACAAAGTCCTGCTTTTTCTTCTGCTCAGCCTCATGATGACGCGTGCTCCTGTCACTTCTACATCTCCTGCACTGCCTTTCATTTTGGAGAGGGGAGGAAAGAAGCTTTGTGCTGGGGCTGCTGAGTGGCAATCCAGGTCATTCCAAGAGCTGGTGGCTGGAGGTGCCCGGTGTGGGTGGGACGTTTGGTGTCTCCCTGGGGTGCACTGAATAGCCCTGCTCTGTTCAGAAAACCTCTTTGGTTTGACCCAGCAAGTAGTGATCACTCACGAAAGGAAAGCAAAGATGAGGTCCAGGTGCAAAAAAAAAAAAAAGAAAAAAATGTCTGGAAAGGAGACTATTCTCCAGCTCTGCAGCTGTTTCCATGACCATTTACCAAACTCTCTTGTAAACTGCAGAGCCATTTCTCTGACATAAAAAAAGGAGAACATTTCCAAACTTGGGCAATACAAACCTTTCTTTTTTCTGATAGTAATATAAAGCCTTCACCCTGCTTTTTGAGACAGTCAGACCTTAGGCCATGCTGTAGAAGACCATCCCTTCCCCAGTGAACTGCCAGCGGGGCCAGCTGAGGCCAAGGGGAAGAAGACTTAATTGCCTTCCTATTTTACAGGCCAAGAGGAAGCAGGGATATTCTGAGATTCATGTTTTCTCTCAGGATCACAAAAGGTGCCACTGCAAGGCTGGACATCACCACCCTCAGTGTGCCAGCGAGCAAAGTTCACTGCAAGACAAGTGTTGTGTCCTTTCCAAACACTTCGCTAGTTCTCTGTTGACTTCCAGTTAAATCTCACTGCTGCTAAATCCGAACCAATTTTTGCTTTCAGATGCTGCTGAAATCCCCTGAGAGTCTTCCTGCTTCTTCTTCTTCTTCAGAAGCAGAGCCATTTGTGTGCTGAGGCTCATTTTGGATATTAATATTTTGGGTTTTTGCTGTGTCCCCAAGGCTCTGATACTGTCACAACTCCAGATCCAGCTCAAACCAGCCCTGCTGAAATCCAGAGCGAAGCCTTCATCCCTTTCAGGCTTCTTGTTTGTTGTGGTGTTGTGAGTGGTGTTTGCACACTTTTTAATCACCTCAGCTCAAGGAGTTTGAGTCCTTTGCTGTTGGTAATTTTGATATATAGCTACCATGCTACGCAGAAAAAGTATTTCTGCTTTCCTACCTCCACATATGTATGCAGTCAGGAACAATTACCACTGTCAATCCTGTCTGCCTGCTAACTTGCTTTTTTTTCCCTGTTGGTCATGCTGTAAATCATTTTCACATTTACAACATTAAGAAGGTGCTCTGAGCAATCATTCTTGTGGTCAACAAACTGTTACTGCTTCTCAAGTGTCATGGGTCACTACTTAATTACTGGATTTCACTCCCTGTTAAAACCATTAATCTTGTCTCCACCACCTTTCTCTGGGCCTCTCAGTCCAGTATGTTTTATGTTAGGCACATAAGTGCTGGGTTGTTTTTTTTTCATGCCAACAGAGGTTCTGTAGCTGGAATTTCTGGGCTTGATATGCAAGATCACCCAACAGAGGCTTTCTTTGGCCTGGGTCACTCTAAGCTGAGCCTTTCTCCAGAGAACTGCGTTTTTCAAACAGATGCAGAGATACTGAGTACAGCAAAAAAGTGATAAGGGATCTCTGTGGTGGTGATGCCACCTCAGCCATGGGAATTCCCCAAGCTCCATCCCATAGGATTATCGCTGCCTCAGCTGCTGCCTGAAAACAGAGTAAGTATGAGCACAACAAGGAAATTCAGAGTAATCTGGGAAAGCAGACATTAATTTGTGAGTCCTAGAGGTTCATCAGGAGTTGAACTTGCTTGTGAAACTCACATGTGCCTTTATGAGGGTTGGTTCTGCTCTCACTTACTCCGTCCTGGGGCAGGATGGAAGCACAGAGCCCGCGTGGGTGACAGGGCCACATCCGACTCCTCCCATCTGTTATTGCACTGGCGGGGATTCATAGGTGTTATATTGGACAGAGAAAGGCTCCCCTGTTGTTCCCTAGATGAAACTGCAGCAAAAACATATTCAGAATCATAAGCACCAAAAAATGGAACATAAGGGCTACAGAATTCTAACAAAGCTTGTTTCATAGGCCACATCCACAGCGCGCTCGTACAAAATGCCACGTGAATCACACTTAATTTGCTGCAGAATATACTTTGCTATTTCAGCAAAATCAAAAAGCAAAAAAAAAAAAAAAAGCAAGCCTGTGAAGGGCAAAACTTTGCTTCATGTTAGTTGTAAAAGTTCCACAAGTATGGAATCTATTAAAACCGTTATTTGTTTATGATGTGAAAGTGATTAGTCTGTTCCAAAAACAAAAACATGAAAACTCTAAGTGCTGGAACTTTTCAGGAGAATAGCCACTGGTTCTTCATTATAGTAATTCATATAATATGGCTGTATTTCTATGATATCTGTAATTACTGTAACACTTGGTTGCCTTAGCCAAAATCAGGGTCCTCTTGCACATTCATCTGGAAAACACATTCCCTACCCTGATGGGCTCTAAGCAGGTGAGAGTTGGATGATGACCTCAGGTTGGCAGATGGGGAACTGAGCTAAAGACTCATCATGACCTGCCCAGGGTCATGGTGAAGCAACTTGGGTACCTTGGCTCAGCTGTCACCTGGAGCCATGTGGCTGGGCTGGTGGAGTCAGAACATTCCAGCGTGAGCACAGGGACATCCACGTGGCCCCAATTACAGACCCAGGGCCTTGGTTTCACTTCCTGGACTGGATACAACAACAGGGTGCTGGAATATTTAGGCTGTGTTCACTGCAGGGAATGTTTTTACTCTAAAAGCAGGAAAAAAAAGTCTGTTTCTCTCTAAGATGTCAAATCACAGAAAGATGGGGGGTTTTTTTAGAAACCTTACCCAATTTTGGCTTCTTACCACCTCTTTCATGACACTGCTCACTTGATTTTAACATCCTGCTGGTGCTGAAGAACTCCATGGCTTTTGGGGGCACCTTATGTTTGCTGTCACCCTCCCTCGCTGATGTTCACTTGGGTGTTTGGGACTTCACAACCCACAGCCCCAGAGCATTCCCTGCTGTTGTTATGTCTCACAAAGCACTTGCAAGGCCTTCTAAAATCCAGGTCTGCAACACGCCCCACTTCCCAGGCCGTACCTCCTCTCCACATGCTGCAAGTCCACCCCAGAGCTGCCTCTCACCTTTGAAGCCTGGGGCATTTCTGGCAGACAGGTCATGGGCAGATAGTGCCTGGGTCCATGTGGCCATGAAAATGCCGTCAGTGAAAGCTGACATCAGGGAGAGGAGATTCTGGTCCTTCAGTGATGGCTGGTGATCAAAACAAGTACCTTTAGGTTTAGCAGCCTGTAGGAGCTTTTGCTTTATTATTCCCAGGCATGGCATGAGGCTCTTCAAGGTTTTTTGGCCTATGTGCTTTAAGCCCCTTATTTCATTTGAACGAGATTTGATTTGGGGTACAAATTAGGCCATCCTCTTCTGGTTTCTGCTCCTGAAAGTGGTTTCCTCTTCTGCTAATCCCAGAGTCCTTCCTTTCAGATATTGTTATCCAATGCTCCCAGTCTTTCCACCTCGGTGAGGTTGCAGTGATATGGTGCCTCACACCTTGCACCACAAATTTCTGTGCATTTTCTGTGACTTCTTGCCTCAAGATCATCCAGTTAATCTCATTCTCTTCTCTGGACCATTTCTGAACCTGGGGTCATCAGCAAGCTTCATTAGCACATTTCTTACATTACATGCCACAGTTACTAATGAGAATTCCCAGCAACATTCCCAATACCCAGCACTGAAGAGCTCCATGAGTAATTCCCTTTGGTCGAAGAATTTCCTTTTCACATAATGTGTTTCCTTTCATACAAATCAACACTTCGTGTACTTTTTCAGAACTTGTGCAAATTCCTATTTTTTTCCTGTAAAGAGCCATTTTCCATGTGGCCCTGCATGACATAGTTTACTGAAGTCCAGATCAGTTGGATTCACTGTATATCTTCTAGGAAATCTCTAGCAAAGAAGCCAGAGGAAATGAGTATCTGTCTGGCAAATCCCAAAGTTGTATTCCATCCCAGTTCCCATATATACTTATGTCTTTAATTACTCCTTCCTTTGACTGCTGTTTTAAAGCCTTGTGTGCTATTAGAAATGATTAATGGCAACTGATTTGCCTGCTGCTATCTATAATCTTTGACCAAAAGGGAATCTTGGTGTCCAGGATGCAGGTGACACTTCTCTGGAGTGGGGCTTTGCAAGCCTTTGGAGAGCAGGTAACCAACCTGCTCGCGGAATCCTGTCCATGGTGAGGAGAACCCGCAGGTTTCCAGAGGCATCTGGACATTCAAGGGTCAGGTCCCAGCATTCCAAGTGGGATCTTGGGCCACAGAAGGCGTTAGAAGAGCTGTCATTCCCCTCAGTGGTTCTCAGACAAATAATGGTGTGTGGGTCACGTTCCTCCATGGCATTTTCTGCCCAGATTTGATTTGTCCCCTTTACCCCTTGCTCATCATGAGAAGAAATTGGAGTTGCTTTATGCATTGGCTCCTTAAATTATTGTTCTTTAAATGGAGTTTCTTCTGAAAAGGGGAAATTTATTGTCATGCTTTTGCTCCTGCTTGGAAACACGAGCTTTGGCTTGTATCTACGTCTATATTCATTCAAACTCAGGCACATGCACACAGCTTTATCTAAAACATGCAAAACTCCTGCCTGTGCTTGGAATAAAAGAAATGGGTTCCCTGTCCAATCTGAAAAATACCAGCCAAAAGAGAAGAGGAAGGATAATATGGATAAAGAATAAAAATAGCCTAAATAAACTCAGCAGAAATGAGAAACTGGTAGGTGGAAACCTGAATGCAACAGAAGGGAAATGGGAACGTGCATGGAGAGTGGCAACAGAGTGGTGATTAGTACATCCAACAGGAAGAGGTGGGTTTGACCTGGGAAAGTAAGCAAGGAGAAAAGAAGAGAGAAATTCAGCTCTTTACTAAGAAAAGAAAATTCTTCACCAAGAATCTGGCATGGAAAGAGGCCTGGAACGGATGAGAATCTGGATTTTCAAGTGAAGGAATGTATGAGATGAGTCAAGGGAGAGAGAAAGATTTAAGGAAGATTTACTTCTATATCACAGATGGGGAAAGAGATAGCAAAATAAGTTCTTAATACCTTGGAAACTTCTAGTCAAAAAGAAGACCCTTTTTTCATTCTCCCTTTAAAAATCAATAATTTGATTATTTAGAATCAATCCGTTAGAAATGGGTGGTGAATTTCTAGGGCGAATCTGCGGATGTGGCTTGGCTCGGCCTCTGGTGTCTGGCAGAGAAGTGTTTGTCAGCGTATCTGAGTTGTCCCTATCTTTGTTTCGGATGTGCCTTGCATGCCAAGTGGGAATAGCGAGTGGAGTCAGGCTGGGAGAGCTGAGGGTGCATCACAGCCAGGGGCAAGGAGTGCCCCGAGCAGCTCCGCTCTCCCTGCCCTGGGGAGGGAGGTTGGCTGCTGTGCCCTCCCTCGCCTCCTTCTCAGGAGCACAAAATGCAGGATTTAGGAACATAGCAGAGGGTGGTGAAAGGCCTCTGCCTCCGAGCAGCTCCGCAGCCTCCGCATGAAGGATGTGTATCCCTGTCTGTGGTGCGGCTGTGGGATTGAGGCACATTCCCTGGTGTATGTCCCGCTTTGTCCCAAACAGTTCGTAAGTCTGGGCGTTGCTAACAAAGGACATTCTGTTAAATGCAAATAATATCTGGAATACAATCAGTATAAATGCAGTTTATTTAGCCATTAATTTTATAGATTGTTAAAGCAATTGACAGTGCATAAAGAAGACTTCCTCCCATGCAAGTGTGATCTTTGGTTGAATGGACCTTTGTAATGATCTCTAAGACAATGGCACAGAGTGGAACTCGAATTTCATCTTGACTTTATTGCCTTATTTGGGTATTTTTAATAATTTCTAAAATTATTTTCCTTTTTAACATGCTGACTTTTCATGGTTTAACTTGTTTGCTTTTGTGGGTCAGTATAAATAATTCTGAAATGAATAAATTAGTATCCTTTAGGTAAATTATTTAAATACTCAAGTATATGAACAAATGCTGCCTTACACAGAAAAGCTGTTATGTCATTTACAGCTGGACAGGATCTGCAGCATGAACAGGGTATTTTTGGGGTGATTTCCACTTCATTTGTTTTGTTCCCTCTCCTCAAACATGCGTTTTCCTTTTGGTTCCCTGGATGTCCCATCTGCAGCTAAAAGCCATTTAGCACTGCAGCAGAAATGAAGATCTCAATTTATTTTTGCTGTCTTAAAGTTATATTCTCCCAGTGGGAAAACATGCAAAGAACAGAACCTCCTCTCCTACATCACTGCTGCTGTTTGATCTCTGTCCTTCACCTGTAGGCTCTTCTACCATTTGTATTTACACAGATCTTTCGCAGTTTTGAATCTTTCTATAGATAGAAACCCTTTCTGCCTTTCTTCTTGGGGGTTTTGGTGCTTCTTCTGCCAAGGAGAAGTTTTATTTTGAGAGTGTGGGAAGGATGATGACTACAGAAAAGGCAGCACAAGCAAACAAAGTTAATTTAGCCTCACTGGACATAACCTCACTTACCCAAAGATACAGGGAGATACAGAACAAATTCTCAGTCTTGCTTTTCTCCTGGTTAGCTTTATTGAAATCAGTTTACATCCTTTAGTTCCCAGGATGTTCTTGCAGTGTCCACATCTGTTTTGGTAAAGATTAGTTTGGTAGGTAGCTAAAGCTCAAAATCTTTGCTGTCATAATATCCTTGCCCTTAAAGAAATAACGGGTGCCCATTTGGTGTTTACAACAACTCTTCCTTCCTTGTGTGAAGGAAATGATATCTTATTTCTTTCATTAGAGTAAAATATAACCCTTTAAATATGTTGGTGTATCATTGCATAAATTATGAGGACTTCTCTCCTTTGAGATGGAATGCAGATTTTTCAGAACTGGAGCGCAGAGATGCTGGGCTGTGAAAATAAAAAGCAGATGTCTTTCTCCCTCTCGCTCAGAAGGTTAAAGCTTATCTGGGTATTTTAACTCTTCAGGTCCTGTGACAGGCAATTTCTGTGGGACAGAGGGAACTGGCACTTTCAGGTACAAGGCTGGGCATCCAGTTAATCCTGGTTTGCTCTTGGGATTTGCCACAGGGTGAAACAGAGTGTGACAAATGAGTAAGGGAAGTTTTGCCACTGTTAGGGTTTTTTAATGTAAATGAAGGGTAAAAGGTGGCCTGTAAACACCCCTGTGGCTGGGTCATCGTCCTTTTCTGATGCCCCCATGGCAGACATTCTCATGGAGTTGCTTGCTTGGTTTGCTTATCAATGTGATGTGTATTTCTCGCTCTGCACCCATCGCTGTGGGGCTTTTGTATATCACCCATGGCATCTAAACAAACAGCAGGAATCTCTCCATGTAAGGGCTGAGACAGGGAGCTGCACAGGGAGGCTGAACACAGAAAGAAAGACAGAAAAAAACCCAATCTACATCTTACCCATACCCTCTGTGCAGAGCAGCAGGTGACACAAAGTCGTCTGTGCCATGTTTGGGGGTCTCTTGGGCAGTGGGAATCCTGACATGTTCCTGTAGGTACCATTTCCAGACAGCTGGAGGCATTGGAATTGCACCTGCAGCCCGAGGATGTGGTGGCTGAAAAGGGTGATGACTTCACCATGAGAAAATGAACTTAGGGCTGTGTGTGGAAAAAGAGCTGCATTGAAAAAAGAAATCTGCAGAAAACAGATATTTGTCATGAAACACTGGTTTAAACAAACTGTGAGAGCCAGGCAGATGACTCTAAAATGTGTGGCTGGCCTGTACTTCATGGTATTGCCACAGCGGTTTGTAGTGTTTGGAGGGAGAGTTATGACGCAGAACAAATGAGATAAAAAAGCTTGTTTAAGTGTGATTAAATGGGTCTAAAAGCTGCCCATTTTATAGGAAGGAGCTGCAGGCACAATGCCAAGCTGTAGCATGCTGTATGCTTCACCAGCTCGTCACATCCATATGGGCTGACTCAGAGGAATCTGTTTTAAAGTAATCCAAACTATTAATTTATGGACGTTCTCATCACCGGGCCTGAGTGCGTGAAGGGAAGATACACCCAGCGAGGTCATAAAGTGGTACCAGCATCTTCTGCTCTTCAAAGCAGTAATTTGGATGTTTGGGATTGTCCTCCTCTGACATCACCCCAGCAACCATTAGCACTGGTGGGGCGGTTGTGGTCTTGTCATTTCCATATGGAGTTGTATTTGTTGGCAGCCAGCTCCAAGAAGAAAGGATCACTGAGACTGGACGCTCCTGAGAGGGAAGTCAGGTTGCAGATGGATCAGATACCCCTGCGAAGAAAATGTTCCTGCAGCCAACAAGTCCCTTCTTTGATGGTTCATCCCAGAGAATTGAGCTGGTCAGAAATGTTCCTGTGAAACATCATTCCTTAAGCCTGGCTTACTTTGCTGGAACTGCGCTGAGAACAGTTGACTTTTCCCCATGCCTGAGGAAGAGAGCTTAAGGAAACCCACCTGTACTCCTGGCAGATCTCTTCCAGGACAGGAGAAACACAGTGTGCACAAGCCCCTGGCTCCCAAGTGGATGCACCTGGTGGATTTGCCCCAAGGCCAGGGATGCTGGGAGCTCTGCAGCTGCCCGCTAAGGCTGACAAGCTCTGACATGAGGTTCACTGGGAGGCCGCAGCAGGGTCTGGGGAGCTTCTGGCTTCCTGGAAATTGCTCTCCTTTCAAAAAAAACCTGAAAAAAGTTTCTGTTCAATTTGGATAAAACCCAAATTTTATATATATGTATTTAAAGCCGTACATTTTCAAGGCACTGGAAACACCGCTTTTCGGCCAGTTCTATTTGATAGTTTTACAGGGCTTTGCCATAATAAAAGCGAAGTGAGACGAAACAGAAAAGCCCTGCTCAGTAACAATGTGGTGTGGGGGAGTGGGAAGGGAGGCCTTAACCAGAGCCAGGCTCCCTGAGCGACTGCTCTGCCAGCAGAGGACAAAATATGAGTGCCAGAAGCGGGATTGAAATCACATGGGTACAAAACTCTGCCTCTCAGGGGCCCCTCCGTCCACAACAAACCAAGGTGCTCTTTGGGGTGCTTTGTCCTGAGTGGTCACTGCTTTCCTCCAGCAGAGCACTGGGTTATTTCTCAGGCATATCTGAGCAGATGCTTTCAGCCTCTTACGGCTGTCTCCCCACATACGGAGCTTTGCTTTGTCGCCAGACCTTGCCAAGGATCCAGTTCCCCTTTTGACAACAAAGAACTGTTTTTATTTACTAGGAAAGCTGGTCTGGCCTTGGCTCTCCGTTTTGTAAATGACTCATCTCGTGTCAGTAGCAGTGGAGCTCCTCTCGCGTGTTTCTTTCCAGCAAACGATCAAGTCCAGGTTTGGGGGGAGGAGGAGGTCGAAGGGAGGAGTAGTGAGGCAGAATAGACTTAATAGCTTGGTGTCTTCATTAACATTAACGAGCCAGGTGACCATCTCCCCCTTGGATAACATCCCATCCTCCCCTGGTGCTGGGAGTAGCTGGGGCCTGCCCTGTTTCAGCGCGGGGGACGGAGCAATAGATCAGCAATTAGAGCCAGGATCTGTCCTGACAAGGTTTTTCTTTCTTGCTTCCTAGCTCACCTCCCTCCTCAGTGGAGGTACTTGTCTGCATCACACAGTTATAAAAAAGTTGGTTGCAGGAGATCTCTCAGGTGGCTCAGGACCATCATCAAAACTGGACCAGAGGAGCCATGGCTTGGAAACAAACATGGAAGCAGTTGCAAGATCACCTCTAAATAACTCTTTCCAGAGCTGAATTACCCAGTTACATGAAAAGTTTCTGCAATATACACACTTAGCTTCTCATATTGCAATTTGTTTGTACCTTTTTTAAACTTTCTCTCCTTACCTAGAGTGTTTTTCTCCATGACCCCTGTAGCCTCCCTTCACAGAGTTGTAGGTAGCTGTTGGACACATAGGCTCCCTCTTTTGCCTCCTCTCCACCAGGCTGTACAAGCCCTGCTCCTGTACCCTGGCTTTTTCCCCCAGCTGGCAATGAACTGCTGCATCATCGATCTCCACGCTCTGGGTCCAGCTGTCCAGCCGCTTTTCCACCCATACAATGATCCATTTGTCCAGTCCATACTTCCTCAGATTACAAACCCACAACCGTAAGAAATAGGGTCAGAAGCCTTCCTAAAAGCAAAGTATAGCCCAGCACCGCTCTCACCTTGTCTCCACAGCCTGTCATCTCATGACTCAAGGCAATCAAACTGATCTGCTCTAGGTAGATCTGTGTTGGCTATTCCCTATTTATCTTCCAGAACTTCCCCTGTGTGAAAATGGACTCCAGCCTATGTGTTCCATGGTCCTTCCAGGGATGGAGGGAACCCAGCTGCCTGAGATCCTTTTCCCACCTTTCTGATAGATGGGTCAGCCTTTTCCTGTCATTAAGGACTTGCCTTGATCACCGTGACCTTTGCAGGTACTTAACACTGGTCTGACAGTCACATCATCCAGCTCCTTCAGCACCCTGAGGTGAACCCATCCATCTCCATGGATTTAAATCCTGTGTTGTCTCTAAATTGTTGCTCTTCCACTGTTGGCCGTCCCTTTCTTTCCCAAGCAATTCTGGTTTGTGCAGAGGTCTAGGAGGAAGATTTACTGGTGAAGACAGAGGAAAAAAAAAGGATATTTAGTACTTTGGATTTTTTCAGACTGAAAGTGGTGGCTGTCAGGAGGCTGTCTGCCGCACAAATGACAAATTTTCCATTTGAACTGGTTAATGGGACTGCAGGGTAAGATGTTGTAATCATCCAGAGCTCAGTGTGGGACAGGGATTTGCTTTGCTCAATAACTGAGTTCCGGCAGATCAGTCTCATATAGTGGGAACCCAAGGGAGGGTGAATTCTCTATGCAACTTTGATATGCTTGTATCTGTTCTTATTTTCATGGATATTTTGGGCAGTAAGCCCCTTATCTCCAGCTATGTGAACAGTTTTCTAAACATCTGTCAGTAGCACCCGTGCCCATCTTGCTAATTTGGAGTGCCAACCCTACCGAATCTGTATCTCACTACTAAAAACGCAATGCAATTTAAATTGTGGCTGTGCCTCGCTTTGTTCTGCAAACTTTATTTGCAAGGCAACCTGCAGCCATAGGAAGAAACCCATTTCCAGAAGGAAAACATTAGTGATGGGTGCAGTTGTGAGGGGTGGGAGTCAGGGTTGTGACTGAGTTGGGCCCTGCAGGTGAGATGGTTATCGGAACCAGCTGAGCTTGAAAAACCGAGAGAACAAATAGGTCTCTGGCATTTAGGCACTATATTAAATAGGATTTGTGGTACTTTCTGCTTCAAGCTGTGCCAAGAATAGCACGAGTAGCCTTTCTTGTTGAAAACTGGCACATCTGGTCCCAGTCCTAGTTGGAACCATTGGGGCACAAAAAAATACGCTGCATTACTACTATTTGTTTTGAAACCTTTACTGGAGGATTCAACCTAGGCTGGATATTCCTAGCGTTACGTGATCTCTCTTGTCTTTCTCAAGCTCTGCACTCAGCAGCAGAGCAGCTCAAGTGTCAGAAAGCACTGATCATCAGGGAAAGATGGGATCTGCTCCTGCTCTGATCCCGTGCTCTGTTCCCCCAGAGTCCCTGGGACACCAATCTTTCTAAAGTAACTCAACGTCCTCGCACAGGGGAAGAGTTAATTTAGACAAACTACAGAAGGAGAAAGGGAGAAAAAGTGGGTTTATTTGGTGGGGCAGCCTGATGACAGCAATGGGAGGGGAGCTTGGGTCTGTACTGGCCCTTTTTGGGTCCTTATTTACAGGCCAGCTTCCCCCTTACTGGCTCATACCACCCACCACACTGGGAGGGAAGGCAGAAACAAGAGAAGTGGGTGGATTTAATCTGCTGTTTCAAAGATGTTGCTGCTGGGTTTGCAGATGGTGGCAGCAGATGACAGAAGCGAGCTCATTTTTCCTCTGATCATTTCTTTCATCCCTAATAAAGAAAAATAAAATCTTAAAACAAAGAGCTCCTACTAGAAATGTGGAGTTTTCTCCCTCTCCATTTGTTTTATATAAGAAGTAGGTAACCAGAGCAAAAGAGAGTAAATTCTTGCAGTAATTTCTGGAGTATATTTTCCAGGTATCTCAGTGATGGCCCATTTTTTGTAAATCCTATAGTTCCTTGTGCTATAGGCTGATGCAAGGCAGGACATGGAGTGATGGCTTTTCTCATCCCTGTCTGCAGCTTTCTCCTCTTGGTAGCTGTTTCTGAGCTTGGATTTGCCAGTGGCTCCTGTTCCTTTCTTCCATGGGGACAGAGAAAGTGATATGGATTCCCCAGCCAAGAGCAGGCTGGTTAATCTAGACAACATCCAGAAAGGAAGGCAAAATGTGGCAGTATGGACAACCGGGCTGTGTTGGACCCAAATGTGGTTTCCAGCCCTGAGCTGACCCAAGAGTACAGACTGAGCTCATGGTGCCAAGTGAACCATGCACTGTCTTGGAAAACTTCCTGATATTTCAATCCAGTCCTGTTCAGCAGGACATACTTGGAGCTCAGAGAAGGAACTTTGGGACCCGCTTCCATGAATTTCAGCATGACGTTTATTTCCCTAAGTTCTGATTAAACAGTGGAAAGGCAAAGGAAAATTTAGCCATCAGATATTTTCTTGTCTTGTTGCTCTTTGAGCTCCTTTTGCTTTTAGACTCTGCACTCCTGAATTAGACAGCTGTACTGCCAGTAAGAAAGAACCACCTTCTCTTTTTTTTTTTTTTTAGGAAGGATACAACAGGTGTGATTCCCAGAAGTAGCTCTCCTTGCATGATTCATACGCTTCAGCAACACCTCTTCCTCCTGCATTCTCAGTTTTCCACTGTGTGTTCCTGGTAGGATGATTTGTGCTGATCTTAGCTCAACAGGCTTTACGGGTCCCCTGGTTACAGCGTAATAAGTGGGGTGTAATTATTAAAGGAAAAAACAAAACCATACCAAACCCATCAGGACATTTCTTAAAATAATATGAATTGCCCATTCAGCTGTTCACACACTGCAAAGTAGAACCCAGACCTCTTCTTGAGCTGAAATCCTTCTTGAAGCCTGGATCCCACTGAGGATTTAGGACTGGATTCTCATTTATGCTGAGGTCTCTTGAGCCAACAAGTACAGGATGTAAATTATTTTTACTCTCACTTTCACATGAGAATTAGGCCTTTAGAGTCAACTTGAGTTACCTTGTGCTGGCTGCAGCAGTCACACATGACCACCTGTTGTTTCTTGGTTGAGCTCAGCAGTATTTAGGGTTTTTTGGCAGGAATGCTTCCTTTTCTCTGTATTTTCACAGCCCTGGCCACTAGGTGCTACTGCAACACAGATGCAGTGATGCTTAAATGGAGTCAGCCAAAAAAATTGTGGCCCTGGGAGCTCAGTATGGAGCTCAGAATGTTTCTGTGCCACTGGTGATGCCCATTCCGAGCTGCTGAGGCGATGGCCTGGTGAGCCTTGGGAATGATAGAGGAGTATTGGATGCTGTGGTGAGGCTCAAACAACCTCTCCCAGGAACTGAACCCCAGAGAAAAGGGTTTGGAGGAGGGACTCCACTTCCTGAAGCTCAGGATGAAATACAGGAGAGCACTGACTGCGCATGGGAATGATGCTTTTGGGCACCAACAGTTGGTGGAAGACCTAAAACTAAAGGCAAGTTGTGAAGTATTGCTTCATTGAAAGAAGCATTGATTGAAAGGGACATCAAAGATCATCTCATTCTGGGCAGGGACACCTTCCACTAGACCTGGTTGCTCAGAGCCTCATCCAACCTGAAACGCTTCCAGGGATGGGGCATCCACAGCTTCTCTGGTGAGGCACTGGAGCTGGGAGCTCACATCTCACTCCTTTCAAATGATTCATTCATAGATGTCAGTCATTGAGTTTAGGACTAAAATGAAAGCTTGGACCTTCTAGGGTGACATCTTCAGTGTAGTAGGTATCAGATTCCAGTGGTGAACCTGGTATGGAGACCAGCTGATGGTGTGTTGGCAAAAGGATCAGGTCCAAAAATGCTTCTTCTCAACCTTAAGCCATCAGGAGAGGAACACCACCTATTTTCCATGGTTATTCGTGCTCCATGTCTAACCCTATTTGTGCCTTCCCACTAGTTTGAATTCACCTTGGGGCATGGAAGAGGTTCGTCTCAGATATGTACAACAAGGAATCAAACAGGGAACAAAAATATACGTGATAAATCTGCTCTGTATTCTTCCACTGCAGTTTCTTTCTGGTTTATATTTTGGGCTTTTTTTTTTCCCTCTGGAAGAAAAGCAATCCTTAATAAAATGGAATTTGTAATTAAAGCAACAAAACAAAACTTTTAAAACTCAAAAGTGAAAAATTTGGTTTTAGGAAAACTGTGTTCCTTAGGCTGGCTTCATTTGATATCTTCTATCCTCAGCATGATGCTGTCTTTCATAAGACTTAATTTGTGTAATAGAAACCAGCAATAAAGGCAGCAAATGTTCCCTTTGCCCTGTTGCTAACTTTGATTCATCTGGACTGACTTCAGCACCTCCAAGGAGGCAGCAGAGGGACAGTTTGTACAACTCAACCTTAGAACAAATATATTAAGTGGAGACAGAGACTCCTCATTCTCACGGGCTCTGATTTGTCCCCCTGAGCAGTTTTCTTGCTGCAACATGGCCCAGGGACCCACAGGTCTCACGGGTTCCTGCCCCCGGCTCAGCCCCGGCGCTTCCCCACTTCACACCATTGCAGTCTGGGCTCTGGACACTGAGATCTTTGTGTGATTTTTTTTTCAAGGCGAATGGGCCATCTGCCAAGAAGGTCGGGCAGAGCTCTGTGCATTTCGTGGTTCTGAATAATTCTGCTGCTGTCTTCTGTAAAAGAAGTGAGAATGCAGAGATTTTTGTTGGTATCCTCTAATGCTCTGATAGTTTTACTCTCGGCTTCTAGGAAAAAAACAAACAATCTTTATCTATTGAGCTTGTAAATTTTGATTACTTTTGACATGGTCTACTGTTCTATGCTGTTTTAATTACTCCCCTGCCTTATATCCAGTTGGAGCAGGAATTCAGAGCTGATTTAGCTTTTCATGCATGTAATGCAACTTAAAGAAAAGCATTTCACTAGAGAGCTTCTACATTGTTTGGTCCTTGTTTTACTGCTAAACTTTGCCTTTCTTTAGTTGAATGCAGGATACAGGCTAGAGCAGACATTGTGAGCCGTATTTGTTATTATTTTTCAGCTGCTGCCTGAGAAGCTTGGCCATTCCATGTTGAGCCCATGCAGAGTGGGAACGTCCTTGCTCCAGCTGGTGCCCTCCTCCAGCACGGTGTATTCCAGGAAAGATGACGTGACCAGTCAGAGGTCACTGCAGATCTGCACAAGGTGATCTATCCTGTGGTGCCAGTGGGGTTTGAAAGCCAAATCCAGAAATCAGCTCACGCCTCTTCCAAAAAGGTTGTGCTGGGTGCAGGTAGTGCTGGGCCATGAGGGGGATATGCATGGCTGGCACTTAGTTGCCCTTCTAGGAAGGTTGCTACTACTTGATTTGATCTGTTTTAAGGCAAAAGGAGCACTTTTTCCCCCTTTATGCTGTCTTTCAAGGACTTGCAGATTCTCCAGTTCACTGGATGACCTTTGATGCTGGTAATTGCTCCAGGACAGAAATCACTATCTTTTCAGGCATATATCCAAAGTTTCTGCTCAGCAGCACATGTTCAAATTAGAGTTTTCTAAGGAACGAACTCTCCATCCAAGCAATAAATACCTGAGATGCTGCTGTGTTTGCTTCAGTCAAATGCTGAACCTCCAACCTTTTCCCAACCTGGTATTTAAAACAACTCCCCAAACCTGGCATTTTTGTACTGGTTGGAAAGAGCTATTAAGAGAGCTCAAGGAAATAAGTCTTTGGAAGTTCTTTTAATGGAGGTTGAGGGAGGAGAGAAGTTTGGCAATGCAAGATAAGCAGTGATATTACGAAATTGTAAAGCTGTCTCCTACTGAAACCATGCTAAATGATTTGGAACACTCTGAGACGAGAAATGTGCACCATCAGCAGTAATGAGCTTGAGAGAGAGTTTGGCCAACACCAAAAATTTTAGATTTGGATCGAGACTAATTTGCCTTCCAATTTTGCATGTTTTCCCTGTTCTCAAATTGTGCTCTTTTGAAGGCACTAAAACAGACCATTTAATTCCCATTGCACCAGTAAAACCCTGCCTGGACACTTCCCCACACACAGCAAAGTGCCCTGTTTGTTGTCCAGTGTCACCTTTTGGCCACACAGAGCGATTCTGTTGTAAATAAGAATATCAGGATATAATTTGTCAGAGTGCCACATTGCTGTTGTTGCTTGACTACTACTCTGGGAGGAAACAGTTTAGAAGAACCATTCAACTGGGGCTCTTTCAGGCTTGGATACCTGAAAAACAGCAAGACATAAAATACTTTGTCAGACTGTTTGGTATACTGCAGTAGACTGGCTGGTGAGTGTGTGTGTCACCATCTTCTCCAAGGCAGGATGTGACATGAATCTTGTAGTGCCAAACCTTACAAGAGATTTTTCTTCAACTCAAGTGATGGATCGTGCTTTTAGGATCTGACTGCAGGGCTTAGTGTAGTGACAACATGCCATTTTTCATGGTCGTAAAGTGGTTACAATAGATCTGAAGTGTTGTGAACCGCAAATAGTTAGGAACAAATTTTATCTGCTAGTCAAAGTTCCATGTAGATTGCTACATCTTTCCTTTAAACAATTGTTATTGTGCTTTTTGTGCAAACATTTGCTTATGAGCTAAGCCTGGAGGTTACAAGTTCAGAGTTTTTCCTGGACAAGAAAGTGGTCTTGACTGATGGTTGACATTGGGTCCTCCAAACCTTTGGGAATGTGGGTCTCCAACAGCTCTTTTTTTACGTGATCACATTCTTTCCATCTCCTTGTCTTTACTCTGTGTCAGAGCACCCTATTTTGCTTCTGTAGTGGTCATGTACCCCTTGAGGGTCCTGCTGTGAGCCAGACCAGCCCCTCACACCCACCTTGTCCTTGGTTCAGGCCTGCAGCAATGAGACCTTCTGCCATGAAGGTGGCACAACCATCATGGGCACCCTATCAGGAGATGCCAAACCTGAGCAAATACATCCACTGGAATTACATTTATTACCACGACAGGCAAGCGCTGAACACATACCTCTCTAAAGAATACTTATTGAGAGAACTGTTTAAAAATACATTTATCTACAGCCAAAAAAATGTCTTACTGAAACAGTGATCTTCTATAGAACTTACCAGCCCAGGAGCACCACTGCCCACCTGCAACTCCACTGCTTGCAGAGGTAGCCGGTGTCCGGGAGCACCCAGGAGCACCTCCAACTTATGCAGTTTGCAATCTTCTACCGAAGGTAATAAACCTTTCTGGAACCACCAGAACTGCAAGGTGCAGAGAGATGATTGCCTCTGTGGGATGCCAGTGGGATGGTCCAGAATGAGTAAGTATCCTTTGCATTTTTAATTCGTTTGGATAATCCTGAATCCTTGCTGTCTCAGATAAAGGAAAGTTGAATGTATCCTGAAAATGCATGGAGGACTGTGCTGCAAACCAGTCTCTGCAACAGTTGGTGCTTGTATTTGGCCTTTGATGTTTATCAGTAGGAGTAAAAACATCAACACGTGCTTTCTTTTTGTATCCACTGCTTTGAGGTAGGGCTGCCTTGGCTTTGGTCACAATGCTCTCTTTTGTTTCCCTTGGTTCTTTCTTTTCTTCTTTGCTTTGACACCTCAAATTCTGTCTGCTAATTTGTTTTATTTCTGGCATTGGATAACTCCCTGGGCCGATGCTTTTTAAGAGCCTCTGGAGCAGGACACAGGAAAAGAGCCAAAGCTGGAGAAAGGCTTGGAACACTCAGCAGAGCACACAGGTGCAGCCATGGGCAAGAGCTGGTCCAAAGGAATAGGACTCAGCTTTCATCCTGAAGGCCAACGATATGTCTGCACTCACTGCCTTTGCTGCTGAGTGATGCCAATTTCAGGCTGGGAAGGCTGGGGTCAGTTGTCCTGCAGGAGCTGTGCTGGGCAGTGACTGCAGTCTGCTCTCTTCCACCACCCAGCTTCTAACTGTGGTCAAACTATGGTTGGACTCGGTGATCTCAGAGCTCTTTTCCAGCCTCAATGATCCTACGGTTCTGAATGTTGATGTGATAGAAGGTAGCGCTCTTTATAGTCAGCAAGCTCTGTAGGTTGATTAGGAAGTTGCTTGAGGTTCAACCCTTCTCCCTTCCTCAGATCCTTGAAATATGGACATATATGGTGTTAAAAACCTCACTCACCATGACTTGGTTTTCTTAGGTGGTCTGTTCTCCCTCTGAGAGCCTTGGGGATTGTCCCACACGAAACTGCCTGGCCTTCTTGTGATGACAGCACTCAGACATGGCCATTCCTTGCTTCATTGCCCAGGGTAGAAACATCTCTTCACAGAAAGGGCTAAGGATGTTCCATGTTTAGCATGATTAGGTACACACTGGCAGTGTTAAAATTCATACATCCTCCTGATCCAGTGAGGACAGCTCTGAAGTGACCTCGTGGAAAAGTCTGAGGAGTTTCTGTGTGATTTCACACAGGCTTATCCCTATCATAGATGCCTTAAATCCATCCAGCTCTTGCCTTTTATGAGTCCTCAACAGATGAGAGAACCTAGTGCTTATGCAAAAGAAGGGCTTATTTGTTTTACTCCCACGTTTCAGAGATTAGCATCATGCTTCACGTAATTTTGATGGTTTCTCGTTCCCCATCCCAAGCTGCTATCCAAGCATTCTGTGCAGCTCAACATTGCTCATCTGGGAGAAGGAAAGAAACCTGAGCAAGGCTTTTACAGGCCCGGACAGAGTGATGAAAAACTGTGATGTGACAGTGTTGTATCAGCTCAATTTGAAATGATTCAAAGTTCCTTCTCTCCTTGGGAACTCACAGAGGGCTTGGGGAGACCACAACCCCTTCACGGCAGTTCCTAAATATCTGCTGGAGGCCTCTGGATGCTGCTAGCCAAATTTATGGGCATGTCTCTGAATCCCAAGGGGGTGACCTGTCCATTCAAAGTGGCAAGAGCAGAAAGCCCCTCTATCTGTCCTGTGCATGGGGTTTATCCAAAAGCTCCTTGAAATCCATTGGCAAGTGGCCTTTGCATCAGGGCCACTGTAAAAAACGAAGTTTGTGACTGGATCAAAAAACTGTTTTGAATCTTTTCTGCTGTTTTAAAGCCAAATTCTGCAAAGCCTCAACTATTTGCATTGAACAAACACATATACTGAGAAAAGTGAACAAATTAGAAGACACAGTGTTTGTGTAGTAGCAGAGAGAAACCTGAATGCATTTTAGGAGCTGAATGTTCTTATCCTGCATCCAACAAACAGGCAGGAAATATATTCCCTCTGTGTGTTTCATTGTTAAGAGAGATTTTCCTAATCACAGTATCTTTATCTTCCAAACTGTAAATACCCCAGATTTTACTCAAAAGTGTTGAGTAAAACTGAGCTGTGCAGCCTCTTCAGTGGGAAATGTGAACATCCCTGCTCGCCCCTTTCAGCTGTGACACCAGATATAAATACTGCAAAATTGCTCTCCCCTCTCTCTCCTGCTCTCCCCCACCTACCCACCCCCTTGGCATGTGCAAAGTTTGCACTGCACACACACAGCTGGCTGGTTCAGACTCCAGTAGCAGTCAGCGGGGTAACAAGGTAAAACCTCCAAAATCAAAGATTCTTGGGTATTGTGCAGCCAACTGAAATGAGCAGTTATTTTCAACCTGCCTGAAAAAGCCCAGGGTGTAGAAGCAATAGGGTGAATTACCCCTTAGTGTGGGCAAAAGTAATGAGTTTTCATTTTACCTTCGGTAGGGAAGGCAGCAACTGCAGCAGCATTTCTTCTACTTGTGTCAAGAAGTGAAATACACATGTGATGGGGAAACAAATTAATTGTGAGGGTCCTAATTAAAATCACTGGGAGAGGTATTGCATTACAGTGCAAAGAAACAGATGAATATGACCTTTCTGTGAACTTCTCAACCCTACTAGAAGCATAAATTAGAAGTCTCCTAGCGGAAAAGTGTTCTGGCACTGAACTGGTGTCTACAATCAGGATTTTGTCTGCAGGTATCAATGCACAAAATCTCTGCCTCGTGGAGCTCTGAGTCCCCTGGGGCTCCTTATGTTTTGCCTTCGTTTGTTATAGTCCATGTCAGAAGGTTTCAGTGGCCTGGCCCGGCTCTGGCTGCTCCCCTCTCCTCCCAGCCTCCAGCATTTCCTTAAAACACAAGGAAAAGCTCTGCAAGGAGGTGGTGAGAAAGGCTACGGTAACTGGAGCAGAACGGAAAGCTGTGTCCTGCAGAAACGTTTGCTGGAGATACATAACTTTTGTCTGCTACCAATTGTCACAAATGGTTAAGGCGAGCAATTTACGGCTACGTGGCTCACATTTACCCTGCTGGATTTCCATCTCTGACTCCTGCCTGGCACACTGCACTGATTCCTCTTGATTTTTAAGTTAGGGCAGGGCAAGATGAGCATTATGAAACAGATACACTCCTTTTCTTTAAAGGACTGATATTTTTTCTTTTTTTTTTTGGCTCCCTCATCAAGCAAAAGCTTTTGCTGAGTGACAGCTGTTTCTGCTCAGAAACGGGACACAAAGTTTGGCTTTGTTTTAATCCTGGGATGTTTATCACAGCACTTTGGAGCATACACCCTTCATTTTCCCCTTCTCTATCTCTCCAAAGCTTTGGGGTTGAGTAGAAGCAGGAAGAGGAAGGGTTTTCAAAGGGATATTTCACTGTTAAAAGTTCAGCGTTGCTCTCATATGTGATTTTCCTGGTTGGCAGCTTTACAGCTAAAACCTCTGTTTTAAAACTGGTGCACACTGGTGATATCATGAACATGCCACATGGTGTCTGATGGCTTTCAGTGACAGCAGATTTACAGCATTTTCCCTCATAAAAATCCACTCCTCTGCCAAAAGAGGTCCAGCTGGAGTTATGAAATCACTAAATGGACCCTGCTACAGTAAGGAAGTTTGGCCTTCCCAGTCCCCTCCATCTGTTGTGTGCAGTGCACATCACAGCCTGGTACTCTGGGAATCACACAACGTCCATGGGGTACCCTCGGGAAGGCTCCTTATTCCTGTGGAGACGTGGGATCTGATAGCATTCGGGGTCTGTGTGTGCTGCTTTGCAATTAACAGGAAGTTCATCTTATTCCATTGTTACCAAATTTGATTAGAGTCAGTGCGTAAGATACTGGTAGAAAGGCCAAAAATCCCCCCCCTAACTGTGAGATGCTGCACCCCTGAAATCTGAGTGCCTCCAAACAGACCTAATCCTTTCCTGAGTGCTTGGGAAGCGGTTAGTGGAGCTTGGATGTCACCCCGAAGAGATCTTAGTTAATAATTCTTGCACTAGGAAATGTGTTCTGAATCTGCTATGAGTCTCTGACCACTAATGGCTTTCGTGTTGCTCGCTGTGAAAGTCATAGGCAATTAGGGGAACGGAGACAGATCTGATAGCTAATTGCTGCAAAAATCATCCTCTGAATGGCTGAAAACCAGAATTCCTCAGCCGAAGTCCACAGATGAGAACTGAAGAGGTTCCCCAGTGGCGCCTGCGTGGTGAGGATTTGGGGATGCTGGAGCAGTGTGGGGGTTTGGAGGAACTGGGCTGGAACTAGCAGAGGCAGCATGGCTTTCCCATCACTCCAGAGACCCTGCACTACCCATCCAAAGGCACCACTGGCTCTCCTGGCCACGGGGCATTTGCAGAGTTTGTTGGAGGGTTACCCTCAATCCTGTTGCCTTTGGGGAACAACTGTGCCATGAACAGAGTGTAAGGGACATATTTGCACAGGACTAGAGAACAGCTTCCTATCCAGCTCCCTATCCAGCTCCCTTGGAAATCCCACTCTGTACCAGTTTAAGACCAGAAAGTCCAGCTTCTTGCTTGCTTTAGTTTTTGGGACTGGGAGGACGGTACTGTTTGAAAGGCATCACTGAAAAGATATATATATATTGATCTTTATATACACACACACGCACATATTATGTACATTTTATATACACACACACACACGTTATATACATTTTAAAAGTATATGTATGATTTGTAGCTGACATCCTGGCTGGAGTCAAGGGAGTGAAAAGAAAAATGGCAAAGAAAATGAGAAAAGAAGAGTGAGGAAATAAAGGTCTCTGTGAACACGGATAAGAAACCCAGGGAAATCGCTATGTGTCTTATAGCCTGGAATAAAAATCAGGGTGTCAGGGTGAGGGACTCAGGATTTTTCCTTATGATTTTAGCAACACATTGGACTAATTAAATGAGGGGACTGTCCTAGTTGGGTTAGCTTCTGCTCAAACACATCACACCTGGCTCTGCGCTGTTTCTGCTGACCCCTGTCAGCCGTGTAAAGTGAGAGTTTAGGGACCAGATGTGAGAAAAAGGGGATTAAAGAGCAGGTTGGCATTTGGGCTTTGATGGCAGCGGCCTGGCACGGAGCTGGGACAGGCCAGGCTCCTGCAGCGAGGCCCCTCCAGAGGGAGGACACAGAGGGGTTGTGTCAGGTTCCGCACCACTTAACGTTTGTATTTATTTATGCACCACGCTTAATTCTTTATTTATTCTGCATGTGAGCGTGGATTTAATGCTTGGCTCCGGGCAGTCCTGTGTTTATCCACAGGGCTGCAAAGGTTCAGACTGACAATAGGCTTTAGCCCCGAGTGACAAGGCCACCTCTAAGTCTGCCGCCGCAGCGCCTGGCTGCTCATTTGGACACTGAGGAGCTGCTGGAGCTTTGGCTGACAGGATATTTACTCTTAGAAGCAACACTGAGGTCACTGAGTCCATGCCTAGGGGCCAGGACCATTCTCTGATTGGTTGTGGCTCCCAAAACATGAGGTGCAGAGGCTGAGATGCTGCAGGAATGGCTCTGAGCTGCTGTTTGTCAGCAGAAGGGAGTTGGCCATGTGGGATGGAGTTAATGGGACATCTGCACATCGCCCTCTTCCTCGGCCTCTGCTTAATGCTCCTTCTATTCTCAGCGACAAAACAGCCCCTGAGGGGCAGATGCCACCAAGAGCAGTAAGGGAATACCCCTGTGGATGCTCTGGCTCCTGCTCTGCGCCGGACAAAAAAGGCAGGAAACCAAAATACCCTGTACCAGTGCCATGTCCATGCCTTTGGCCCCATTCTCACACCACATGGAGCACAGAAGCCACGGGGAGCCAGTGTGTCACCATTGTTCATTGTTAGCGGCTTCAGATCTGAAGCAGTGAGTGGGGAGCCGACCTCCCACTCCAGCCTGCAGAAACCATCCAGTTCCTGCTTTGTTTGTAGGCAAACAGCGGGGATAACAAAGGGCGCTGCTGAAATCCAGCAGTGTGGCAAGATCTGCGTGTAATAGTTGCAGAGCCAGTCGAAAAGGAGGAAAATAGGGTTTTATGAAGAAAAATTGCAGATCTTCGTGTTGCTTCTGTTTCCCAGGGTGGTACCATAGTTGAAGGCGTGTCCTGGAGGGGTTCTCATGGTTGCTCTGCGTATTGCAGGAGTCAGAGAGAGACTGTGAAGATGTCAAAGGAAAAGAGAACCCTACAGACAAACAGCCTGCTGTGCATTCAGTGGTGAAAGGAAGGTGGGGCAGGGATGAAAGAGGAACAGCCATCAATTAAGGAAATGAGGAAAAAACTTGTAACACTTCAATTTTCCAAAACCCAAACCTTACGTAAACCTCGTTTGTTTTTGGTTTAAAATCCTTCTATGTGAAAGAAAAGATCTAATGATCGTAAATGATGCTTTTGGATTGAATCTCTTAGTTTTGGGAAACCTGCTTTTTCCGTAAAAAAAACTTTCGCATAAAATATCCCAAAAGCCTGGAGGTGTTTGTGTACAGTGCTGTAGCTAATGAAGGTGACTCTCAGATTAGACAGATGTTTCTGCATGATTTCACCTGCTCTGAGGACAGTATGACGCCTCCTTTCCTTACAAACGCAATCCCATGAAAGGCTGGCATGTTTTGCCTGCGAAGGCCACCAAATCCAAACCCTTTCACACCAAGGAGGTGGTCAGTAGGAGATGACAGCTGAAATACGGCACTTCTGCTCATATGGCATCACATCTTTCCGTGCGAGCAGCCAGGAACTCCAGATGTGGCTGGGAGCAGCCCTTTCTGGAGGACACAACGAACACGTGGCTGTGCCCGTCCTTGCTCCACAGGGAACCGGAGCCACAGCCTAATGTGAGACCTTGGATGTCACATTTCCAGCTGCAGGACTGATGGGCAGGACACAAACATTACCTGTGGGGGTGAAGACTTCCACCAAGGCGTGCAGAAAAATCTCTTTGCTTTCATTTCACTGCACACCTGTCCCCTCTCATCCCTCTGATCCAGATGCTCCTTTTCATGCTGCTGCGAGAGGTTAATGTTGCTGACAGGAATCGATAATCTGAGATGTGGAGCTCATTTCTTGGCAAATCAGTGCAGAGGAAGTAAACAGTGCCTGTTTGTTTTGACTTTCTTCCCTCGTTAAATCTGGTTTATTTTACTAGATAGTCTTTTGATTTCATTAATTAAAATAGGGCTGGACAGGGAATGAGAACGAAGACAAAGGACTTACGATTGATATATACAAAAAGGGAGGAATATACCTTGGATTCCTGTTGCCACTAAGGAAGTTGTAAGACGTAATGTAGATCTTCATCTCTTGGCTCTGTGGCTGAAGGGAGGAGAGGATGGTAATTTTAGCTCTCCGTGGTGCTTTGCTAGAATTCAGGGTTGAGATTCAAGGTCTTTGAAAAAGCTGGGTTAATTAATGATAAATAAAACATGGTGAAGATAAGATGTAGCAAAATAAAGCAAACTGAAGCAAAAATATATATCCCAAATCAATTGTTACAAAAGCATCCACTATGTTTCAGTGCATCCCTTGTTTCTCAGCAAAACATTTGGGAATAGGATTTTTTGTCTGTTCCTATTTCAGCAAATATTAATAAGCAGTTGTACTATCACTGTGTGGACTCTTTTCAAATTGGTTGCACAGATTTTCCTTAATGCTTTCACCAAAAGTTCTCTGTGCTGTTGCACTGTCAAGACAATTCACCCAACTCATACCCCACTTGCTCTGCTGAAATGAGATCAAGCAGCTGTGACACTTGCAGCTGGAATAGTAAATGTATTAAAAATTACAGCTTGAGAAAGACAAATTCTGCTTCAAAATCAAGTCTTGGACCTCAAAATGATGGATGGTGGCCATTGGAAAGAATGCAAAAGGCAAGATGCAATATTTCATAATTTTGAAAAATGGAACACTTGGGAAGTGTCAAAGTATTTATTCAGAACTTTGCATAGGAATTATTTTAACTTTCATTGATTTGTTTAGTCTCGCAATTCACATTTATTTTAAAACAGGTGCTAAATAACTGTCTTTTCTCTATAGGTTTCCTTTCGGGCTGAGAAACATGTCTCATTCAATGTAAATTTGCACCTTTTTGAGGCAGTCAAATGCTTTCAGTTGGCTCAGGCCTATTGCTGGGCAAAAGCAAAATCTCCATTTTGGTTTGACCTGAACCAAGTCGCAGATTATTTCTTGTGTTGCTGACAACAGGAAAACCAGGTGGCTCACCCTGGGCTGATGCCCACAGCTGAAGGAGTAGTGAAGCCCTTTGCAGTAATTGGATTATGAATGAATTGGGCTGGCAGGAGCTGCCAGGCTTCCCACCAGAGCCTCTGCAAGGGCAGCCCAGCGAGGGCGCAGCACCCAAAAACCAGGGATGTCCCCAGCTAGTGTGGCTTGAAGACCAGACCCATTTCTGCTGGCTTCAACATTGGAAACATTCAACTTTCTGCCCATATTCTCTGATTTGCACAATCTGTAGGAAAGTTTTATTTTTGCTCCAGGAAGGAAATTGTTTCCTGCCCTCCCCAAAATACTAATTCTGCTTTTTACTGGCTTTCCTCGAGCGCCGTTCTGAACAGGACTGACCTTCAGCATGCCCATGGGCTTGCCTGAACTGGAGGAGAAACGTTGTCAAGGGCTTATGAGCACCATGAAGCTCATGACAGCCGGCTCTCCATGCATTTCCATGACAAGAAAGGGTTTTTATGACCTCAAATCGCTTGGGAACCAGCTGAATTCGCAAATCTCATTTTTTCTCCGCCCTACATGATGAGATTGCTAGGCAAGCAGGCAGGCTTTTGGAGTGTTTTTCCAACTCAAGGTTTCCTACTGGGTGCCATTAAGTGGCAGGTAAAATGTGGTGGTGGTTGGGCGATGCGTAGCATGATGTTTTGTTTGCTACCTCACTGTGATACTTCATGCTTTGCTGGGACATTTCTGTGAAACTGAAGGCCGTAAACATATGTTATAAATTGCTTGCAAATGAGAGGAAACTTAACTTTCCTTGTAAAAAGACTAAGGGCTGTAATTTATTACCGTAGCAGGAATGAGAGGACAAAAAAAATCAATTAAAAAAGAAAACGTCAAGCTCTTTTTACTCAGAATTTGAAAGGACCTGAAGTCGATTGTTTCCTCCCATGGAAGGTCTGGTTTCTATCAGCCAGGCAGAAGGGCTTTTGTTTCTAGCAGTCAAATCAACAGGCCAGTAAGAGTAGCTTTGAACTGCAATTTGTCTTTACGTATTTTGAAAATGTTCTCTCGATGTGTTTACACGTTGGCTGGGGCACTTCTGCTGCAGTCAGCTCTTTCTGGGACGATTAATCAAACGATCAAGTCTCTGATTAATCAAAGTCCCTCCTGACAACTCCTTTCTTTCAATCACCTGCTGAGTCCCTACTAAAACCCAAACAAGCAAATGATTAAACTATTTTTTTTTTTTTTTTAATGGGGAAGAATGAAAGAAAGAAATTAAAAACAAGGCGGCGTGTCTTGCAGCTTTGGCACTTTTCGAGGTACATACCTCAAGGAGAGAGAGATCTTGGACTGCATTTGTGATGCAAACTGGAACCTTTGGCTACCAAATGCAGGATGTGGTGTATCCTGTTCAAAGAGGCACATATTTTGCATGTTTGTGTTGGCTCCTCTCAATCAAAGCATGCTGTGATTCAGCTACACTAAAAATTAACAATCTATGTTATAGCCATGTATTAAATTACGCCCCCCACCTTTTTTTTTTTTTTTTTGGAAAAATCTTTACCAGAAAGACATCTCCTAAAGAGAAGGGAAGGTAGGTAACAAAAACCTTGGAAATGTTTTCATAATAATTATTCAACGGCAATCAAATCATGCCACTTTAAAAGATCAGCTGAGCTATCTGTAAATATTTTCTCATCTCTGCAGAGCAGTACAAACTCCTAATAAAATGCATCTGTTTCTATTTCTGGAGTAAAATTTGAGGTGGATTTTTATGTCAGTGGCTCTTTAATGTCACTGCAAATAGCAAATAAGAGGAGAAAGAGTTAAAATAGGAGCTGCTGGTTCACAGCAACTTGGTATTTTTGTGAAACTGGTTTTAGGGATTTTCTTAAGGAGAGAAGACAGACTGCATTGGATGAGTTGATTGTGAGTAGTGTCAAAAATCAAAGACTGAAATCTGAAGGATGTGCGATGTCATCTGAATCTGCTGGCAGCTTAATGAAGGCTCTGAGCACTGCCTTCTTTTTGTCTTCTAGGATTTTAGACTCTTTATTAGCAGCCATTCTTCACATCTATCCTTCAGAGGTATTTTAAAAACCAGTGAGGTGCTACAGAGGTGACACCTAAATACAATTCACTTCCTTTACAGATAAAACCAAACTGAGCTACCAAGGAACTAAATAACTCAACTATGTCCAAGATGCAAGGAGGGAGAGACTCCTGGGTTCTGCCAGGACTGGTCACATCCCCAGACTGCTCCTCTGACCAGGGAATCGTGTTGTTCCCTTCAAGCCAATCCCACCTGCTTCTGAAAATTGGATTAGAGGGTTGCCCTGCTGTGAGTACCCATAAAACACCTCTAGGTTAACTGGCAGAGTGGGAACACAACTATTTTTTGCATACTCTGTTTCAGCATCACTGGTAAATCTCCAGATTTCCTGCTATTCTATATTCCTGACGTATAAATCCTTCTGTCAGCCCAGTTCTGTTCCCCTGCCACACCTATTTCTAACTCACTAATTACTCTTGTTACATGCTGATGAGCCAAATAGTTTTTTTCCTTTCCCCAAGGTGGCAATTAAAATCTAAGATTGCCTTTACTAGCTGAAGTGGCCTTAGGAAAAGATCTTGTCCAACACATCTAATAGCATCTCCTTAGCATTTCATTTTCAGCAGGCATTTCCAAAGAAACTTCATTTCGTTTCAGGCAGAACTTTTAATTTCAGATAATGCTGTTTGCAGTCTTCATAAAAAATCAGCATTGTGTTCATTCTTCCAGTTGCAAAACCCCCCTCAAAAACAACCCCAAGCAAACATATTTTTCTCCCTGCTTGTATTTATTTTGTTCTGTTTTCAATAACCTGTGCCTGGCATCTTGGGTATTTCTCACCCTAGAGAGAATTGGACAAGAAAAAACCAACACAGCAGCACACACACACACAAAAAAGAAGCCAAAATATAAATCATAGAGAAATGATATTCTGAGGACTGAAATAGCATAAAGGAGTCTCTTGGTTGTACTGGTGAAAGAAGCAATTGCATGTTGAGTTGTGGATACAGAAGTACAACAATATCTTAAAAATAACACGTCTCTTCTGAACTTCATCATGGAGAAGACCCCTGATGGCTGACAGATTCATGAAAATAGTTAAAATTGTCTCCTAGATGGATGTTTCTGGTTGTACACTGAAACTTTAATTTTAGCAGGAGATGAGATCTCAGTCAACTACACTGAACTCAGAAAAAATATGGAGAGAAAGAGACATTTAAACTAATGCCACTAACAACCTGCCACATTTAAAAATATTGAGCAGGCCTTTCACATTCTGTAAAGTTTAAATATTTAAACAAATGGGGAAAATTCATCTTATTCTTGGCACAGGTCTTATCCATTTTATTACTCAGTATCTCCAAATATGCTGAGATGCCAAGTAATTTCCAGTTTTTATCAAATTTTAACTTTGGAGCATGACTCTGGGATATTATGTTCAGAAGTGTGTGGAGCTTTTGAAGCAGAATTTCCTTGGATTTAATATATCCCTTTCAGAACTTTGCCTTTAGATGGAAATTCATTCTGAGCCAGTAATATTATATGTTATTTCTAAAACTCTGAAGTTTATAAAGCACATAATGAAATTCAAGTCTTTAGCCCAGGTGGAATCACGAATTAGCATTGAGTTCTCTGCAAACAGCAGGGCTGGTTGCCTTTTTTGTGCCTTTGCATCATTTTGGAAAAACCATGGACTGTGGCATAAAACAGCTGCAGAGCCATGACGGTCACCGGGGCAGTCACTCCTTTCCTGGGAAAGCAATCCTTCCTTGGCAGGGGGAGGATGCTTGTGCTGGAAGTGTGGGAGAAAACTGACCGTGACCTGGAGATATTTCCTCAGAACCTTCATGGGTCATGTCTCTCTGTACATGAATAAAGGATTCCTTTTGATGTGGTTATTATCTGGACTGTAGCAATGGCACAACATTAATCACAATAGTAAATGATAGAGAGGGTTTTTTAAACCACTAAGATCACCATTCTTTAGCTATGAAATTTGCCATCTCAGATCCGCAGGCCAGTTCCATACTCAGCCAAATTTATCTGATTTCAAATTACCAAATATCTTAAATTAAACCCAACATGCTGAAACAGCCACTCCTGTTGTTTTCCCCGATGCAGGACAATGTGAGTTTTCCTACAGTTTCTTTGCAACATATTTTTTCTGCAGGATGTTTTTCTCACCAGTTCCGAGCTTGGTAAGGCTGTTGTACATAAGAACATAAATGGAACTAACTCCATCCTGGGTGATAAGGACAAAGAGACAAAAATGTCACAGTGGGAAGAATTAAGCTGTTTTGCCTGTATTATATCAAAGAAGCAGTGCTGGGGAACATCATCTGAACGTCCAGAATTAGAGCAGATGCACGGTCACAGCTTGTGTCAACCTGTGCCTGTCCACATGCACTTTTCTGGTTGTTAGAGCAGGTGAGGGAGCCACTGGAGTGCAGGCATTGCCCCCTGGGCAGCCCCCAGTAGCTCCATCACCTCTTAAATGTGTTTTCTCAGCGTTGCTCCTCTGTATTTCAGGTGGGTCTTGCTTGCCAGAAGGAAAATTCTGTTTATGTAGCATGTTATGGGGGTGACACGCTCTTTGCCCTTGCTAGGAAAAGTTTGCTTCTCCCCCTGAATCTAAACCAAAAGTCACACCCGGTGAAAGAATACAAATGCTCTTTTTATTTGGGAAAACACATAGCAGGAGTCAGTCACTTACCCGGGCCAATTGCAGGTAGAACTGGGGTCCAAATTGGCACAGCAAGGAAGCAAGCAGGAATTTAATCTAAACTGTGGCTAATGGACACTGTGCCATGGGACATCTCAGGGGCTGAGCCCCAGAGCATGTTCTGATCAAGGAGATGAATTTGAGCAGAGCGAAGGTTCAGGTGTGACTGCTCAGGGGCAAAAGGCTTTTCAATAGTCAGCACCTTCTGGCTTATCTGACAGGCAGACACTTGGCCTGAGTGCTTATTGCTACAAGCAAAATGTGTTTCATACCTATTAGCTGCTTTTCCTTCCAGGAACTGACTTGTGCTGGAAGCCCTGCCAAGCGGTTTATATGCAAGCCCATCACTGATGAGCAGCTCACGCTGCCTGCTAACCCACAGCTGAGTCCAGCCTGCTTTATATTCCCTTTTCACACTCGAGAGAGCGAGCACCAGGATTTTGCGAGCCCAGAGCAAAAAAGTTTAAACAATGGAAGTGTTCAGGGCTGTTTCCTTTGGAGATGCTCGGCGCTGATTAGATCTCCTGCACAGCAGGTATCCACCTAGCAAAGAGCTTAGCGAGAGCTGCCTCGGAGCGCCAGGGCGGCCGTGCAACGTGAAGGGATTTTTAATTCCATCTGTCACACACAACTTTTTGCAAGGCTTCCAAGAATCACATAACCCCGTGCCCAGTCCCAGCTCTGAGAGTGAAGGCCTTTTGTTTATTGTCTTTGGGCCTGGTGTGCCTGCAGCTGTGCTGGTGGCAGCACCAGCCCCTCCGACAGACCCCCTCAGCAGGGGGAGTGGGGACTGGGATCCTCCCGTGTCCAGAACTTCATTTTTTGGAGTGATGGTGGCAGAAGGTCATGGGCCTCTCTTCCCTTTTCCTGAAGAGTCCTCTTGGAGCCTGCTGATGGCCACGCCCTGTTAAATGTCCCCCTGGATGTGTTTTCCCCACACTGCCACCACCAAGGGGACCACTTGTCCTTCATGCCTAGACTGCCAACCCTGGGATGACATTTCTCATGGTCAAGGTCTTTCCTAATCCCACAAACTAGTGGTTTCTGGGCATCAGGGAAGATTCCACACCGATCGTGAGAGGTTTCTTTCAATGTCTTGGACTGGTACCATCTTTTTTTTTTTGGCTGTTGCACATTTGCTGCTCCTCATGCCAGAACTTCTGCACTGCAGCAACATAGGTGCTTTGGTGGCAGGAGGGGTGAGAGGGAGGTAGAAAGCTGTGCATGACACTTGTGGACCTCCAGTCAGCCCCTTGTTGGAGTAACAGCACAAATTAAACATACAGTGCATAAAACAATAACGCAAATCCAATTGGAGGCACACCTTTCCTTCAGTCATAAACAAAAATCTGAAGCTGAGAGTTCCTCTAAGTCCATATGTGTTACTAGAGATGTGAAAACAGCAGAGGGGGAAAGATTCTCATTCCAACAGATTGCTGGATCTGCAGCCCACGTCCCCTCGGTGAGCAGCTGGCATGCGGCGGTGGCACACACACCGTGGAATGTCTCTGGCACAGGGGCCTTTTTCAGCTGATATTTTCCTAGAAGGCCATGCCAGGAGACATATTTGTGTTTATTGCCAGGGCTGGGAGTTGCCTACAGGTGCTAATTATTGACCGTTTCTCCTCCACAAGGGAGCCAGTGTGTGAGCCACCCTCCGCCCCGCCTGGGAGTCACTATCACTTTCCCGGCCCTTCCCTGCAGCTGGGAATGAGCTGTTTGGGTTGGACTTGGTGGCACAGATGGTGCCACCTGTGGCAGGCTCTGCCAGCAGGACGCATCCCAGGCAGCTGGGAGGTCATTCCTGGCAGGGGGAAGCCAAAATCCATTTGCACTTACACCAGACTCCCCAGGCTGACAAATGCCTTTGGCTGCTCCCACGTCCTGCCTCAGGGCTGATGGACTTGTAGACCACTGAGGAGGCCTGTTCAGCCCTGAACATGGCCCAGTCTTTCAATTTTGGGAGAAAAAAAATCATTCAGCATCCTTCCAAAAATCAGGGCAGCCTGATTTCCAAGGTTTCACACTGCCTGCAGATCTGCTTGCCTTACGTATAGCAGTATCTCCTGTCCCGTGAGAGGGTCACCAGAGAGACTGAGCCCTCCCCAGATGAATATTTATTTCCTTCAGGGATTTTCTCTAGAAGCATCAAATGTGCCAGACTCGGTGATGGCAGGTTGCTTTTACACACAAGTGATGAAATCCAGAGTATAAACTGGGATTTTTCACTCCTGATGGCTATCAGATAAAGAAAAACAACTTCTGGCTTTCTTCTGCCCTCTCTGTTCCCAAACAAGAAGCATTTATTATACATTTTTTAATTAAGATTTAGGTTGATAAAGCAAAATTGCTGCCTCACCCTGTACTGCCTTTGTTGAAAAGACAGCTGTACACAATTACTAAAGGAAAACTTTTGCCTTGATGATCTATTCTTCATTTTTTAACTGTGTTCTTTCCTGATGTCCAATAAAATAATAGAATGCAAATCGCAGCAGCCTAAAGGCTCAGGGTGAGATTCTCTGACAGGTGGCCTTGGAGCAGGCAGGGTTTTGGGAAGATTCCTGCAGTGTGACTAAAATTGTCACATTCTAACTTTGTCGAATTTATGTGAAAAAGAAAATCACGGAGTCTTTGCACCTGAAGCTATAAAGTGGCTCGTGCTCCCTTGAAGCAGAGCCAGCACTTATTTGAAATTTGGTCCACCTCAGGGACCATCATTTGAACTGAATAATAAAAGCCAAATTGAGGCAAATTCACCACGTGTCAGGGGTAGATATGAGAGCCTTGTGTTGAGTTTTTTCATATGTTTGGTATAGCTGTTTCTACCCTGTGTTGGTATGACTCTGACCCCTGTCAGGAGATCCACAGACATTTATTTGTGTTTAAAAAAAAAGACAAACCCACGTATTTTTCAAGAAAATTCTCCAATTTGCTGGATTTTTTTCTGGGTTCCTTTGGGAAGAGAAGCTGAGTTCAGCAGGAAATCTAAATTTGAAAGTTTGTGTAAAACATGTTTAAGGGCTTTGTGTTTTCAAACAATAATGTTCCCAAGAAATATTAAAAAGAAATACATATCTTTCTTTCTTGTTTATTTTTTTGTAATTTTTAGATCAACACCCGTCATTTTCATTAGTGCTCTATGACCCAGTTCATCACTAACATGCTGAAAATTAAATATCCACTGAAGTACTTCACTAAATCAGGCATTGGAGCTCCCTAATGACAAGTACATCCACACTCCACCAGCCAGCCATAAGATTTTTTGCATCTATTTATGTCCTTTTTTCCTCCAGTGCAGAAAACGATGCCAAGATGCATTTTGCACCGGTCTACCGCACACTGAGATTTCCCCTGCTCCCAGCCCCCTGACAGAGAGCACTTTTGCTTTCATTTATTACTTTAATATAACTTTTTTCCCTTCTGTGTTTCACAACACTGAGCAACTTCCCGCTGGCTGCGATCGCCAGGGCCCGTTTGGCACTGCGGCAGAGGAATCCCAGGCATGCTCCGCCAGCCCCCTCCTGACCTGTGGGCAGGCTTCAGGCAGCCACTCTCACCTCTTCCCTTCACTTTTTTGGAGCAGAGCTGGGTGAAGCCCAGTTTTTCCATCTCACAACAGCACTTTGTGATCACTGGGTTGCTTTTCCCTCTCCATCTCGCTGTGAACCAATAGGTCTCATTCGAAATGAATGAGTGGGAGAGAGAAAGGAGGAGAACAAATACCTTACAGTCCCCTGGTGAGGGAAATGCTTGGACTGCCAGCTCTCTAGGCTCCATTCCCAGCTCCAAAGGCTGTGCCTTTCACATCCCAGCTGGCCTCCCCACCCCAGGCCGCAGGATGCTCTGGACTGGCGTGAGCACATACTCCCTTTCCGTGCAAGACCAAAAATTCCTCTTCGCAAAAAAGAAGGGGGAGCAAACCCATCAAGTTCCTCCAAACGGTTTCCATCTCAGTGCATTGGTATTTTTCCACCTCCAAAAGCATTTCATAAGAGCTTTCCAGCCCATTCCCTCCTGTGGCCTTTAATAGCCGTGTCAGTCACCAGAGTTGTTTCAGTAGCTGGTCCCATCGGAGTGGGTTCAACTCTATTGATTCCAATGGCAGCTAATTTGTAGGGATGAGTGTTTTCATGTCCACAGATACATGTAATGGTTTGGAAGATATTTATGCGCCTGATATAATTAAATCCAGTGGTTTCATATTCCTTCATATTGGCATAGCGGAGATGTTATGAGAATACCAGCTCTTTCCTTATGGAAAAGCCTTACAGAATTTAATAAGAAAACAATAACCATTCTTAGGCTTTGGAGCTTTTTGAATAGGATTTAAAACTGAATTACATCATTGCAATTCTATAGAATGTCTTAAAAAGTCTTTGCAAGAGGGGATCGTTCCCTATCAAATTTTAAAGATTGCACAGTCATTTCCATAGATTATTTCATTTCTCTCCAATTCTACTGGTTGCACTTCTATTAATTTCGGTGGGGTTTTCCCATATGGCACGTATTATTTTGGCCATAAAACTACTCCCTGAGGCAACACAGGCCATGAAAGACGCATAGCCTCAGTTCAGCCCAATGAAATCCCATTAGCTTCCAGAAAGACTGAGTCAGGTTTGCAAAATCATTTTGTGTCCCTGTTCCATACAATGTACTTCAGTGCTGTGCACACGGATGTTCCCTGCCCTGTGGAGGACACAGCCTTCAGTCCCAAACCTGAGATGTTTGAGTTCCTGTGCGCGGTTTAGAAGGCGTGCCAGAGCCCGTCACACTTAGTGGCATATTGAAGAGATTAGTGGTGTGATCAATTAAAATGTTTTAATAATCTTTTTCTTCCAAGCTTCCCCTCCTTCGTGCTATCCCCCTGCCCCCTCCCTGCCAGCAGTGTTTATGATGTGCTATGAGCCACCACGTGCTCCCCGCCTCCTGCCTGCAGGGCCAGTGCTGGATCAGCCTTGTCGCTGTTTGGGCTCCTTGAGGCTTCCCCTGTGTCCCCGTGGCTGTGCCCACCCATGCTCAGCCACCCTCGGGAGCACCCCTCCATCCACACCAGTGCCCTATGGAAGCCCACGAGATTAAATAACCTCCCTGACTATCAGCCTTGGCCAGGAGCACCCTGACCCTTCCCTTACCAGAAGCTGCTCTCCAAAGAGCTGCGATCGGCACTAACCAGGACTGAACCTCACGGGCTCACACGTCTTCCCTGTGCTTTGGGATACCAGGAGTGCACTTTCCTGCTTGCTGCTGGCGTGCTGTGGTGGGTGGGTGGGATGCCTTTCAGCTGTCACCTTACCATCGACCTTATGATTTATTTTGATTAACCTAAGCCTACTGAATTCCAGCCCTTCTTGTAGAGCCCAGTGCAACCTGCAGCATAACCCCAGGTCTAATTCGGGTAAGCACAACGTACGGCTTCGCTTACATTCATTTTGCAGTGATTTATTTTTCTTCTCATACCCTTATGAAAGTGGACACCACCCGTGGATGGTGGGGTCAGACTTCACCTTCTCTTGCATGTGCTTAAGTAAGCAAATGTCTTTGAGGCAGCTTCAAAGCAGGGGATTGAGAGCAGGGCAGATTTTTAGCCCTGGAACGAACAGCTTGGCATGCTGAGGTTGAACCCCAGCACGGTGCTGGATGTGTGGGTGTCTTGGACGTAGCAGGGTGTAATACTAGCCCAGAAGAAAGCATGATTCTGGCATAGGTTGGTACAGCTGCACTTTTGCCAGTGGACAGATTTTGATTTCCAGAGAAGGAGACCTAGCCTGTAATTTGTCATCTGAGATTTTAAAGTTATCCAGTGTGGGGTGTAGTATGTCTCGACCTGATTTCATTACACAAAGAGTGGCCAGACCCTTCATTTCGAGGAAGCCACACCATTTTCTTCCAGAAGAGCATCTGATCCCTTGAAGCCTGACTAGAAAACACTTAGCGGTGGGAATATATAACAGCACAAATAATTTACAGCGAGGCTTTTGCCATTATTATTCTGCTGCATTTCTTCGAGATATAAAATTATTTTATATTGCATATTTTCCCATGCCCTTTTCCTGCTTACACTGTCTGCCTTGACTCGTTGCTAATGACGTTTGTTGACAAGCTCAGCGCATTTTGATAAGTCTTCTGCCAAAGCGTCTCTAATAAAAATAAGAAGAATGACAAGTGGAACAGCGCAAAGAGGATTCCAACAGCAACAACTGAAGGTTAAGGCAGCATAAAACAGAGGGAAAACATAACAAAAACAGAACACAGTGAGCCCAGATTGCCTTTGTTAAGAATATTTAATGCTTAATTTTGTTTTATAGCTCTGGCTCTCAAGCTATCGGCGCAACTGAGATTCCCTTGTTTTGCAGTTGTAGGAATTTGCCCTCAATTCCTGTTGGGGCAGGGGGAGCTCTGTGCATGTATTTTGCACCCTCAGTCTTTGGCCTTGTTGATCCTTGGTCTTCTAAGGGTCAGAGCAAGGACACATGTCCTGTGCATGCGGCTGGAGAAGGCTGGTGGCTCACTGCCCCTCAGCACAACTTCCTGCCAAAGGGCCAAGATCCCACAGCGCTGAGGTGAGGCACATATAATGGGGAGTGTGTAGCCAAGCATTTGGGACATTTCCTGGTTTGGCACATCCAGTTCTGCACCAGCTGGGGGTCCATATCTGACCCTCTGCACAGCTGGGGAGAGGGGGTGAGAAGCTGCTTCGAGGGTGAAGTTCCCAAGCACGGCACCAGCTGTTCCTGGCAAGGCGTTGAAGCAGGGAGTGGGAACAACCTCATCCCTAACTCCTCAACCCGTGGACCCCTTCCCTGCCTCCTCCACCATCACTGTTTAGTTTTGGAAGGCACCTGTGATTTCTCAGCTCTGTGACTCTCCCTCCTCCACATGAAAGAAGAAAGTCGGTCCTGAGTGAGTGACTTTGCCTCCGTTTGTGCTTCACCAAGTAGTGATGTCACAGTTGTTAAGTGAGGGCCTCATAAGACAACAGGGCAATCAGGATGGTTGGCTGGGGTTTGTGTCTTAGGGATGTAAGGAGGAATAAATGTACAACTGAATCAGCAATGGATGATTTGATAGAGATTTCAGTGCAGCCAGTAAAGGCATCTCCTCATGTTAGACCTCGGTGCCGTCATCTGGGATTGAGTGCAGGGAAAATCAGTGACAGAACCATTTAATACACATGAAATAGCCCTGTTTGAAATTCTGGAGCTTTCTGCTGAATTTAATAAATCTTTTCAGCTGTTTCACAGGATGCCTTGACAACGTTTTCAAAGATGCAGGAAGGCCAATATATCCAAACAGCTTTAAAGCCCTTGGCCCAAGATCCGGGCTGAGCACAGCTGTGTCTGACCCCACCGTGAGAACCAGAGAGGGGCTGAATTCTCCATTTGTGAGTGCTGGGAAGGTCCTGCTTTGGCTCTTCTCCACCGTGAAAAGTCCCTCTTTGAAGCAACGAGGGCTGAAGTTACAGGTGTCCCGAGGCTGGGATCAGGGACAGCAGCAGCTGCAGGACGGGGTGGCCCCACCGCTGTGTCCCTGGTGTCACCTGTGGACCCTCACTCGTGCTGTTATCCAGGACAATTTTAGCAGCTCGTGGGAACCACCATGTGAAAACATGTTATAATGTAACGCCTTTTAGTCAGGAGCAAAGGATTAGATCTGGATTCCTCTCCTCCTGCCACAAAAGATATTTTTAGTGCCCCTGAAGCTGGCTGGGGTTTCTGCAGAGGGGAGGACTCTGCCCTCTCCTGTAAGGTTTTTTCACCACTGCCCGCATCAGTGCTGTGAATAAGTCCTTCTGCTTGATCAATAATGCACCAATGGGGCTTTTGGAACTTTTTCAAGCAAGTTCTGTTTTTTTAAAGGGAATTAGGCACGATTTTTCCTTGGAATTAAGCTCTGAGACTCTTTGCCTGCCTGACACCAAGCTACCAGCTCCCATGGGGTCTGTGTATGGAAGTCCCTCAGGTCATAGGGAAGTCTTAGCCCTACAATAAAATACAGGGGTGTGGGTCCAAGGCACATAGGCATCATCCGGGAGGATGTTGTAAAAGACTTCTGGGGTGAAAAGTTGTGGGGATGGTGAACCTTTTGCTCTGCTCCCAGCCTTTCCATGGGGCTACAGGGACACTTAGGTTGGTTCTAAACCGAGCTCCCAAGTGATGAGAGCATCAAGGACTCAGACTCTGAGTCCTTCTTGACCAGATTCTACACTCATGGACATTGATTACAACTAGTTTAGATTAAACTCTGATTTCTTTTGGGTACCTGACCCCACAACAGGGCAATCCTGTTCTATGGGGAACCAATACTAGAAAGATACAGCCCAATCCCAAACCACTTTTGAGCAATACCCTTGGAGCCAGGATGGTCTAGAAGGGGTTTATATTTTAAATATGCCTGGGTGCCCAAAATAGGAGTGCAGGCATCCATCAGCTCAGCAGGTAACAAATCTCCTTGCTTTCAGAGGTGGATGTTGTCATTGCTTGGCTTCGTGGCACCAGCACCTGGCTTGCTGGAATGGGTTTGTGTCTGCCTTTCCTCTCCTGGCTCTTTGGAAGGATCCAGTGGCTAATCTCACTCAGGTCTCATCCCCACCCTGCAAATCCTACATTTCTCACCACCTACAGCTCCCCATGGATGTTTACTTTCTCCTGCCTTAGGCTGGTGGCATTGTTCTCCTGCTGGCACAGATCTTGGATCCTACATTTCCAAGTGGAAGTGGGTTTCAGCCTTGGGGCTGATCCTGGCTCCAGGAAAGATCTGGGCAGAGAGGCTCTGCCATGATGTGCTGCAGCTCAGACCCTGCCCTGTGCCCCAAACACGATATGGTGCTTTCTCCTATCTTCCCTTCAAAAAAAGTTAATTTGGTTGTTTAGCAAATCTATGTCAAACACCTTCATTTCTACCCTGTGAAAACAGAATTGTAAAAAAAAGGCAGCTGAATTTCAACAAGTTTGAATCAGAAAGCTTTCTCTTCTTTTTTATTTGAAACATCTCTTTCAAAAATCCTCTGAAAAAATCTGCTTTTCAATCCAAACTTTTTGTTTGGTTTTGTTTTTTTTTTTCCTGGAATATCCTTCAATTTTCCTAATACAACCAAGTGTATCTTGCCTGCGTCTCCTCTAAAAACAGTCTGTAAAGAAAATATATAATCTAATTTTGGGCTGAGCAAAGCCATTGATTCATCTAAGCAGAAAGAGCTGCATGCTTCTCAGTTCTCCAAAGAAAATCTTTCTTTTTTTCTCGCTCTTTTTCTCTTTGTCCCACGGTTTCCCCTCTTTGTTCCATGAGGTCGACTTGGGACAATTCCTTCCCTCCCCAGTTTTCAGTATTACACAAGTGGACCAGAAAAAACAGCCATTCAGTTGCTCCAACCACAGTCTAAATGGGAATGAGAAGATATTTCAGCTGTCTCTCTTGGTTTCCATTTTTTCCCAGTTTCTGGCTCAGTAGCTCCCAGAACCTATTACACTAATTGTTCTTTTCCAAAATCCGACTGTCAACAAAAGGCAGGGAACCAGTTTGACAATTTCAACTGGAATTTCCACTACTTTGGTTCTTTCCTGGTTTTGATTTTCACAAACTTGTTTGCCCTCCGAGAAATTTGACATTTTGAGATATTTCCCAAACTTAAATTTGGTCCCATAAACTCTTCCTGCGACAAACATGACATTCATTATCACAAGTGACACTTCACGGTGGGACAGATACAAATGTCTCCCTCGTTATACGACTTCCAGTCTGTGATGAGAGAATTAAAGTGTTCGTGTGGAATTATATGGAATTGGCACGAGGTCGAGCCAATGGTGTGAGCTCCTCAGTGCAAACCCAGCTCCTCGTGTTCCCAGAGGAACTTTTCTTCCACACATATACTTAATTCCTGGCCAAAATGCCCCTTTTCCAGCAAAATTTGTCTTACAAATGCAATGCACATTGTCAAAGGGAATGCTTGGGCCTTGTTCAAGACAATTGTTTGTCAGTATGTTCTTCTGGTGTTCCACTAATGGGAAAGGCCTCTCGCAGCAGCACTTTAACTGCTTGGTTGTGTCCAGGATGCTGAAACACGTGGCAGAAACAGTAAACTGGTACAATGATGTCTTTATATTATGTGCACTGTATTGTTTCAGTTATTGAGTAAAGTCAGATCAGTGTTTATCTACATTTTGCATCAGCTTGCAGTGAGTAGAATAAATCAGGTGCTTAAAATTAGGCACTTGCTTAAGGGCTGTGTTAAAATACAGCCTAAATGCTACTGCAGATTTAGGAGGGACTTGAATTTTCCCTAGCGGGGAGATATGGAAGTGGGATATGGGAACCTCTGCTTGGATAACCCCAATGAGACCAAACCTGAGCGAAGCCCTTCTTAACTATTTTGTTCTCATTTCCCTCCAAATTTCAGCTTTCCTCTCTTTTTTCTCCTCCAGCCTAGAGCCTCTGATAAAATGGAACAAGTAAGAACCCAGGGTAATTGTTTGCAGCGCTGGGGAACTTTTCTGTGACGTGTCCCAGAGCTTCTGCCGCGAGCCAGGCTCTGGCAGCTGGTTTCACTTTGGAGCCGTGTACGAGCTCGCAGCTTGGGCAGTTGTTACACATTTACAAACCTCTGTCACTCTGGGGCTCTGCCTTTGCACCCGCCTCACTTTGCTCCCAGTTTGTTGAGTTCTGGTTTGGTTTTCTTCTTTTTTTTTTTAACCCCCCTCAGTTTTTTTTTTTTTTTTTTCTTTCATTATTTTCTTTTCTTTTCTCTTTTTGTTGTTTGCAGAATGAATAAACATCTTTTCACAAGCAAGAATAAAGCCCTGGACACTCCTGGCTGCTGCTCTCCCTGTGCTATCACTCCTTCGTGTGTATAAATTTAGCAGGGGGTCCAGGAGCTAAAATAGGAAGCACATGGTTTTGTGACTTTACAATTGAAATAAAGAAATCTAATATGACAGAAGAAGCATGTTGTTTATGGAACTACAGATTTCAGTGAAGGCTATCCCTACCAAATCATAATTAAAATTACCATAATGACCCCTGAGTTTCATTTGTTGGGCTGGGAGGAAGGAAAATACGGATATTTTCAGTGGGTTTTGCTGAAACAATTTATTGAGAACCACAGCTGGTTTTAATGTGCTGATGAGCTGGGAAAACAGTCAAAATTGTACTCCAGTCAAGTGACTGTGTAATATCTGAGGGCAGAACCAGACCAAAATCTCTGTCATTTTATTTAATCTAATGAAGAGCCTTTTGTAACTGCAAAACATAATTGCTCTGCACATATGTTATATGCACACTTCACTAACAACATCCACAGTGCCACCAGTGGAACAAATGAAAACACTTTTAGTCTGATTTATTTAAGTCTTCTATAATTTTTAAGACTTCATTGGAATAAACCAAATATTTGGTATGGAGATCTTCAGCAACATTTATGCAGGCTATAGGAAGGAAACTTGTGTTCCTTGAAATAAAAATAATGGAATTTTTTGCAAGAAAAACATTTTTACAAAATTATTTCTACCTTTTTAAGTAGATTTTAGGTTTCACACTGCAGTTGCCTTTGAAGTCAGAGACACAAAACTAATCAACTTTAAAATTAGCACATAAAATTAATGATTGCTGGAGTTGGCAGGATGACTGGAAAACCAGGACTCTTCTGGCATTTTCGTTTGGAAAAAGCTTCAAAGCTACTGCCTGTGTTTGACATTAGAACTAAGAGCTGAAAAGTGAGGGAGAAAAAAGGAAAATGCCTCCCAAATATCAGGTGCAAAGCAAATTTCATGGGACAGAAAACCCCACGCTTTGTTTGCAGCCTCAGATTTGGAGAAATCTCTTAAAGGAAATCTTTCTGCAAACCTCTGAGTCCCAGATTTAGCTGATTGTTCGTTTGTTGGGGTTTTGTTTGGGTTTGTTTTGTGGTTGTTGATGTTGTTGTTTTTCTGTAGCATTTGTATGCTAAAGCAAACAAGGGAATGGTTTGGGGGGAGTAGTAGAAGAAGCCACATAATAATTCATAATAAATCCATAGCTGTGCCTTCCCCAGAAGAACCACATATCTGCAGGAATGACCAGCTTGTGTTATGAAGACACTGTTTGATTTGGCTAAACTTCCTTAAAAACCTGAAATCTGCTCCTTCCCTGAAGAGGCTCAGACTTGCTCACCCACCTTATGACCAAAACCAGCAGCTCAAGCATTTCACTGCACTTTTTGTTTTCCCAGTAAAATAAAGCAAATTTTTCTGGCAGGGGGCACCAAAGGATGAAAAAATTACCTGCTTTGTACCTTCATTAGCGCAAAATTAAGTTTTCCCCCTGCTATGAGGAGCCAGCTGGGTGTGGGGTTGGTGATGGAAGACAGCTGCAAACAAATGTGTTGAGTGAATTAATGTACTGTGCGATGGTGGAAAAAGAGCTCAGCTCTGCACAATGGATTTGGTTATCACGGGTTGAGCAAGGCTGAGAGAGGGGCAGCAGAGGCTGTCTGCAAGTTCAGCTGCAAACTGTGCGCTAGTGCTTAAAAAAAAGACGGAAAGGATGTCACGAGAGAGAGGAAAAACGGAAGAGAATATGCGTTTGGAGCAGAAAAACTGGCAAAATATGAGTTGCTATAAGTTGGATTCTTGTTTTCTCGAGTGGTTTTGGCTTCAAAAGCAATTAGCTTCTTGTCACATGCTGGGGCAGCCGTGCCAAACAGTTCAACAACACATTATTTTTGTCATTGCACAAAAGGTGATATTGAGCCCAGAATAACTGTTTCCATTTATGACTTTGGCTTTTGGCCTAAGCTCAAAGGAAGTAGGGGAAAAAAAAAAAAGAGTGATATCCTTTTCTGAAGGTCTTGGGGCACTTGAGTCTCAGATGTTGGTGTACAAGAAAGTTTACCAGGGTCCCAGTGTCAGTAGAAAAGCCAGATCCTCGAGAGCTTTATTTGGGTTGTTTGGCTGTTCACTGGGGAGAAAGCCCAGCGCAGAAGCCGTGTGGGATCAGGAACTGAGGCCGCAGTGGTTCCTTAGTCCTACACCTACCAAAGCCACTTCTAAGGTGTCAGCAGCTTCAGGAGGAAAAGGAAGACTGAGTAGCCAAGATCTGTGTATGCTACCACCCCACCAGCTCTAAGCATTATTCCAGTCCCCACTGAGGCACAGCCTCAGAAATGTTCCTTGAACACTCCAGGAAAATATTTTGGTCCCTTAACGTGCTCACACGACACACCGAGAAGGGTGACAGAGTTCCTGCCTGCTAAAAGAAATTAGTGTTTAACCTGAATATTGATTAAGCCAGCAAATCTTGCTGACCGGGCTGCAATAACCAGAGGTACCCACAGGGATAAATGCCAGGTAAAAGAGGGTTTTTGCTTGCAGGGGAAGGGAGAGCACGCTCAGGCTGGAGGTATATGTGGAAATGGATTTAATAAACACCTACTGAGTCTCCCTCCTACTTCCCTGCCTGTAAATATGCACCGTGGTATTTTAATCATGGTGTTTTTAATAATACAAGAAAATCTTATTAATAATTCCATTTTGGAATGTTTCTGCTTAGTCAACTCCAGGGCAACAGTTAAACTTGACACAACAGTGTTTGCTGTAAAATTGTGTGGGCCATGCCAGTCCACGGGGGTGATTCATTTGCTGGCTAATTAACAAATGCCTAATGTAAATTTACCATTCACTTTGACTTACATTCCTGCAACCCAAACTTCTTTTTGATTGGGGTAGCTGTAAGTGGAAGCCAAATATTTTCCTTGGTGGAGCCAAGGGGATGGCATATGCTACTCGTTTAGATTTCCATTTCCTTTGCATCTTTTCAGGGGCTGAAATTCAGGCGTTAACATTTCCGAACACAAAGTCATTTTTGTATGAAAATTTGCAAATAAACCCCCCAAGATTTTGTAGTACTACTAGAAACCGAGTTCTTTCATTGGCAAAAAAGAATGTGCCTTGTGAGGTTCCGCCTGTTCCTTCTTCTCAAATTCCTGGTAAATACATAATTACCCAATTTGGCTTTAAGAGGATTTTGTGCCTTTCCTGTGCTGAGCATCCCTGGGAGCTGGAGAACCAAGCCAAGCCATTGCTCAATGAAGAGGAGCTTTGGCTCCTGGTCACCTCTCAGCTTCAATAATGTCCCCGTTCTCCCAGAGGGTGTCTTTTTTTTTTTCCAGGCATTAATGTTTCGGGAATATGGTAACACTGACCGTGACATAAACAGGATCATAGCCCCTCCCAAAGGCCCATGTAAGAAGATAAACAACTTAATCCTGGAAAGAGACAGCAGGCTCCTGCAGCCGACCAGGAATACGCTCCCCAATGGCTGGGAAATGCTGGGTAAACTACGGCAAAAGAAAAATGAAAATCGAGACGTTTGTGGGGGTTTGAAGGTGTGAGGCCGAGGTTTGAGGCATGAAATAGTCTGGACTTGGATGACTCCCGTCACTGGGCTGTGCACCATGAGCCCTGTCTGCTGCTCAGGAAGCAGCTTCCGGCTATTTGGCTCCACTTCTGGAAGGTTCCCTGTGTGGGCAGGACAGCACGGCTCTGTAGGAAGGGGATGTGCCCATGTTCACCAGCGTTCCCTGGTTTGGATGCTCTCAGGAGATGTCCAGAGGTGGCAAACTCAGCCTCACGCAGAGCCAGTGTGAGGCTGGATGTAGGAAACATGCACCTCTCCAAGAGTCTTCCAACCTCTTCCTCAATATCTCCCCCTTTTCATTAGATTGGACCCCAGGGCTGAAGGAGAAGGGTTTCTGGCCTGCACACCCACCCCATATGTTACAGCAAGAACTTCTTCAGCTTAAATGCTGGGAAAACCCACGGTGAGCATCCATCATTTCATTTCTTTTTTTTTTCTCTCTTTTTTTTTTTTTTAACGGAAGGATTGCAGTTTTATGGAACATCTTGATGTTAATGTCCTACTCCAACTGGCTAGCTTTTCCTGCCTCCCTTGTGGGGAAATACTTTCTTAATGGAGCTGGATTTCGGGAAGCCTGTCCCAGGAAGTGTGAGACACGGAGCTCAGACCTCTCAATGACATTTCTATCACTTCCGCTGTTTCACATCGCAAGTTTGGAAAGGTGACAGAGACCCTTTTTCTCAGTTTCCAGCTCATCAAGGCGGAGCAAAAGCTGCTGAATCCCATCAGGGGCTGCTGTGATGGGCAATTAAATCACGTTCCTGAAGAGCATGGGAATTACCTGATGAAAGCCATATGCTGATGTTGGGCTCATCTAACACAGGTTTGATTTCAGGATTGTTTGGAAATGACCCAAAGGAGAGAGGGAAGGCTTGTGAGGACTCCTGAGAAATGCCTGCACAGGATCAACCATCATCCTTTTTCACCAGGAGAGAGATCCAGGCATAAACTGAAGGGATTTAGTTTAGAAATGGCTCTGCAATGTCTTGATAACATCATTCCGGTGTGATTTCCAGCACCTCCTGGCTACAGCTCTGTCTCAATGAGGTGCAGAGATCTCTGAAAATGTCAGAGGAGTTACCAAATTTTGAAATCTCTCGGTGATGTAAGTGCACTTTTCACTTAGTTTTGTTGGAGGTTTGGGCCAGGTCTGTGAGTTGAGCTTGGAAAATCCAGGTCTTGCTCTGAATTTTGCAGCTCAGTCCTGTTGCTGAGACACCTGAGAAGAAGGGCACGGAATATTCACAGGGGCTTTCTCTCGTGAGGGAGGGATGCAGAGCCATGAAACACCACCTTGTTCTGTTAGCCAGCAAGGGAGCTGTGCTCTACCTGTGTGTATTTATGTTTGGGCTGGATGTATACATAAAATATCTTTGCCCCTGCCGCACGTTCTTCCACCTTGGTGAGGTTGGAGCTGAGGAAACGCGAGCAAAAATTTCTTTTTGCAGCTTCCAAAAAAACAAAGTGCCTTTTTCAGATGAAAAATTCATGCCATCGTTAGTGCTGACTGGTGTCTCCTAGACTCCTGTGCTCCCTCATGGCACAGGGAAACCTATATAAAGAAATTTGGCTAGCTCTTGAAAAGCATAAATGAGAGGAACTGGCTGCGGGGAGAGGTTTCTGAGGGCTCGAGGAGGAGTTCAAACGCTTCGTTCTTCAGCTGCTGGAGATAAAAGTCCTGGTACATTCAATTCCCACTTTCTGCTGCTGCCAATAAGCAGGGGGGGCTTCTTCCTCAGCCTCTTACCACCGCAGAAATAACAGAGATAAAGCTAGCAAAATAAATAAACGCTTTGTGGCTGGAATAGATAATAATTTCACCAGCTGAATATTAAAATATCAAAGCTCAAGGAAAGGATATGTAATTATGGGCCTTTGAAGTTCAATAAAGGTCTGTTTCATCAACACGATAGCTGGCATTTCAAATGCAAAGACAGAATGGTAATATTGCACTGGCATTTCTGACCCACCGAGAATATGTCAGGAGAAGGAAGCCCTTTAAGACAGAAGCCATTTAGACTGTGGCTGATTAATTACCCTACCTCAAAATGATCCATCCCTGACAGGAGAATGTTGCTCAGCGTAATTTCTCTCCATTTCACTCCGGCCATATTTCAATTTAAGAAGGATTGTTTGGCCCAGTACGAGCAGGTGATGTGAAACACTGAAATGAAGGGGCTCTTCTGTACCAGCTGTGTTCCAGTTATAAATATTCCCATCTTAAACAGAAGATCTAAATCCTTCAGTCCAATAAACTGTGGCTGAACTTTATTTGTTTGATGCCAGTTTCTAAACTGGGGTTAAAAATCTCAGCAACATTTCTGTGTGGTGTGAATTTTTGACTCCACCCTATTATGGCAGGTAATCAACGTTGAGACAGGACATACAGTTCTGAAACAAATTTTGTTCAGGAACATCACCTTCTTCTCCCCAGGCCCAGTCTAGAGGCACTGCCTGCTCCCTGCCAGGCTTGTGGGAGCTGCAGCAGTGATGGCTTCAACTGTTTCCCACCTTATTTCCCAGGATGCAGGACAGCACCTGGCACATCGTTGGAGATGAGCCCTGGCTCATGCAAAGGCTGGAGGGGCAGATTTTGGGCTCCCAAAGGCACCACGTCAGCTTGGGTAAGGAGAGTTTTTGAAGGAATGTTATAAGATACATAATCGAGATATGCTTTTTATTTTTTTTAATTTTTAAGTTTTGTAACTGTTAAAGAAAGATGTTTCACTGTGATCACAATGAACTAAAAAAAACCCCCTTTTGCTGAGGGTAAACTAGGCTGGAAGAAAAGCTGTTAAAACCAACTGAAGGTTTATGAGTGCCCGCAGTGTTTATACCATGTGGTTCTTGTGCTCAGAAAGAGTTTACTACATTAAGGTTATTTTATTTTTTAATAGACTGCCGTCACATTTGGGTACATTTTCCATTTCAAATTAACGTCCAGGCCAGTTTTGTGGTTGGGAAAGAAAAGCAAGAGCCCTCAGCTACATGTCAGTGGAAGAAGAGCTTTTATTTGAGGGTAGGGATGTTGAATGACCCCACAGCTTCCTGTTAGTGTTTTAATAGCAGGACTTTCCCACCTGGTCTTGGCTAGAAAGCCAAGCTTGTATGGTCGTGTGGAGACCAAGTAAAAGTGTTAGCAGAGTGTCCATATCCGATTTCCCAGGTAAAGTGTGTTATATTTTGTTTTTGGTTCAGAGTGGGAATCAGCCTGTGGGGAAGAAATGGTCTTTCTCCGCGTACCTCACATTCATGGGAGGTCTTGAACATGATGTTTCAAATTTCCCAGTGCAGTATAAAAGAAAGGAAAGCTTCTGAACGAGGCAGTTCGTTTTGCTTTTCAGCATGCACGCTCGGCGGTGTTCGGGGGTTCTAAGGGTATTGTGCTGATTGGAAAATGCCAATGAATTTTTGCCCTGACTCCAGAGAAAGTTTCCATCAATGACTTCCAGGCTGGCATTCCCAGCTGATCAAACCATCATCTCTTCAAGGCTGGAAGGCTCCATTACTCCCCATGCAAAAGGGCTCTGGTGCTTCTTGGCTTTCATTAGAGCACCTCGGTATAAAGTGTGTCTGACTTTGGAATAATTTATTGCATCTACAGAGCCAGGTTGGATGGAGCTCTAAGCGATTTGATCTAGTGGAAGGTGTCTCTGCCCATGGCAGGGGGGTGGAATGAGATGATTTTTAAGGTGCCTTGCAACCCAAACCATTCTATGACCCTTGCTGCTGTAATTCAATGATGGTTTGAAGATTATGAACATCTTGTTGTAAGTCAGAGTGCACTCCCTGGGGTTTAGAACTACACTTCGGACAAAAAAGTTCTAAGCAAGCTTGGGCGGGCTTCTTTTGCAGGTCGTTTTTTTCTCTCTGCGGAAAGGAGGGTTGGGAATGTGTGAGTAAACATCAGTCCTTGCTTGGACTTGATTTCTCTTGAGACACGTTGCTCTGGTTCCATTCCTGCCTCTCATGCTGCTGAAATTGAGGGCCTTCTGCAGTGCCCTTTGATAGGGATGACAAACGGGGTCCCCTCAACTTTGAGACTGGCATGGGCTGACCCTGGCAGCCTCCTCTCTCTGCATCCCCCTGCACAAGCCATGTCTATCCATCAAGGATGCAACATGCAGGGGGATGTGGGTCCCCTGGGAAAGCCTCTTGATCCCCACACCCTGAGCTCATCAGCCCTGACTGCGCTCTGGGGGCTTTCACAGAAGACAAAGAATTCATTCAGGAAGTGCCTCAAAACAAAACCCAAATTATTGTAATGAAATCTAAATGAAACCATAATACGAGAGAAAGAGCAAACAGGGATTTCCTCTCTTTTATGGTAGAAGTGGCAATTTAAACTTAAAGTCAAAATCAGTGAGTGATACGCAGTTCAAAGGAGAGTCAGAGTGTCCTGGTTCTGCCAGAGAGGCATTCAGCTGCAGATTCAGTCCTGTAGGCTTTTCTCTGCACGTAGACCTTTTTTTTTAATCTGTCAGCTGCTTCTACTAAACCACTTTAAATTAAGTCTTGGTCAATGTCAGAGTTGAGATCTGTTTTATAGGGATGTATTTGTGGAAGAGCATCCAAATACCTGCCTCAGAACTTGTCAGTTATAACTGTATTCTCAGCAGACACTGAAAGCCATAAACCTCATGCTGAGGGCTTTGAATATCACTTAAGAGCTTAAGCCGTGTTCTTGGAATGAGTTTATGAGAAAAACCCGGAGGGACTCAGCAGCAGGCAGGGAAAACTGCAGCTCTCCTTCCTTTTTTCTAGCTGAGGGGGAAGGAATCTCAATGGATAGCAATGGCAAAGCCTTTTCCAAACAAGGCAGAACTTACCTTGCAGGAAAACTCCAGAAAATACTGAAAGCCAAATGCTGTCTTGTGTTAAGGTGCACGTGATGGAGGGAGAGGTGGGATGGGTTGGTCAGACTGAAGGGGGAAGCACTTTCTGCGTTGTGAAATAGCTCATTAAAACCAAACTAATTGCTTGGCCCTCAAGTTATCTGATAGCTGGTTGTCCTTCTTCAGCTGGCTCTGATCCCCTTCTGACACCACAGACAAGAGCAAGCAAGCAGCTCTGATTTAGAAATGTCAACGTGGTTTAGGTTAGGGAGTGTTTGTAATAATCATGAATTGCCTTCATGGTTTGTTTGCTTTCCATAGCAATTGGGAGAAGACAGCAGCTGACAGCTGTGGAAATTTCTGGTGTTGTTCCCCTCGTATAGGACAACATGGATCTAATTAGCATGTGCCAGCAGCACTGTATTATTAAATTAATAATAATTTGAAAGCTATTTGCACCTGTGCTAATGTAACACTATTTATCCCAAAGCGTGTTAAAGCATTAAGCCTTTCAAGTCTCTAATGACACCAGCTTTACAAACGGGCAAACTGTGACGAGAGGCAGAGGCTTTCCCAGATGCACAAAAGATACCGAAGATCACTATATTAAATAACTTTTTTTTTTTTTTTTAAGCACTGTGGAGGGAATCAGCGTTATTGAAAGTAAAGCAGAGACTGTCGGGGCTATGCACAGATTCTGCTAGTGCTGTGCAAGACAAACACTGGGATTTTTAACAGATCAGCCGAGAGATTTGCTCTCCAAAAATCCCTTACAGACCTCCTAGGATTCCTTTTGTCCCCTAAGCAACAGCGGAATGGAGATGTTCATTGAATTGCTATTCTGTGTTAGGCTTAGCTGGAGTGATTATGGTTGATATTTTTAGAGGAAGTAGACAGACCATAAGGAAACACGTTGGAGTCTAAACTATACCGCATCCACACGAAGTATTTGCTGTGGTTGAGTTTGTACCTCTTGAAACGTGACTCTTTAACTTAATTTCTGTTTATTTTTGGCATTGTTGATGGTAGCAGACAGCAACATCCTTCTTTGAAGGATGGAAACACAGAAGAAATAAATTTTTAACAGGGTGAAACACAGAAGAAATAAATTTTTACCTGGGTGACACTGTTTATTATCATTACTCCCAGATATTTGTTTTTACTATAGTGGGGTAGATAAGGCCAACTGGGGTCAAATTGTCTGTGTGAGGCATCTTATTGGGAAGGATGGTCTGTACCTCAGGAACAACTGCAATTCAATGAATGCCTGGGTTCAGCAAAGTGTTTAGGCATGGATTTAATTGTAACCACGTGCATGGACTCCTTTGATGCTGCATCATATCGGAAGCTGTGATACAAGACAACAATTAGGCATATCCAGCAATCCTATGGACCATGGGTAGAGAGGGGAAGAAGGAGCTGAGAGGACATTACACAGGCCAAATGGATGAAAGATGATGCCCTTTTTCCTTGTTGCTTTGTCTGTGAGGAGGCAGGAGGCTGGCTGATGAGAAGTAGAACGCTTAATCCCATCAGAGCCATTCTATCCCACGGTGGTCAAAGGAAGCTGACGTGCAGGTGTGGATGGCAGTGGGGTCAGGACTGCAGACTGAGAGCACCCTGGCCGTGTGTGAGTTCTGGTGGAGCTGGTGGTGCCATTCTTAACCCCCAAAGTGGAGGTGATGGTCAAATGTGCCTCTCTGAAATAATTCTCCAGCAGAGGTGCAATTGCTCCACAGGGCAGCATATCTGGCCAGCTTTAACTGTGTGAGTTTGTGGCCGTGTCAGCAAATTGCTGGTGCTGCCTTGCTCACCAGCTTCGGCTGTATTCTGTTAAAAGGGACGACTTGCACACAGGAACCTCCTCCAGCCCCTTCTGAGGTGGGGAGCAGCAGAGTGGCCATCTGGCCTTTCCGTGCATCAGGAACAGATTGTTAACATCTTCCCCGCGTGGAGCTGAGTTTTGCAACTGTCTGCATTTGCCTGTGATGTCAGGTTCTGCTGGGAGAAAGTTATTCCGATCTTGTGTGATTTGTAACAGGTATTGCTGTGCTGGTGAATCTCTGCTGAGGGACTGCCTGCTCGCGCGTGAGGTGGAATTGCTGTCACTGCATTCGGCGCGTCCAGTTTTACCTGATCAGTGCTGAGGGCTGGCTGGAGCCTCTGAGAGCATCTGCCCATCATTACTGAATCATTTCGAATCCCTTTTTTCCTCTCCCGCCTTTCTCGTGGCAGGAAGGCCAGAGGAAACGGTGATTTTTGCAGAAGTTACTTGTCCTTTGTGAACCCTCTTCGATTGAACTGATGTGCTTCACTCCACGCGCAATGAAACATCAGCACGGTGCCATCAAAGGGACAAGTTCTGCCCTCAAATGAGTGAGTGGGCAAGAAACTATGAGCTCTGCACATGTGTCTGATGGCCTTATGTGTCTCATCTGCTCAGCACTGAACTCAGAGCTCAGTGCTGAGAATCTGTCCTGCAGTATTTATGGCTGTTGTTTAACTTTAATCTCAGCTGTTCTTTTGCTTCCCGGTTCTCGTATAATTAGAACATATTAAACAGGAGCCAACCACAAGAAATATAAAAGGTTAACGCAGTTAGGAAATGTCAGTGGAATGAATACGGCTCACTAATTCACGGGTTCTTTCCATAAATATTTCCACCAGCCAAAATATTGACTTTAACCTTTTCCATCTCCTGCGTGTAAAGCTTTGTATTCCCTTGTTGCGGCAACAAATACCTTGGAGCGTGGGGATGGTGCTCGGCACAGGGCAGGCAGTCACAGTCTGCAGTGATGGTATTAATTAAGTGGCAGAGTCAGATTTCACCGTGGTAAGGCACACCCAGAGATGGAGAACTGGGATGTAATGAAAATGAGCAACATGTTATAGCAGGGATCAAAGAAAATTGTTTAGGATGACAGTTTGCAGCTGGTCCAGCAAATATCTAACCCCAAAAGGTTTTGCTGTGAGTAGCACAAATGTTTGGATGTTTGGGTTGAGAGATGTCGTGGGTCAGTGTCCTCTGCTGCTGGAGAAGTCCACATCTCGGATCTTTTTCCATAAATCGGTCAAGACCCATTTTAAAAGCTGTTCATGTTCTCTTAACTCCAATTCGCAGAGCGGAAGGTGGTTCCCATCACCTCCTGACTCTAATGATGCAAAATCCTTTTGGTTCTGGTGTCCCAGGATTCCTGAGCACCCTGAGCTGGTTTGCACGTGTCGTGAGGGGCTGACAGGCAACGTTTGCTACTGACCTCCCATGGTCTGATCTTCATTCAAGAAATTAGCAGCTCCTACCTGTGGCTGTTTCATGCTGAAATTTGTCATCTGCTCCGACTTCCTCAGGATGATAAATGAAAGGGGATCCACTACTGCTTTCCTTGAATCCCTACCAAACTCCTGCCTGTTTGAGAGTTAGAGATAAATCTTTCCGTGGGTCTGTAGTACTAAACCCAACAGCTGCACTCAGGGTTAACTATTCCCTGGGCTTTCCGTGTGTGCACGGGGCACAGCTGCCTGTGGAAAACATGTCATTCCCTTAATCTGCTTCCCTGTGTGCTACCTGTGGTTTCAGCTGATAAGTGTTCTGGGTGTTTTCCTCTGGACCATCTCATAAAAGCAGCCTGTGCTGTCAGAAAGCGGTGGGCTGCATCTTGGAAATTAAATCAGTCCTTTAAGCAGCTAAGGACTGGAATGCCATTTTCCCCATGCAGTATTCCTTGGTAGATTTTGGTATCTCACAGCCCTCTGGGGTGCCTGCACATCCTGGGAGCCAGTACTGGGGGGTGTTTGTGTCACAAGATGCAAACAATAAATCACAGAAAAGTTTGGGTTGGAAGGAACCTTAAAGATCATCCATTTCCACCCCCTGCCATGGGCAGGGACACCTTCCACTATCCCAGGGTGCTCAGAACTCCACCCAGCCTGGCCCTGAACACTTCCAAGGATGGGGCAGCCACAGCTTCTCTGGGCACCCTGTGCCAGGGCCTCACCACCCTCACAAGGCAGATTTTTTCCCCAATATAACCCTGCCCCCTGTCAGTGAGAAGCCATTCACTCTTGTCCTGTCACTCCGTGCCCTCATCTGAAGTCCCTTTCCAGCTCTATTGGAGTCCTTTAGGCACTGGAAGGGGCTCTAAGGTCTCCCTGGAGCCTTCTCTTCTCCATCTGTATAAATCCTGGGCCCAATATATGTGTAGGTGTACATAGACTTTCTGTATCTTTAATACCGATTCACAGCACTGGTGTAATACTGGGCTTATGACAGAAATCAAGATTTGCCTTTAAATGAATATATCTTTTGTAAAAGGGACTGCAGTGAGCAGCCCAATGAGACATGCAGTTGTTTTTTTATAAGGTTTTATACTGCTTTCACCCTCCTGGGTTGTGTGTGCTTCCCATTAGCGCATTCCCCACCAACCTTGTCATCTGTCACAAGTGATTTGCTCTTTCTCATCTTATCTCTCCCAGAGGAGAACTGGTTCTGAACAGAATTCAGTTAAGTTTGGGGGCGGGAGGGAAGCGAGGGGTTTGGTAGGGTTTTTGTTTTCCAAATTTCTGTGCAAGTGCCCCCTGCTCGCTGCTTATGCTGGGAAAACAGGGCTAAAGATGCATCCCTTTCTCTGCCTTTGGGGGCAGGTGACATGTGGTGGGCATCAGCACCTGGGGCTTTTTGCGCTTGAAAAAAGCACTCCAAGATCTTGCCAGGACCTTTTAAATCTTCTGGTCTTGCTGCTCTTTACCAGTTTAGTGGGTTAGAGGTGTTCAAGTCACCGGAGTGGAAATGCATCGTTCCCCTGCCCCATACCTTGGGGCATGGCTGGAAAGGGCTGGTGCTGAAGGAGCTCCGGATTCCCAGACTCAAACCGTCTGAAAAACAGCAGCAATGAGATTTTGAGGTTGAGGTGGTTCTGTTTTGTTGTAATCCTCTCTCCAGTATTGCTTGGCAGCACTCTGGCTGAAACCTCCACCTGTCATCTTGTGGGTGCCAGTGACAAAACTTCAGTCCACCCCTCCGAATTATATGGAAAATGTTATTTCTTTTCCCTTAAAAAGAGCCAGTTCAGGCCTGGGCATGAGGGTAGGTGCACGGAAAGTCACCTGGGAGTAAGACCTGCATCTGCCTGGAGTTTCACCACCACATCTATTCCCTGTCACTTTAATTAAGAATTATTTTCTTTCCCCCCCTAAAAATCTTCCTGTGAAGTCGGCTCCACTGAAAGCCACAAGGGCTGAGTCACTGCACGGACCCTCATAGCACATAATCACCTGGGGGATTATTTCCTCGGTGGAATAGCTGGAAAATCAAGTATGTCTGGCCACTGGAAAGGAGAAGGAATTCCTCCCTGTATCCAAAACCATGGGGAGGTGAGCCGTGGCTGGTGGCCAGCTGCAGGGATGAGCCAGGAAGGCCAGGTGTTTTGTTTCGTTGGACACCTCTGGTGTGGGGCAAGGCACCACTCAAGACTTTGTCATCATCTGCTCCTTCGAAGAGGTTTTCTCCTGAGACAGCCTGGGTTTTGGCTCTGAGCTAAATCATGTCAGAAAGGTGTTTCTCATTGTGCCAATTATCATCAAGGAGCAGGGATTAGCTTCCTTTCTTGTGTTGCATGGGGATAATTTGGCGTTGGCATGACTTCTGAGTCGTTCTGATTGAAATGATTTAAAAGCTGAGGTCATGGCAGGGCTCCTTGCAAATATCCCCTTCAGCAGCACTTGCTGTTCTGTATTTTCAAGGCATCCCAGAGTGTTTTGACTTTTCTCAGGCAAAAAAAGAAGAGAAAAAAAGAAAAAAAAGGCAAGAGGCCCCAGCTAAGCTTGGAAATGCTCATGCTTCTTGCTTGAGAGCAGGTTATTTACTGTTGTTCTTGGCGTGGGAGCAGTTCCAAGGCCATGAGCCTGGGTTTGGCTGTGTTCTCGTGGCTGCTTGGCAGCACAGAGGTTCCTGCTACACCAGAGGGGACAGAACCCCCCCAGCCCCACATAAGTACTGGCCCGTGTTGGAGAGATGATTTAATCATCTCTGATAACTGGCAAACCAACCAGATAGATGCTCCCAATATTCAAGGAGTAAAAGCATCCTCCATGCGCCCAGAAAGACTTGTTTGTCTGCTAAAGCCAAGGCTAAAGATGCAAAGCTGCATGTCAGCCCTATTTCTAGCTGGGCTGCCAGCATGGGGATGGTTGCTTTGATCAGTGAAGTAGGGAACAACTCCTTACAGAGAGATTTCAGACTCTATGTGGGTGGGAAATCTGGGAAGTCTCCTGGTGGAAGAATGCTAGTCTTGGTATCTTTCATAATAATATGAAATAACTTAAATATGAAAACTTCTACTTTCGCTACAACTGGCATAGTATTTCCTTAAATTATGATCCTCTGGATCTGTTTTTTTGTACAGGCCTTTTCATCTTCAGATGTCTTTCCAAATTTTATCTGACTGAACTGCCTTAGAAACACAATAAAATGGAGGGCAAAATATTGCCTTTCTTTGTTTCCTCCTAGGTAACATGTCAGTCTTTCATCCTCATTTTGGATGAATGACTCTAGTTCTTCATAAAATTTCTTTTAGCATCCTGGTAAGAATTCCCTCTGGAATAGTTTATCATGTGCTGTAACACGAATATGAGGGTAAGACTGACTGCCTTTCAAATTTTAACCTCAAAATTTTCATCTGTCTTGGAGCCTTCCCTTGGCAGTCGTCATCAAAACCCCGCTAGTGCCTCTGTCAAGCTGCAGGCAGGGGTTTTGTTACAACGGGAGCAGTCTGGGAGCCAATGTTAATCCTTCAGCTTCCCTTTAGAGTGGGATCTGAATGTGTGCTGGTGTTGTGGAGTGAAACCTGTGTAACAGATTACGGACTCTGGTCTATTCTCCACCACCCCATCGTCGGTTCCCAAGGAATGCAGAGGCTTTGCTTGCCTCCAAGACCAGACAGCTTTCAAAAGTGCTGTCGGCATTCGGTTGGTTTCCTCATTTATCAGGGCAAAAAGGCAACAAGAGGGGGCCGCAGGTCCCTTCTCCCCTTGGCTTTACCTGGAGGAACACAGGAGCTGTGAGGTATGTAACGGAGTAGCTGCAGCACGTTGGGAATGTGTCTGTGCCGGCTCAAGTGGAAGCCACGGGGCTTGATGCAGAAATTATCAGCTGGGACTGTTTGGTTTGTGTTTCGTAGGGAGCTGGATGGGACTATAGCATTCCCTTCTGGTTCTAAAGGTCTGTCAGAGGTAAAAATGTGCAACTTAGGCAAAACAGCTCAGGTGTTCCTGGGCAGCCATGGTGGCTGCGTGGAAGCCTGATGGATGAAAGAAATGCACTGGAGGTGCTGTGCCTGAAGCATTGTGCATAAGCCCTGACTTATTTCTTCTGCAGCAAATGAACATCCAAAATATTTATTTGGCTGAGATTTCCATGGGAACAAGAGAGCTGTTTTTGTGCTGGGAGACATTTTTGTCTCTGGGAGTCCTTGAAAACTGGCACAATGCGTGATACATAAATGTTCCAGTGCTGCATGTCATGAGAAAAGGTATTGTGGACCAGCACCTGGGACTGGAATGGGAAGTGATTTAATTTAACAATCATGTTTGCAGAGATTGAGTTGCCCAGGGTCTTGTACCTGTTGCATCTGCTGTCATTGTAAACAGAACTCTCACACTGCTGCTGGATCAGTTGGAAGGCAAAAGCCTGGAGCCATTGCGAACAGGGCTCTCAACACCTTTCAGAAGACGCAGGATGCAGTCCCGTGTCAACACCGCGTGAATGTGAATCCTCTGGCTCTGAAGAAGGGAGTGTGGGCTGAGATGGAGGAACTGCACAAGGCACCCGGGGGTGAGGCTGGTGCGTTATGCGTGAGGTGTGTGTGGTTGTGCAAATCTGGGCCCACAGGACGGATGTTTCTGCACCTCTGCACAGCCCAGATGTGCGTGGGAAATGTGCACAAGTGAACTGTGTGGGTGCAATCTGCGTAGCATCACAGCTGAGTGAGCAAACTTGTAACCCGACCTCGTCACCGGCTGGGGCCAAGCTATGAGAAAATGGTTAAAGCCATGGAGAAAGAGGATACACAGCCTGACTTAGAGGTAAAGTTTTTCCGTCTGACTTCAACTGGAGTTTGAACCGTGTCCTAAGCTAATAACATTTACACCCATCGGAGGGAGGAGGCCTCAGCCCTGTAATGAGTCTGCAGTTTGTTCTGCGATACCTTTTTACTTTCTGCCATCTGAGCTGCTCATGCTCTGGACAACCTTGGATGGGTATTTATAGAGCAAGAATGTGTGAAGCCCTCACCCTTCAAACGTGTGCTCAGCCTGAGGAGCTGTAATGATTCATGTCCTCGTCTAATGACCATTGATTATACCCGAAAAACTTGGATAAATCTTCTGAGAGGCTTAAAACACGATGTATATCTGGATTCCAAAACAGCCATATGGGTTGTGACTCATTTCTTCAGATGCTGTTCATAAAAATCAATTATATGGTCACTTTGGCTACCAGGAGGGATCTTTTCCGTTGCCCATTTGTTTCCTAATAATGTATTTTATGACTCCTAGAAAATCATAAAATGCTTACAAATTAGATAATATCACTGGCAAGAAACACCTTCCATGGAGACAGATCTGTGGCAGTTTAGTTGAAAGCAGGCTGGAATCCTAGGACACGCTGAAATTTTTAGCATTGATGTGCTGAAAACACCTGGCAGAAGAAAGGGGAAATGCAAAGCATCTGGAAAAAGAAGGGAGGCTGTGGAGGGAGGGAGGGAGGGAGGAAGGCAGCTGTTTGGTGGTTGGAGCACAGTGGCTTGCTCAACTCATTCCGTGCCCAATTCATGCAGCCTGATGTTTTCACACCTGATGTCTACAATTCAAAGCTCAAAGCCTTGTGCTGTGATTACCCAGCAGCTCCTGCTGTCTGTGCACAGCTTGAACACCACGTGATGGAAAGAGTGGTGGGGTTTGGCTCCTCGTAGGAAGGTGTAAGTGGCTGTGGCAGAAGAAGCTCCATTGACTTCTGTAGTTAAAGTGTTAGAGAGATTTAGGGGATGCTGAGAATATGGTTTGTGATACAAAATGCAACTGAGGTGCACAAAGTCCTGATAAAAATGGTGTACTGGTTTTCATGGCCACCTGATACTGCAATGTGGTCATCCCTGGGGGTTTTAGGGAAAGCTGGGAGTTGCTATTCCTTCTCTGGGCTAAATCATTTGAGAGACTGGCAGTGTCTTCTTCCCACCTGTAAACTGTGCAGATTATCTTCTGTCTTCTCTGTGAGTAGATTCTGCTTTTGTGTCACAGCATCCCAGGTCAGCAGCAGCAGCGTTTGCCTGCTGAGGGAGGCAGGGTGGGACAGCACCTCTGAACCTCCAGCTCAGGATGGTTCTTGATGGTGCCCACAGGATTGTGACTCTGGGCTATAAGTATTAATGAAAAATATTCATTTAAAAGGAGCAAATCTGGAATGTGTCCTTGTCAGAGAGCATTGCAGCTACTTTAGACAACACACTTTGTCTCCTGAATAAAGAAAGATTGATTATCTCAGATTATCTCACGTTCACTGAGTGCTTGCTCTGAATAAAATACAACTGAGCAACCAGCTGCCTGTGCCTGTGAATCTGACAGACCCACCAACCTTTCCTGAAAGCCTTTTGATGTCCTGTGGCTGGTTGATTAGGAGTCCCTCAGGAGATCCAGGACTGCTCTTCAGATAAATCTCTTTTCATGCCCTGCCCTCATATTTCCACTGCCTGTCCCATGTGTGGGACATCCACTGACAGAAACCTGCTCCAGAGCAAATGTTACCCTAACATAAACACAAGGCTGCATTTCCTAGTTTTATTTTTCTGGAGCAGTACATATAAATTGTTGTTTGCCCTTGCTTGGCTCTTTGAAATGTTGCTCGGCCGCTCGCCGATCTTATCTTGCGCAAATATTTACACACATTTGTGCTTTGTAAGGCATGATTGAAACGGCCTTTGCTGGACAACTGAGGCGGTGCCTCTGTGATCCAACCCTCTGGTCCCGGCATTGTGAGGGCCCCAGCCTGGGGCACGTGTCCCATGGAGGATTCCTGCTGACTCAGCCAGAAGGCTGCCAGCATCTCCCAGAAATCACCCACATTCCCATCAAAGCTTCTGCCACATTTCTGAGCAGCTTGATCTGCTGTCTACTCGATGAGCACAGAGTTGCTGTTACAAGGACTTGTAGTGACAGGAAAAGGGGGAATGGCCTCAAATTAGATGGGATATTAGGAAAAAATTGTTCCCTGTGAGGCCCTGGCACAGAGTGCCCAGAGAAGCTGTGGCTGCTCCATCCCTGGAGGTGTCCCAGGCCAGGTTGGACGGAGCTTGGACCAACCTGGCATAGTGGAAGGTGTCCCCGCCCATGGGAGAGGGTGGAACAGGATGATCTTTAAGGTCCCTTTCAGCTCAAACCGTTCTATGACTCTTTGATTCTGTTTTTACAACATCCCTTCTGACAAATATTAGGAGAAAGTCTTTCAAGCATTCCTCCACGGTTGCTTTCACTCCAACGGAAGCCGTGCATTGCGGGCAGGAGTTGCTGGGTGAGGCTGTACTCTCCAGAGAGCCAGACTGAACATTTGTGACGGCTCCTCTGGCCTTAAAATGTACGAATTTGTGCATTTCCCTGTTAAATGCATTTCTCTGTGTGTAAATCACCAGGCACTATTTACAGTGAGTCATCTGAAGGGAAAGATGCATCACTGCTGCGAGCTTGCTGGAGGCTCAGAGCTCACGCTTGGTCAGAAATGGTGGGGAGGTCTTTGGGTTTGAATTTCTCCTGTTTAACCCTTTCTAAGATGTCCCAGTGTCAGCCCTGCTGCTCCAGTAATTGGCCATTATCTGGCTTGAGCCGTGATTCAGCTTGTGCTGCTTCTTTTAAATCCCCAAACACAGACAGGGTTAGGTAGAAGCAGTGGGAACAAACTGGATCCAAATGATGGTGAAAACAGCTCAAAGTCAATCCAGTGATGGGTGATTCTGTTTTCACAGAGGCCAGCAAAGTTCACCAAAGCCCATTAACGCTTCTGAGCCAGGTGAACGCTTCGTCAGGACGGCTGCATGGTGAACTGTGCACCTAATGCACTTTTAATGAAAATGTTATCCTCTGGAGCCAGGCCAGGTATGGCTAGAGCAGGAGCAAAGACCCTCCTTTCCCTAGAAATCATGGGAAAAGATATTACAGCTATTTCATAAGCTTGTATGTTTTAAAAGTCTGAGAAATCCAGCCCACATCAACAGCAGAGCGAGCAGGCTGCTACACGGACACGTCATTTAATCACAATTTAATAAGGCTCCTGTATCAGACTTTCGTAATGAAACTTTTGGGCAGATCCAAACAAAGGGGTCACTGTGGGAGAGAAGAATGCAGCCTTTGATTCAGGGTTTCTTTTTAGGGTTCACGATGGTTCGTGTTCAGCGAGCTGCTGGAGAAATGAAATGCTTTCCGCATGCCAACTGTTACCTCATAAATGGACCTTGTGAAAAGTAATTTGTGATCACAAGATGATTATCAGCCTCCTCAGCTCAGCTCCTGTGAGAAGGGTGAGTTCTTCTTCCCTCGAAGAAGCCCTTGGGTGTTCAGACATTTCACAAGTGCTCCAGAGAGGTGTTTAGGGCCTGGATGACAAAAGGGTGTTACTTTAATAATACAGCAAAGCTGCTGGGAGCCAAAAAGTTGGACTGGGACAAATATGCTCAGCCTGGTGGGCTTGGATGTTTTGGGAGGACATGAAGGCAATGACGGATCAGGCAGGGATGAGCTGCCTGCACTGAGGAACAAAACCTGCTGTGCCAAAGGATGCCAGAGGATCTTCTTCCCCACTGGTGTTAACGACCCCCGCAGTCTCCATGCTTTGGGGTGTTGTTGTGTGACCTGGTAACTCACTGAGAGGCGAAGAGGGCCATGAATGATCTGGAAAAGGTCAGTGAAGATGGCATGAGGAGGAGAAAGGTGTCTTTGCTGTCAGTCTGAGACTCTTGGTGTTGCTATTCCCCTTGCTCACCAGCATTCTGATTACAGCATGGTCCCCCTTGGCCTGCAGAGCTAGGGTGGATGTCCCTGAGGGAAGGACATCCACCACCCATTACAGCTCTGCTGGACATCATCATCTGATGATGCATCTTCCGTCCCTCGAGGAAATAAAATGCAACCTCTGAGCATTTTCAAGGCATGAATTCAGGTGGTTCGTGCAGTACCAGGAAAACTTTGGCCCAAAAGGACAACCTGGAAAATACAGACTCTAGTGTTTTTAATCCATGACCTGTTGACTCTTTCCAGAGTCTTTTAGTTTTTCAGTTCCGGTCTTTCTGTTCTCTTGAAAAAGTCGTGCTTGCCTGTTTTGGGGTGTTAATAACTTGTTTTTAACCAGTCCTTGAGGAGTGGTGTGTACTGAACACAGCACTGATACTGGAGAGGTGGAGTCTTCAGTACTTTGTCATGGACGGTGTTCCTCGTTTTTTCATTAGCAGGATTCTCCTGGTGTGCTGTGTGTGGCAGCATGTTGTTCCCGAGGATTCCTGCAGCCCGTTCCTGGGGCTGCTCAGCTTTAATTTTGTCCCTCATTTGTTTTGTTCTTGTAAATATGACACAGGCGTTGGGCTGGACAGTTGAGTTTTGCGTATCGGAAAAAATAACTGAACTCTCCAGTGATTCTCACAGCAAGGAAAGATTTACTGGAGGAAAACAGAATTTAGAGTTGTTTTTCTCTTGTGAGGCTCTTTGAGGCTGAGCTTCACATAGCTGTCGTCTCTGGTGTGGTGCTGGGAGACTGAGAGCAGCCTCTCCTCTGTCAGGGTGTGGGTCTCCAGGTCACCTCCAGGCTGCTTTTGGCAGCTGCCCGCCCCAAGAACTTGCTCAGTGAGCACAAGTTCCTTGATGTCCCTCCAGAAGTCCCTCCTTGAAGCTCTTTGCTCGTGTGACAGAGGCACAAAATTGTCAGAATCAATGTGAGCTGAGCAAGGCTCATCCAGTGTGTACTCCTGTTTACCTGGAGCTGCCTGTCCAGCTGTGTCGGGCTGTGTTTTGGACACTTTCTGTATTTCTGACAGTTTCTGTGTTTCATTGCTGACAAATGCCACGTGTTATCTTGCTTTTCCCTGCCATGAAGGACATGGTGCCTCTGGTTAAGATGGAATCAGTGTTGCTTCAGTTCAGGCTTCCTGAGCTTCAGATGTGATGTATTAAAGAGGAGCTGTCGCCTGCATCCAGCTATGGCTCTTCCAAGCAAAGGAAGCCTCCAGCAGTGTACGCGTAAATTCCATGATGGGACAGTGGGCAGGCAGGTGTCCTGGCTCCTACATGTCTCCATAACTGTTATCTCTTAAGTATTAAACAAGGACAACTCAGATTTTCTTTATCATGCTCTAATGCTGGAGAAATGTTAGAATTATGGGACCAGCCCCTTCGCCATTTTTTTTTCTGTCCACCAATCTGTTTTTCATAGTGGTGCAAGGTGGATTAAGATCCTGCCTGAAGAGAACACTGTCCTTTCCCTCTAAGAAAAAAGCAGTGGAGTAAAGCACAAAAATTGTCAGTATTTTTTTCTGCGTCCTGGGGCTTTCTTGGCTTTAAACTCTTCTCAACAGTGTGCTTTATCTGCAACAATAAATGCAGGAGTGCTGCACTTAAAGCCATCAGGCTTTCCTTGCCAGTGTTCCTGTGTTATGTTATGTGAACAGTCAGAGAAGCTGCTGCCTCCCTGATTACAAATACAAAAATGTTCAACAAGCAAAGGATGCTCTCAGCTTCTGCCCAAAGTTTGTTAAAAGACACAGTGCTACAGGGCACTCGAATGACATCTAAACAGGAGAGTTACTTATGAAAAACAGGGTGGCAAAAATACGTCTTCCTGAGGGGAGAGGCAGTGGGTGACAGGTGAGGGGACAGGGATTTTGTGCCTGTCTGCTGCTGGTTAGATGCAGGATGTGGTATCTTCCCCACCACCCGCTCATCTTTCATAGCCATCCCTTCCAGCAAAGCTTTGCGTGTTATCTTTGGCTGCTCTGGGGTAGGGTATTGTATCCCTGGCTGCATCTGATACTAACAAAATGTGGCCGAAACAAAATATAGACTTCTCAAAGCAACCCTCACTTTCATACTTTTACATCAGGAGCAGGGCATTTGTCCGTCGATGGCTTCGATACAATCGTGGGGAATAAAGACAGCCCGTTTGCAGGCTCTCCATAAATAAGCCTTGCTGCTCCTCAACCTCGTTTTCCTGGCAAAATCTTTTCCTTTTCTCATGTGTCAGAAGACCTTCCCAAAGCCGCTGCCGAAGCGCCAAATGCCTCTGTAAAGACTTTTGCAGAAGCTGAGGTTACACGGCCTCTCCTTAAATCAGAGCTGAACTGTTTGGAGTGTGTCTGCCTTCCACGTGATGCTGTTTTCAAAAACCAGGCCCTTTCTGCCTGCTGCAGGTTCTCCTGCCAGGCCACCAGAGCACCGAATGCTGAGTCACATTCTAGCCCTTAATGTCCCACCATAGCCCCGGTGCTGGGCTGACTTCCAGCACGGGCGAACACTGCTCTGCCAGCCCCAGTCTGTGCCCACTAGCCCCAAAAAAATGCATCCTGGCAGTTTATGAGTGAGGAGACTGAGAGGCACAAGGAGCTGGGAGAAGACACAGCCAGGACAGATGACCCCAGCTGACCAAAGGTATATGATATCAGGAAAAGTTTCCTCACCAAAAAGGTTGTCAAACATTGCTGTCCAGGGCAATGGTGGAGTCCACATCCCTGGAGGGATTTAAAAGAAATGCAGATGTGGCACTTGAGGATATAGTTTAGTGCTGGCTTAATGGTTGGACTCAGTGATCTTTTCCAGCCTAAGTGACTCTATGATTCTCTGCTGCCTGCAGTGGAGGATGTGCTCTTTCTCTTTTTTGCTTGCTCCCGGCTCCACAAAGCATCATATACAGCTGGAGTTCTGGGAGCTCATGTGTTGCTGAATGGCAAAATAAAAAGCTGGAAAAGGGCAATAACATGATAGGGCATGGTTGCTCTCCACCAGTGGCTAAAACTCTCCAGAGGAGGAAGAAGCAGCATGAAGGTTGCTCCTGACGTGGCTGGCAGCAGCGTCTCCCGCAGAAACACATCCCTGTGTCCATTGGTGCTGGCTCTCCGGGAAACTCTTCTAGGAAACCTTGTGTGGTCAACACAAACATCCCTTGCCTCCAGCTGAGATTGGCTTGAGCTCTGGGAATTCCCAGTGGAGGTGATCCAAGGACAGTGGCACGTGGCTGGGAGGGAGTGCTCCTTGTGGAGACCAGGGTGGCTGTGACATCCTACCAGGGGACAGCCCCATTCCTCATGTGCCCCCACTGATGTGGGGCTGGAAGGACCCTCACAGCACCACATCAGCTCCCTCTGAGTGTGATGTCCTTCCCAGCTTTGATTTGGGATCACTAAGTCCTTCCACCACTGTTGCTACCTCTTGTAAAGCAGCTGTTGGGTAACTCTGGCATGGAGTGACTTGCACTCACCACTTAGCGGGGAAGGAATAAAAATGCCTGGAGCATTCCAGTCCCCGCCACAGGAAAGGTGGTTTTTCATTTATTGCTGAGATATCAAGGACAGGGGAAGCATAGAAGCAGCTCTGGAGGAGCCGGGCGGAAGGGCTTGAAGCGTAGGAAGCGTTGGCCAAATAAAAGTGGAGGATGTTTATGGTGTGAAATCGGGAAGTGTCTTCAGGAAGCTGGTAGGAAAATTCAGCTGAGATAGGAGGGGGGAAAACAAGAATGCTGAGAGGGAGATGAGGGCCACTCTGCTTTGTTTAGTTGTGTTTATAGAAAATTGGACCATCCTCAGCTCTTGTTCAGTCCTGAGCTGCCCAGATTTCCCTGCCCACCCCATTCCTGCGATTCCCACTCAGGAAGTGGTGCTGGTGTGTGTGCAGGGTTATTCTGGGGCTGGAGGCTATTTCAAGAAGCATCAGCAAGGCCAAGCTCATCAGTGCTGTCATACATGGACTTTGAGGGGGTGAACTTGGCTCATCCTACGGGTTTGGGCTGTCTAAAAGCAAGGAACAGTGGAAGAAAATGGGCTCTTTTTTCTCATTTTTTGGTTTTTTTTTTCCGTTTTTTCTTTTTCCACAACTGCTACTGAAGGTCTCACTGTGTTGCAGGTGGCACCTCTGTTTTATACAGCTTAAATGAAAGATCCGTTTTTCTCTTCTTTAAACAGAGAACAAAATGGGCTTGTAAGACCTCCCAGAATGGTAACAGGTATCATGTAAACCTGAAGGAAGGGCACTGAACAACACTCTCAGGCACAGGGTGAGATTCCATGATCCTTGTGGGTCTCTTCCAACTCAGGATACTCTGTGATTCACTGTCTTGCTGTCTTGCGTAGAAGTGTCGGCACTAAAAGTTCTCAGTTTTATTTCTCTAAGTCACCTCAAACTTCTGGTGTGGTGCAGATTAGTGAAAATAGTTTTGTTAAACAACAACAAATTCTTGGGACGTGATCCCAAGGCAGAGCTTAAGAGCTACAAATGATTAAATACGTGGGACAAATTAAAGGTAATAATCTTTACAGTCCTTCACTTCCAATCCATCCAATCCATCATTAATTGTGCACGCTGTGGTCACTCTAAAATTCACTGCTGCAGGAAATCGTCCAAGCCAAATGTCCTGGCTGCTATAACTTTATTTTTTGAGGAATGTTTTAATTTCACACTCATCAATGGCATGTCTAGGTTAGCCAGGCAGCACAAGAAGTGTCTTTATTCACCTTTCAAGACATCACATGGTTCATGGGGAGAAATTATTTCTCGTTTGTGAGCAATAATGACCAAACATGGCCATTGCTGGAGGGGATGGAATCACTTTCTTCTGCATTACACTTCGTTCACAGTGAGGGCAAGAGGCTTCACAGGAGAGATGTAGGATCTGGTGGTACGCAAGGCTGATATTACCATATATTTGATTTAAATTTTAATCAAACTGAATTGTTTTTCAAATGCAGATAACGCAGCAATGGCTCCAAAAATAAAGCACAGACAAGCAATCTATCAGGCATGTCTGTCAGCAAAACAGACTCCATCTCATAAACCTGCCAAAACAGCCCTTTGCTTCAAACAATAAAAACTGGGAGGAATGGAAAACTTCAGCTTTAAAAAGCTTTGTATGTTAAAAAAAAAAAAAAAAAAAATTAAAAAAAAACCCCTAGCTCTCAATTGGTGTGATTTGGACAAGGTTAATGTAAAAATGAAAGCCATTTAATAAATCTTTTAGTGGAGATCAAAAGCAATGAGTGCAGGAAACCAGAAAATTGATGATATGACATTTTCCGACACTCCATAACATTCGTATTATTCAGGGAACTGCCAACCACAATTGTTCGAATACTCTTTTAACCGATGTTGTTACTTGAACTCATAAGCCAGCCGCTGGTCTCCCCAAGGAAAACCATATGGGAAGACAGTAGCTCAATTAAAAGTAATGTGGTGTGTGGCTCTTAATCCTTGCTTGAGCCCTTGTGCCAGCAAGCTCTTAAGTATGTGCTTAAATTTAAGCCTATGCTCAATTTTTGTCTGTTTTATGCACATTTCTTGAGTGAAACACCCCAAATAATATCAAATCCCCTTATGCAAAGGGTCTGCTCTGCATGTGGCCCGTGCGCAGAGGTGGCACGTATGTTCTCTCGGGTGCACTGGGCTCTGTGAGGATTTCAGGATGGTTTCTGTCAGGCACAAATACAGATTCGTGATTGCAAAGCCTGATTTGAATCCTGTCTCCCTCTAGTGTTGTGCAAACGCTTGGAAAAGGAGTTAGAGGAGGTGCCAGTGATTCAATGCCCAAGGTGCTCTCCCAGATAAGTGAGCAGCAAACAGATGCCAGCAAGATCCGTGGATGGCCAGAGGAAAGGGCTTGGAGGAGCTCTGGATGGGGAGCATCGTGCTGTGAGCAGAGCTGCTGCTGGCTGATTTGGCTGATGAATCAGGCCCATTTTGGCTGGGTTATGCTGGATCTCCTGCTCTGCTGCCGGGGTGGCTGCTCTGTTGCGTGCCGGCGTCTGTGCTGACTGCGAGTCTGGCATCCTCCCGCCTGTCCTGGAAATTAGTGACATCTGAAGAGAGGGAATGATGAAAACAAGATTATGGGAAGCTCACTTGCATGTGGAAAGGAAAAATACGGGTGTTGGAGCCTTCCCGTGGGTGACACAGGTTGGGCCGTGCCCCTCTCATCACGTGCCAGCCGATGCCCGCAGGGCCCAAGATCTGCTCCACAGAAAGGTGGTGGCATGGCATTGTCCCGACCTGGTCAGGCTCCCATAGCCGATCCCAGCAGATGGAGTGGAGCTGAAAACGTGCTTATTTTCCTTGCGTTTTCCTTCGCCTTCCCTTTGATGGGGGCGGTGCTGCCTGCACCTCGGCTGTGTGCTCACCGCGGACAATGTCCCGTGGAAGATGTGCCAGCTTCATTTCTTTTCCCATGGTATTTTACCACTCATTAATCCTTTTGATTTTCAACCTCTTTGAAGCCCGGGGTTTGGATGTCTTTCAGCTCCCACTGAAATTGGACATGAAAACACTTCAGCCAGTGCAAAAGTTTAAACCCCTTATTCATCCATGCTGGAAAGGCTTCAGCTTGATATGCTGACAATGACTGACTTTATTATGTTTATCTTTTGGCAATATCTCCTTCTGCAATTGATAGTGCCTCTGGTTTTCCTGGTGCCAGGTTGAATTTCCAGCCCCAGTGAATGAACCAGGCTGTCGTGTTCCTCCGCCAGGCTGAGCCATGTGCAGGGCAGGCCGTGATTTTGGTGGTAAATACACAGAGGAGTAAAATAAACATGTGACCCAACAGCACACACAGACACACACATATGATAAAAAGTCTGGTCTTTCACCTAATTTAGACCAGAAAATTGGCATCTGGTTTTATTGTTCAGGCTGATTCCAAGAACAAAAACATATTTTTTCCTTCAAAACGAGAACTGTCAAAATATAAAGAATGATATCTGCTGGTTTGAGCTAATTGGGATTAACTGTTTCCTGGCTGCTTTTTGTGGAACAAGTGCTATTTTGCTCCGTTGATAACAGGAACACTTCCAAAGCCGGCTTAGGGCTGTACCCTAGCTATCAGATCCATGCAGGATGCACTTTCTGACCTGTGTCTTCGAAACGGGAATAGTCTCTGCTCCCAAAGACTCAGCCCTCAGCTTGCTGCCAGCCCAGCTCCTGCTGCAGCGTGGAGAGGTGAATTTAGAACAGCCAAGCCAGACAGGAAAGCATGGCATGGAAAATGCTGAGCTTTCCACAATTTGGTTCCATTTTAATTAGCATTTTCTGCACACTTTTGATTTCCGATTTTCCTGCCCAGCTGTTGAGACTATTCATATTTCTGGAAATATTTCCAAAAGGCGGGGGAAAAAAGCACAACCCTATCGCCAGCTCAAGTGCTTAATTAAAATAGTTGGAATTAGAATAACATTGCAATTAGAGTTGTGTCTATTGGCCTTCCGGGGTTTTTAGGATCTGTGCTTTCAAGCCTTTTGCTGTAAACATGGGTCTGGAAATTTATCTTGGGGTTTCAAAATAGCCAAATGTTGCAAAACCCACCAGAAGGAGTGAGAGAGCTGGGAACACTGGCCTTGCAGGAGGATAGAGAAGAACCCACCCGCTGCCTGTGGCTCTGTTTGGGATGTTGAAATAGGTGCAGGAAAAAAAAAATATCCCATGGCCTGTAAGGGCTGATTTGAAGAATCTCACTGAAAAAGCTCTGTGGGAAGCATGGCATGTTCCACGGAGCAAACATGCAGCATATTTTTAGCCCATTTCCTGGCACCTTGTGTATTAACTGCTTCCAGACCCGGAGCATCGGACAGGGATGGTCTGAGCCTCTGGAATTCATGTGCTGATTGTGCACAGCCTGTGTGTGATGGGGTGGCTGCTGCAACTGCGGAGCAGCAGGCGAGAGGGAGGAGGGGGATTTTTGATGCAGCTCCCAGGAGACTTCTCGAGGCAGGGATGCCTGAGAGCTGCGGTGTGCCGCTCACCCAGATGTTCGTGCCGTGCTGGGAGCGGAGCACACCTGCACACAAGCTGTTCCCGGCAGTAGGGACATGGGCAGGCACGCAAGGCTGTCCCCAGAGATGCCACGTGGGGCCACCAGCTCCACCAGCCTTCTCTCCCCATCAGCTGGCACACTGCCCTGTCTCCAGGGACATGGGGTGGACCAGGCTGGAAAGGTGCTTTGTGCCAGGTGGTCACAGCAGTGGGTAATGTATGAATGATTTATCTCTTTGGCAAGATGTCCCTGGGATGCCCCTCAGCCTAAATATATGCCAAAGATCTAAGCTGTCCCCCGAGAAAATAGAATCCCATGGATCTGACCTGACCCCCCAGAAAACAGCTGAGACAGATGCCATCGGAGGTGGGGATCTGCTGGCTTTCCTCGCTCTCATCAAAGCTTTCAGTAATGCTCCTTTCCACCGCCCCGGCTGACCTGGCACCCAGCACTGCCACCCCCCCAAGTGGCAGCGGATGCACAAGGGCTTCAGACCACCATTTCCTTGTAAATTTCCTCCAGTTTTATTTATTCAATATAATGCCAAGCTGTGTAAAGGTTGTGAGAGGAGATGTAAAGCCCTGGGGGGGAAGAACTTTCTAGGAACGATGTCTCCTTGGATGACCTTTAGGAATACGTTGAATGGTATACAGGAGCAGTGGGGAGAAGGGTAAGAGAAACCTGTTTACCCAGGAAAAGGGATGTTTTCCTGGAGCTGTGGGCATTTAAACTTCCCAACATAGCCCACTTTGGTGGGTACAACTGGGAGATCTCCCTACCCCTGCCAGTCTGTTTTTGCTGCTGGGTCATGGAGGAAACCACTAAACCAGCTGAGGGAACATTGATTTTGAGGTTACATGATCACTGAATATTCTGATTTGGAAGTGACCCATAAGGATCATTGAGTCCAGCTCTTCAGTAAATGGCCCAAACAGGGATCAAACCCACACCCTTGGAGTTATTAGCACCCTCAGCACCATGCTGTAACCAACTGAGCTCATCTCACTGGTTTGTTTGTTTAGCGTTGGACTCTGATGTGAAAATCTGGGGCAAATTAAGAAGAAACAAAGGAAAGATCTTTCTTGAGAAGAAAGAAAATCAGCCCCAGAAACCCACACTGTATTTCATAATTTTGTGGAGAGGAAGAAGAGAGAACATGGACAGCCCTCCCCATCACCTGCATGAGACTAATTCTGAGTCTAGAAAAGAAGTGATCCCACAAAAAGACCCCTGGCGAGGTAACAAGACCTCCCAGGCCATGAAAAAAAATTATGGATTTTCCCTCCTCTTTGCTGCTTTTGCCTCCCAGAATGTGTCACTGGATTCACCTTCGTTGACGTGATTTTCCCCTCCAGAGGAAGGGGGAGAGAAGCCCAGACCCCAGTGTCCTCACACCTGGCTCTGATTCCCTGCCCGAGCCCTAGAATTGATGATGTGCCAGGTGACAAGGGTCTGACTCCAATTTGAGCGTCAAATAGGGAGAGGTGGCTCATGAAAGACAGCTCTGGGGCAGGGCTCAGCTGTCAGCTCACAGCAGCCATAAGGAGCAGGATGGGGAAGCACAGACATGGACCATGGGCAAGCAGAGGTGTTGGACTGACAGGTGATGCTCAGGCTGAAGGGATGGAGGCAGATTCCTGAGAGCTTAGGAGGCCTCAGAGCACGGCTGCCATGGCTTTTGAGGCTGTAGCACTTTATCCTCAAAGAGAAATATAAAGATTTTGGTATCTTGCATCGATCCTGGGAGCTGTGCACGTGCTTCAGGAGCAGCAGCTTTCCGTCTCATTTCTATCCCTGCTTCTGATTTACTCTGTCACCTCAGGCAAATCATTTAACCCTGGCTTCAACCTATTTTACGGGGATGTTGCAAGGCTTAATTAGGGCTTGTAAAAGGTCTTGAGTTCCTGAGAGGTGCCTGCTGGATTAGGATGATTAATCGCATGTTGATGGGAGAGATATTGTGGGGCTAAATCCAAGCAGTCAACAATAGGGCAGATGATATTTTTCCCTGGGGGAATAAGACAAGGGGGTTGTGAAAGCATGTACATATCAGGTTTATTAATTCTGGGTATCAAGCTGTTGAAACTGTGGGGAGGCTCTGTGGTCAAAACCACGGGTTTCTGACTGTGCGGTTGAGATAAAGACATTCAGCATTTCCACAAACATCAATCAAATTAGAGTGTTTCTCCTCCAGACTTCAAAGCCACAAAGGTGAACAATTCTCAAAACTTCAAGTTTTGGAAATAAATGTTTGGCGCTTGCTCTGAACACCGTCGGAAAACACACTGGAATCACCTTGTTAGTATTCATTGCCATGGAGCAAAAGGGGAGATTATGAGGAGGAGGAGGAGGAGGAAGAGGAGGGGCAGAAAAACCCCCCACATTTTGCTGAACTTTATGCAGTTTTCCACATGATTGCCCAATTGCCCTTCCATATAGGAGCAGAAGGGGAAAAATGCCAGGCTTTGTACAGCTATTTTCAGGATGACCCAGTTCTCCTCCTTTGCGGAAGAGACAGAGAGAGAACATTCGCCCGCTGAAATCTGAGCTGCGGGTTTTGGGTTATTTTTTTGGCCCGGTTCTTTTCTGCTACAGCTTCATCTCCTTCAATAGGCTGGCCCCTAATTTGCACCAGCACGATGAAAAGGAGCTGGGGCTTGGGAAGCATAGCAGGCAAAGGCTGAGCAGCCTTTGATGGGCTTTAGAATTCGGCGGGCTTTGCCCCAGGAGCTGGTGGTGACAAAGGGGGGGACCCGGCGCTGGGCTGGGTGTGCAGCGATTTGCCTTTGAATAGCGAGGGGGACTCTCCAGGGCCGGGGCGACCGGGAGGAATGCAGCGAGCCCTGGCTCTGACAAACCAGGGTGATTTCATCCGCTTTTCAGAGACAGAGCATAAATCAATATTGTTTTGTAGATCGCTTGGCTTGCCACATTTTTTTTTCCTTGGGGAACGTCCAGTATCCATGTAGGATGGGGAAGGACGTTGCAGGGGAGAGGGGGGTGGCTGTGCCCTCTCCATGTGCGGCTCAGTGAAAACTGGATTTTTATTCTTCCAGGGACCGAACAGAGCCAGCCAAAACCAGAGATTATCATCACTAAGGAATCCTGCCTGGGGAGCTCCCACCAACCAGGAGAGCAGTTTAGTTTGGGATTTTTTAAAGCATTTTTTTATGGCGAGGCGGTTTTAGTTGAGCTAAATGAAGCTTGTTGCAGCGGGGAATTCAGCGTGCACATGCTTAAAAATCTTTAAAGATTGGATATTTAACTCCAGCAAATAATCAAGTCCCAGGAACAATTTAGATGAGTAATATATTAAAAACAGGCTTGCACAGATCCAAGAAAAACGTTGGAGGATCCATAGGGGTCATTGTTATGCACCGCAGGCTTAAATATATTGACTTTTACAACTGCAAATGGATGGCTGCAGAGTGGTTTCCACCGAAGAGCAGTTTCAGTTGTGATAACTCATACAAAGTGAAATTCAGTCCTGTGCTCGGAGCCGGCATGAGGTCTAGGAACCGAGTGAACTTAATCTTTATCTCTCTCCAAACATTACATCTCTTTAATCCTTGAGGCATGCCATTCCTGGGAGGATCCTGCATAAAGGATGCAATAGAGCAGGGCAGGAATCAGATTTGTTATTTATGGAAAAAATCTGAAATTACAGAAAACACGTTCTGAAATTACAGGAAAGAAAACATTTTTCCAGAGGGGAAGAAAATCTCAGACCCAAAAAATAAACGGATTTTTTTTTCACCAATAAAAATGTTTTTTCCTTCTCTAAGATTACATCATTGTATTGCAAATGAAAGAGAAAGATAAAATGTGCCAGCCAGTGTAATGTCAACCCTTCCGCTGCAGGAAAATCAGAATGCATTTTGTGGAGGGGACTTCTTTTTGGTATAAATTCTGTGAAGCTTATAGATTTTTATAGAACATTATTCTTTTTCTGGGGAAAAAAAAAACCCAAACCAGCAAAATAACAACAAAACAACTTCCTTTGGGAAAATGTGCCAACCACTCTTGCTAAACCCAAAATGTCTGTGGAAGTCTGAGATTTAAAAGTGCAGAGATAAGAAACATTTAATGGATATGGCTAGGATGTGGCCGTAAGTACTCAGGCTTCTCTGTGGCTCTGTGATCTGTTCTTCTGGACTGCTAGAAAAGATGTAACAGTGAAATCAGCTGTCATGGGCAATGCCTTGGGATCACTGGGATTTCCTTGGCTGGGATTGCTGCCTGAGCCAAGACACGCTGTTTGCATGCGACATACACACGAAACTATCCCATCTACTGAGAAGTGTTGGTTTGCACTTGTCAGAGTTATACAAAACTCTAGAATGTTGCTGAGGTGACTTGAATTAATTTTTAATCAAATTTATGCTCTCATGCCAGAAAAAACGGCTGATGAAACTGTGTTCCTGTTGGCACCGAGACCTAAACACTCAGCAAATAAACCAGCATGGGAGCCATAATCAGCACGGGAGGAACAGCCCCCGGCACAGCCAGATCCCCCAAGAGTGCTGAATAGCTGCATTTCTGTAATGTTTCCTCCTATGACGTGGTGTGACAGCAGATATTTCCTCCCTGAAGATGGATTTGTCCCTAACAAAGCCAGGAGAGGTGACAGTGGCAGAAGCAGGGCTTGTAATCACCGTCAGCAGCAAGGTATTTTGCAGGAACCCAAGCATCTGAAGGGAAATATTTTGCTTTATTCCAAAAAGACTCATTTCTGGTCCATTGGAGGAGCTATGCCGTTTACTAATTAGGGAATTGGGAGCCGGGGGTCCATGGGTTGTAATCCTTGGCTGAGCGGAGCGGTGTGTTCATCACAGCTGTCACTCATCTCCCTCCTCTCTCATTTTCCTGATCTGTAAATTGAGGTTAATACCTTCTGTACACCAAGGGTGCAAGGAGGATTAATCAGAGGGCATCCAGAGCACTGCAGCCTTTTCCTTGGGTGATGGCTGGAGCTCCTGGAGAAACTGGAATGTCTCACTGGGAAATTTTGTTTTCCATTGAGAACCTGAATAGGTGTTCTTCAGTTCTGAATTGCTGAGATGTTACTGTTTTCACCTCAAAATTACCAAAATATGAAGAAATTGTTTCTGGCTCAAGGGAGATGGGAGGAAAAACTGACCTTTGAAAAGTGTTTAATAGATTTACCTGTGAAGGGGAGCGGGGGGATTTTTCTTGTAGAAAAAAAAACCTAACTCAAACACCCCGAATACTTGGCAGCCACATAATCTCGACTTTAATAGAGCCCTCGGTTTTCCTGTTACAATAAATGAGGTCTGCTCTGCATTAGAAACAAAGCAGAGGGGAAGCAAACAAACCAAAACCCCAGCCCTCACGGCAGCCCAGGGAAATGGGGTCACTGTTGGGCACATCTCAAAACCTGTCCAGGAACCGTGTGTTCTCAAGCCGGTTGCATTCACCCACCAGCCTCTTGTTGGGCTACATTAGCAAACAAAACAAACTGGGCTGACAGTCTGTGCTGCACTGAGAGCGCCACTCCCAATGGCTTTTCCCGTTCCAGGGATGGAGCAGGCAGCTTAACTACTTATTTACCCGAGCCTGCTCACCCAGAAAGGACCCAACCTGATGGATGGCCCCTGACCTCCCCGCTCTGCATGGCCACCAGCCAGACTGCCACTTGGGTGTCTCCAACAAGCCTCCCATCTGGCAAGAGTCCAGCCTATTTTGTTGCCTACCAGGGTAAGAAATACTACACTTTCCCCGAACGGGTGACCCCCGAGTCACAGGCGGGTTAAAGAGAAGCATGAGTTATCTGGACTTGCAGCCATGAAACCGTTCTCTGGGAGGAAAGGGTAAACAAACAAATCATTTATTAGCAAGTAAAATTGTTTTTTCTTTGAAATGCAAAAATGTGCTCTCTGGTGAGTTATGTTTTTAGCTTTGCCCTTCGATCTCACCAGGAGAAGCCCAGGCCTGTCAGGAGCAAAGCTGCTTTCAAGTCACCCATTCAAGTGGTCCTCTGTAGGGCGGTGTAGGGGTGCTTAATCACTCGGGGCAGCACTGGATTAGGGGGAATTCAGCCACTGACAGTGGGGGCAGCAGGGTATGACTGAGGATATGCGGCAGCACCAGTGAAGACACCCCGGTGTCCTGCAGCTGGGGCTTTGGTGGGGGGAGGATGGTCTTGGGTACCACCAAGGGCGTTGGGGAGGGTGTTCACAGAGAGCTAATGAGGGAGCAAGGGAACAGGTCTGTGACATTCGTGGACATGAGATGTGTCTGGAGAACATGCTGGTTTTTCCTGTAGAGCCCTGATCCCCTGGGAATGGTAGTCTGTCCTCTGGAAGTAGCCTCTGCTCCCTGCTCTGTTGCAGGTGGTGTGGGGCATGTTCTAGAGAGGGAAAGGTCTCAGAGCTGTGGTGTGATGCCCTTCCCGCACAGGCCACACATGAGGGGGACATCTCCCAGCACTCAACCTCATTCAGTCATTTCTGTCGCTGCTGTTTCATTTTCCCTGTTTGGGGAAAGGGGGAAGGCCAATAGTCCAGCCTGCAGAACCCTTGGCTTTGTGGCCAGCACATCCCCTCCTCCAGAAAGGAGATAGGGCTCCAAGGGTAACCTCCCTTCACACTGGCCTGCTCAGGGGACAGTCAGGGTGTTAATTATTCCATCCATCCTCAGGAAGCTCCTGTATCACATCCCCGCTCTGTGACACAGGGACATAGTGAACAGAGGTTCACATCCAGCACCTCTTGGATTCACTCTGGATGTCTCTTTTGATGCCTTGATGACACGGCTGACCCCTGGGCTGGAGGGCAGGAGATGCCTTTACACCTCTGCCTCTCGGTCCTGCCAGTTAGGAAGTGCCATGTGGGAAACTGGGCTGAATTCCTGCAGTTTCTGCCCTCTCCTGGTTGTCAGCAATGCTGTTGAAGGTGGGACCCTGCTGGCTGCTGCCCCACGGGACTGTGGTGATGACTCAGGGAGGAAAAGCAGCGATTTTGTGTGCTGAGGAGGAAAATGAAGTGGGGAGATGAAAGTAAGAAGGAAAGCCGGGGGAGAAATCATTACTGGGTCGTGTCAGCTGAGCAGATGAGAGCTCCTAATTCCTTCGGGAGGGTGCAGGTCGGGGGCAAACCTCCCACTTTCCTCACCTTCAGAAATGGCTTTCAAGCCCATAAAGCATCTCAGAAATGCCAATTCGGCACGGGATCAAACTGCTGCTGCCGAGGACACTGGCAAGCCACAAATCACTGGTATCACCACCAGGAGCAGGTCATCTGTGCTGGAAGTAAATATTTTTCACATTGGTGTAAATAAGTTAGAGTTGCTACCACAAAAACGTTGTTTTTCTCTTGTTTCTGGTGCACCAGCCAGATGAACCCACGGACACACGAGCTCAGCACAAACACCTTCCTCCAGCTGGTTGGAAGAGTTAAGACACTCATAGAGCACTTGGGTCTTGGAATAAACTTCCCTGTAGGAGACACAGATCCAAAGTAACAGATGAGTGCACATCCCTTGCCATTGCTCTGCAGCTCCAAAGAAGCTGTTCACTGGGCTGAGCCAGCTGTGATTTATAGAACTGTTTTCAGGACTGTATCATCAAGTATGTCTCAAAAACTGCCTTCTCCCCAAAGACTGGTCTCTAGAAATCAGATTCCTGACATTCCTCATATTGTCCAGCTGAGACCTGTGGTACAAACAGCATTTTTGTAAGGCTGTTTTGAAAAGTGAGCTGTGGTTGTTATCGAACCCTCTCTCCATCTTATTTAGACTTTTCTTCTTTCTCTACTGTTATTATTTATGAGGATGAAACCAGGGCTTCTGTTTGGAGAGGGGTTGTTTCTTGAGTAAAATTGTGGGTTTCAGTGGTCTGCAGCTTCTGAGAGAATACTTTGAGTCAATAAATGTGCTACCACAATTCCATAACTATCCACATGAGGATTAAAATAAGCTGAGGGAAAAAAACAAAACAAATCCGTTATTTTTGCTGTGACTACTCGAACCTGCAGGGTGAGAGAAAAAGCACATCTTGATTTAAACACCACTGATTTATTTTTAGCCCTGTGGCCAGCGTGGGAGCCTGTGGCTGAAGCAGAGAGAGGGATGCAGTGGCTGGGTGAGGTCTCCTGGGCTGCTAAATCTTTTCTCTGGCAGTTTAAATATCTGTGTCAGGCAGCAGCTCAGAGCTCCAGCATGGGATAGTGGGGAAAAATGGGAAAAGTGGGATTGGCGCCAACAGCCTCAGGTGCAAATCCTAAATTTGAGAACCGTGAAATGCATGCAACTGGAGGCTTTTGCAGTAGGCTTTGGGGGAAATGGGAAGGCAACCTTTCACTTAGTGCTGGCATCTTCCTGTACTTCCATGTTGACCCTGTTTGTCCTGGACCTGACCTGTGTGAGGATACATTTCACCTTGCAGTGCTTCTCTTCCCTTTCCTGTGGCCTGACCAGGGCAAAAGCAGCTCCAGCAAACACAGCACTTGCTCCTAAGAAGAAAAGTGTGTGCTCAGACCTGGTACTGAACAGGAGGGGTAATCGTCCTGTTTGGGGAACCTCGGTGCTTCCAGAGGAGGAGAGTGAAATAGCACTGATGCCACTGAGGCCACAGCTTTGGGGAAGGGTTTTCTGGGTGTTTCCAGGCCTAAAGACAAGTCCTGACATGAGGTCTGAGGGGATTTGCACTTGTCTCTGCATGGGGTCCTGTTTTGGAAAGGCACTGAGGCCCCAAAAGATGCAGAAGCAACTGAAGACCTTGTAAAGGGTGAGGCTGATGCAGGCTGCAAATCCAGGGAAAATAAGGGATGGTTTCAGATGAGCACAGGCATCTAATATTGTTTAAAGTCTCTGATGGTACCCAAGCCTTCCTCATGGGACAGAAAGGTGGAATGTGGGAAGGAAGGGAGACCTGAACTGCACACAGAGACCACCCTTACCAGGGGCAGCTCACTTGCAAGCCAGGGTGGACTTTTCTCTCCAGTATTTGTCTCCAGCCTCTGCTGCTTCTTGGAAATTGTGTTTTCTGTCATCCAGGCTGATGCCCCACAGAATGCATGATCCTGAGTCCCGAGCTTGCCTGGGGCTTGGCTGAAGCCTGCACATGGCAGCGTTTCTGCATCCCCAGCTGGAACGATGCAGAGGCCAAAATATCAGCGCTGGGGTTCCAAATGAACTGCTGAGGAAGTTTCTGGATTTCAAACACTCTAATCCATGGAGCTCTGCTTGAACCTCGGAGCCACCCTTAGCACTGGACTCTGAACCTCTCCAAGAGAGCCAGCTCTGCCGCCAGAGCAGTCTGGGCTGTGTCTTTGTACTCCATCTCTCAGCATCAACTAACATGGAAAGGCCACGAAGACATTACTGTTTATAAAAAGATGGAAACAAACACTTGCATTTGGGAAAGCAAATGTCACACCATTGATCTAGAGCTGAGTTGTTTACAATGAAGAGGGGTTGATATTTAATGGAAGGTTAACTCCTTTTCTTTCTTTTTTTTTTTTTAAGGTGCCTAAAATTACCAGATTTTGCATAAAATACGGTTCTGATTGAGAAACACCTGACTTAACAAAAGCAAAGTCAAAGTTAATATGTACACAGTTTTGTATTAGCCTGCCTTTAATTTTGAAGTAAAACTGTAATGACTACAGTAAATTTGCTCACTTATGAAACAGATAGGAAATGCAATACGCAGAAGAGATTAGGGGCAAGAAAAACAACCCTTTTACTGCAACTGAGACGAGCCATGCTGCAGCCCAATCCCCTGAACTGCTTCCTCTAGGCTCTCTCAGAAACAAGGACGTGGATTTTTCAAGGATATGTAAACTTCCACATGACAAGGGAAAAAAAGTCAGGATACAAAGAGAGATTTCCTGGGCAGAGGAATGTTTGGTACACACTGAATGAGTGAAATTGGGCCTTGCTGCTGGTCTGAAGTTACCAAAGGGAGAAGGCAAGGTGGGGAAAAAAGAAAAGAAACCTAAACCTTGCAGCTTTTTGGAGAAAGAATGAGCCACATCCAGCCCAGAGAGGGCAGGGTTGACTCTGTGAGTCCTTTCTTGTGCAGCCAAGGATGGACCACAGAGCAAGGTGTCATCCTGGACGACCACGGAGCAGCAGTCAGAGCATCCCAAATGCAGGGTGAAGGATGGTGAGTGGGAAAAGCTTCGCTGGAGGAATGACTGGGAAGGGAAAAGGGCGATGTGGTCACTGGGTCTCAGTGCCAGCAAGCAGCAGGGCTCCTTTCCTGGTCCCTTCGGTGTCATCCTCCCCTGCATTTCTCAGTGGCTGCTCTGCCATGTGCGACCCCAGCATCTGCTGCTGCCCAAACAGAACCCACCCCAGGCCCACCAAAGTCACAATCTAAAATAAAAAGGTTTTCGCAAAACATAAATCATGTAAATGTCGCTCTTCTTCTGACATCTTTCATTAACCATTCTATCCCTTTAAAACGAACACCCCAGTGGGATTGTCCCGTGGTGGGGTGGCCAGAGGACGGGACCTGTGCTGGCAGCAGCATTGCTGTGTGCCTGCTCTGGATGTCCCTCCGGACTCGAGGCAGGGGACGGCCACTTTGTTGTCCAGCCAGGTTTTTATTTGCAGGCAGGAGGGGCTGTTTGATCTCAGTGATGGGAAAAGCTGCTGCCTTTGGAAGCCTCTGGAAACCGCTGCTTTGGCGGTGGCCCTGATAAGGCCTGCGGTGGCTTTGAAGGTGGAAGGGAGGGTCTCAGGGGACCGGGGGTGTTTGGGGAAGGGGCACCCCTGGCAGACAACAGCCTGGGCACAGAGCTCAGGTTATCTAAATAGCACATCCATCACTGCCACTTCCTCCAGCAGGGACCCGCGCTAGTGATTAATAACACACAAACAGCGGTACTTTGTGGAACTGCAGTAAATTTTATTATGACTTCCTTCCACTTGATAAGCACTTCCATGGAGACAGAGGCGGACAGAGCCGCTCTGCTCCTCTCATGTGTCTGGGACACCCCGGCAGCCCCGGGGGCTGGGAGGGCTCCAGCGCCCCGGCCCCTTCAGCACTAGCTGCAAGCCATGAAAAGCAGTGGTTTGGTTTGGTTTGGTTTTGTTTTGTTCCCTTTGACGAGATGGAGCCTCTCATCTCCACTGGCTGACCCGAGGTTGCATCTTGCACACCTGCTGTTTGAAACTCGCATGAAGTGTCAAGCGGAGCCCAACATCCCCTCACCACAGCAAAGGGGGCAAGAATAAACCCTCCTCATAGGAAAGACATGGAGAGAGGCCATGGCTGCTCGTGTTTGGGGTTTGGAAGGCAATGAGAACCTGACACTCTCGCTGCTTTGCCCCTCTCTCCTGAGGATTCGCGTGTTCTCCAGATATTTACAGAGAAACATGTGTTTGTGCACATGGAATGCTGCTTTTTCCCTTAGAGTTGGGCTGTTCTGTTCAAGTGGGAATGGATATTGCTGGGAGATGAAGGACACTGCGTGGCAGCAGCAAGCCCAGAGCAGGAACGGGATAAATGGTCATGGGTCTGCAGTGCTGGTGCTTGGTTTCTCTTACACTGGGGAGGTGATTCTGTATTGCTTTTTATCAGTTATTTTGTATTGCTTTTTTTATCAGTAATCAAGTGGTTTATGTGCTGATGGAAGGAGGGTGGGAATCCCTGCCCTGCTCCGCATTTTCTGGTGCTGGGCTGCACAGGCAACTTCATTTGTTGGGTGATTTAGAGTCTAAATCATAAAATCCTAGAATGCTTTGGGTCAGAAGGCACCTTAAAGATCATCTTATTCCAAGCCCCCTCCCATGGTCAGAGACACCTGAAGATGTAAGGTGCTGCCAAAACGATTGGCCAAGCCATGGATGGGATGTGTCATCAAGCTCTCTGCTTAGGTTTGTTGTTTGGTTTTTTCCCCCACATTATTTATAAATCATGATGGGTTTGTTTTTTAGGTTTTTCACGCACCGCACAAAGGATGGGAGCAAGGTGCAAGTCACACAACAGGAGAAGGCAGCTGCTGGCAAAAGCTGAACCAGATTTGGTTTCTCTGTGGAAACCCAAGCCCAGAAATTTGGTTTTGCCGATGGAAAAGACGCTTGTGTGCGTAGTGGGGGATATTTTTGCTTTTGGGACAGCTGGGGGACAGATTTCAGCTAAGTCAGATGGCCCAGAGGCTGCTGAGGTTTGGAGATGACCCTGAGCAGTCATCCAGGACAGATACAGCCCTTGCACCTCTGCTTAACAGTGTGATCCATGAAGGAACCTTTCCCCCTTTTTTTGGGCAGGCACAAGCGAGTTTCTCGCTGTGGTGTGTGCAGATGTGCAATCCCGGCTGGCATGGTGCCACGGGGATGCATTGCAATAACCTGGGTTTTATACGAAGGGAAAAGCCTCTGGAGGAACAAAGCCTTGAACCATTCAGTCTGTAACGGTGCAGGGCTGGCAGGGAAAGCTGTGAATGAAAACTTGTGGGACCCGGGGTGAGCCAGTTAATCTAGATGGGTTTCCTTATTTTTCTTTCCTCGTAGGCACTGAGTGTAGGCTGAATTTTATCCTGACAGCCAAATGCCGGGCTGCCTGTGAGCAGCTCCTGCGTGCCCACACTTCTGAGCTCCGGGAAATCTGAGCTGGGAGTGAAAAAAACTGCAGAGTAGCAAAGCATTTTTGTTATTCCTAGAGCAAATCCAAGAAGTTTAGATGAGATACACTGGCAAAGCAAACAGCACCTTCACTTGGAGCCCAATCTGAGGCGGCTCCTGGCTGAGTGGGACCACATCTGCTGTAGGTGGTGCTTGGGCATCCCTGTCCTCAAGGATGCCAGGTTTGAAGAGCCGTGAACTAAGCTCTGTCCCTGCTGTCACGGTGGGGATACACATGGACACACCAGCTGTGAGCTGGTGGCACTGTCCACTGTCACATCTATCAGCAAAAGGGAGGATTTCAGGGTGTGGTGACTGATGTTTTCCAAACAGAGCTTCTCAAGAATCCTGCTTTGGTTTTTTTTTTCCCCTTTTCTTTTTCTCTCTTTTATTTTTTTTTTATTCCTGAGGCTGATTAGGTGTGAAAGAAATTTGGAATAAAAAAATCTTTCCATCCCAGCCTCAGAGATCTTATATATCAAAGAAACACAGGTGGAATAGCGAGAGAGGGGGTTGGGAGGATGGTGACACGGTGAGGAAAATGGCAAATAGATGTGTGGGATGCACACCTTGGAATAGGGACTTGAAATAAAAAGTAGGGTAGAAGTAGGACTTACCTGGAGCTGCAAATTTAGGATAGAAGCCCCAGGTTTACAGCAAGAAGAAAATGTAGGGGATGGTCGTGAAATCACAGAATGGTTTGGGTTGGAAGGGACCTTAAACATCCCCTTGTTTCAACCCAAATGGAGTTATGGACGCTCAGACTAAAAAAATTTGGCAAGAGGGATTTTTATCACAGTCCCAGACACAAATACATTTCAGGGAAAAGGTGGAACATTGCTGTTTTTTTTTTTAAAGTAATAATTTCCCAGAAAATATGGGGAATTTTCAGTAACTTTTCTAAATGCTTTTGTGAAAGCTTCAAAATTTTTGTGGGTTTTTATCCTCCCATCCTAATCTTCACCCAGTTTAAGGACACCAGCATTTTTGATGGATCTCCCAGTCAAATATGTTTGCAGGAAGTCAACCCACGAAGAACTATTACTAAAAAAATTCCTTGGACAGTTTTATGCATGGAATTACTCAAAACCCCACCGCAAAATATTGAAAAATCTGCTGAAATTTGGGGGAAAAAAAAAAAAGAGTCTGAAGGATCATGAAGAAATGAAAGCACGAAGAAAAGACTGCAAGCCAAAAAGATTTGTATCGTAATGTATTCTGACACATAATAAAGAAAATAAATGAAAAGAGTCACTGGATCCGTTTTCTGCACATCCACATGGAAATTTGGCTCTTCTTTCAGGATTTGTTTTTGTTCTCCTTGTTCTGCTGTGGGTCTCAGGGGCTTTGGTCAACATGGCCAGGGGACAACGTGTCCTCCAAGGCCGTGGCCCCTGGCATGTGCCACCTCCACCGCAGCTCCCAGCTGGCCATGGGGATGGGCAGGAGAAGATCGGGGTGATTTCCAGGCAGGGATGGGGCTGGAAAGCCTCTGTGTGTGAGGAATGCATGACCTGCCCCCAACTCTTACCCAATACATCCCCCACACTTTGGGGTTTAAAATGAAACCTCTTCACCTTCTCGCTGTTACCGTGGGCTTTCTGTAGACGCTCTTTCATATTGCACGGCATCACTTATATCAAAACCAGAGCAGAAAAAATTCTCCTTGGCCCATCTCTTTTTTTTCTCTTTTATGACTCTGTGTGAATTTCAAAGCACTTCAGGATTAGGCAGGGGGAAAAGAAAAAGGTACTTGCAGCCTTCATCTAAAACGGATTCATTTCTGTCACCAAAGTGCGTTAAAAATATAAATAAATAAAACACAAACTAGATCCAGGCAAGACATATGGATGTGATGGCCGAACTTTGGATGATGCTGGCCATGCTGAGCCCTTGTGATGTATCCTGAGCGTGCGAAATGCACATGATGCTGAATAAAATGTGATTTTCACACAAATGCCATGCTTGTACATTTACACGGAACTTGTGAAACATTTAAGTGTCTCTTCTAAGACAAAATGCTCAAGTATCCAGTCGTGTTTTCATATGGGCCTGTATTTACTGGACACGCTGATTATCTGCTCTGCAAAGTTCCCTTGTGCAGGACAAACAGGGGAAGAAAAGAAATGGAAACCCTTGCAAGGGCTGTACTATGTCTTTGGATTCACATTCCTACCCGGCAGCATCAGAGTTTTGTGTGTCTTTAACTGAACCAGGAGCTTTAGAACTGTAGAATATTTCAAGCTAGACGAGACCCACAAGGATCATCAAGCCCAACTCCATCAAGTCTCAGCAGGAGAAACCATTGTCCTTGAGCCACTGGAAAACAACCAGGAAAACTGCTTTTAGTCAGTGTCACAGCCTGTCTGAGCTGCAGCCATCAGTGTTTGCATCAGGAAAGTGTGGAGAGCAATTCCCAGTATATATTTTACCACTGAAATGCCAAAAAGATTTGGAAAAATCAAAAGGGAAAAAAAAAAAAAATTTAACTTGAATTGTGCTTTACCCAAATCTCTGAAATCTGAGTAGTGACTCATACCCCCAGGTGGTGCCAATCAGCAATCAGCAGAGAGCAACCATGCTAATGAACCATCCTAATGAGCCGTGCTAATTAACCACGCTAATTTATGTCTCTGCCAACACAGCCACCTTTTTTGTTCCCCAGTAATTCCAGCTCAGGAGCTCTCCCAGGAGGCCACCAAGGCTGGGTCTGCCCGGAACACAGCAGGAAATTCCAGGTAAGGACATTGCTCCTCCTCTTTTCTGACCCAGAGGCTGCTCATATCTGCTCATAACATTCAGCAGAACATTTTGCTGGGGTATTCAGATGCTGTTTTTGTGCCTCGCCAAATTGTTGGGTGTTATCTGCTGTGATTATTTTTTTTTTTTTATGATTGTGTCAGCATGTTCTGCAAGGCATTCTGGAGCCTTGACTCCTTCCTTCAGGGCCTTTGGAGCTGTGTCTGCAGATGGTACCTCAGCAAATGAGTGCCATATGCAGTGTGAAGCTCAGGTGTGAGGAGGGAACCTTGGTTTTGGGAAGCCCTGGCACAGGCTGGCCTGTTTGGATAGACCCAGTGGTTTGGACACTCCGACGACATCCATATGCAACGATTTTTCTTGATTCACAATGCTGAAACTAAAAACCACTTGGCTTTAAACTTTAAGCCTCTGCCTGCATTCCCCTGAGAATGAGCGTTTCTGGCAAACTCTAAGTTCTTAAATATCACTTCTCCAATTACATTCTCACAGGTTAGTATTTATGCAGGCCTGGCTTTTCCAATCCACGGAGCTGGTACTGGGCTGGGGCTTAATGCATTACAGGTGGCTGGTGGTGCTTTGGGCTCTCTGGCCAAACTGGTTCCAGATGGCCACACAGTATGAGTAATAACATCAGCTCATTAAGTTGCAAGGTTTCAACTACAATCACAGAATTATCAATGAAATAAAAGCTAACGGTGTATCAGCTGCGCTCTAAGCCATAAATAGGATTTACAGCGAAACAGAAACCTTTTTTTGAACCCAGATCTCTCATCGTTTCAGTGCTGGGTGTCCACAGAATGGGTTTATTCACTAGCAAAAGAGCGAAAAAAAAAAAATCTGCCCCACCCTCTCCAAAATGTACTCCTGAAGGCTACTGCACTGCTGTCCTGAGAGCTTCTGCTTTCGGAAAAGCTTTGGACTGGGGTCACTGGGAATGCAAAGCAGTTTTTGTCTGTGATGCCTTAGAACACAAGCGGAATGAACCTTATTCTCAAATCAGAGATAAGCATCAGGAAGCCTCATTACCTCGAGTTTAATTACGGCTGCGAATGTTTTTCTTTGTGCAAAGTGTTGTCTGTCTATGTTGTGCACAGAGCGTGGCTCCTGCAGGGTGTACAGGTGGCTCCTGCTACTTTATAGCCTGTGGCAGCAGTGGGTCGTTGCTCTGGATGTCTTCTCTGTTCAGAATCACCATGGAAAAACATTTCTTCAAGCTCCCAGGGTAGCTGGGGTGCTCAAGATCCCTGATCTTGGTTATCGAAGGGGGGGATTTCACATTACAAAAAATGTGAAAATAATAGAAAAATATACATAAATTAAGTAACGCCTCTTTGAAATTTCATAGTCCTGGGGCCAAGCAGGAGGTGTCAGTACACAAATACAGCAGCTGAAGTAATCCTTTTGTAAATTCTCCTGGCTTCTCTGACTTTTGGTTGACTTGGTAAAACTCCTGCCACCCGTGCCAGACGCTTCAGCGCAGCGAACAGGGAGCCTGGTCAGCCTCACTGAGGGGAATCACAGGGAGGGCTCACGCTCCCTCTTGCCCTCTCTTCCATTCTGCTAAATCTGACCCCACTGCCAGGAAATCAGACCTTCATTAGTAGTAAAAACCTAAATGACTTAAAGAAAAAAAACCCAAACAAATAAACATTAAATATGGTGTCATGTGGCTTGGAGAAAGGTATCTTGTATGTTGAGGTATAAATGATGGCGGAAACCTAAACAGGGAATGTTTCCAGCAAAACCACAAGGTATTCTGTGCTCCTCCACAGCAGGCATCCAGAAAACCAGCGTGTTGGAAGCAGGAAGATATCTGGCTGGGTATAGTAGAAAAGCCTTGTGGAGCCTGAGGGGAAAATGTGTTCCACAGGTTTGTGGGAAGCTTGAAGAAGCTTTGTAGGACCCTGGTTTGGTCCTTGAGGTCCTGGTTGTGGCTAGAGCCTGAATCTATTCCTCTGAGTTACCCGTGCAAGGATCTGCTTTCTTACTGTCCATGTGCATGAGAGTCAAAAATCACTCCCTTGATAATTCGAGATGTTTTCTTTAGATTTATCCTACCTGCTCAGCCTCACCAGCTGCACTTCTGTTACAAGGGCAAGAAAAATGTGCATCTACTTCTCCTCCAAGGGCTGTTTACAGCAGCAGCATTGTGTACGAGTCAGTTCAAGCGTTACGGTGTTAGGGAAGGTGAGTAAATCTACAGCCCTCCTATTTAGGATTTAATTATTAACAGAACTGATCCTGTAGGTAGTTTTTGCTCCGTCCTGCAATTCTGATGCAGATGTGCAGTGTCACTGCTTCCAGATGTTGACGGCCTTTTCAGAGCACTGGGCACCAGCCCAAGCAGGGATTTGGTATCGGGGAATTCTGGCACCGGCTGTGTTTCCAGAGATGTGCACGCTGAGGAAATTATTGTGTGTGAGTGTGATGCAGAGACACCACTGCAGGCTGAGCTTAAGTCCCCGGGCAGGCACAGTACTGATCAAAAGTCAGGACTGTGAGCAAGCCTGAACAAAGTAACGTGGTGACATAGTGGGACGGGTTTTCTCTGTCTCAGGCCGCTCTTATCCTTTGTGTTTTCTGAATTATAGGCCTCCAACCCCTCTATCCCACAAGGAGCACATTTTCAGCAAGGTTCCTGGTGTTCCTGTGAGTTTTGAGGGCGGTACTTGCACCTTCTGCTTTAAACTCACATAATTCGGGCGAGGCAATGGTGATGTCTCAGCAGGGTCATCCTGCCTGGGTTAAGAGCTGTGTTTCCTGTGTAAACAGGATTGATGGAAAGAGCAGAGCCACTCAGGGGTCCTAATCTTGGGTGCTCGCATGGGGGCTTGGGTGATGGATGTACTGAGCTGGCACTCGCCTGGCACCAGCCAGTGTGAAACCAGGCACAAACTCATATCCAGGCAGGGCTTGGTAGCAGGAACCTCCATCCTGATTTTTGGGTTGTTTTTGGGGGTGTTGAGGGTAGGATGTGGCCTAACAGAGGAATAAAAAGCTCTGAATGCAGCTCACCTCCTGACCCAAGGGTCTGCTGGCCCCATCTCTGGGAGAGCGGAATCCCCCAGCTTTTTTGGGGGAGAGATTGCTGCCCCCTCTCTCCTACCCCTGCAGGCCATGGGGTCCTGCAGGGAGTCCTCAGGTGATGTGATTGCCTCTCCTGCAGGGTCAGCAGCCCAGTTTGGGTCTTTGCTCTGCATAACCAAGGCTTTGGGTCCAAGTGGGTGGTCTCCAGCCTGTTCCCCTGGTATCTGCTTGCTGTAAGTGGTGGGCACAAGAGCTGGGTCCTGGCACTGGCTGTCAGTGCTGGGACCAGAGCTCACATGCCAAGCAGCGATCCTAAAGAGAGCCTGTGTGTAACGTGAGGAATGCCAGACCTACCCGCTGTCTCCAGAGCCGTCTCCCCAGCCAGGCTCTGGATCCTATTTGGATGCGGAGAGATTTATAAGGCATTCTCTTAATTAGGGGCCCCTGTTTTGACTGAGAGAGGATGGGGAATGAGGAGACCTAACAGGGGCAGGGGTAAACAGTGGCCTGAAAGGGAAGGCTGGGGAGACCGGTGGCGTGTGCTGTAAAGAAGCAGGGGCAATAAAATCCACCAATAAATGTGATGTGTACGTCTGCAGCCTCATCTAGGACGGGGGAACAACAGCGTGGCCCTTCTCGGGGCAAACAAAAGAAACCCCTCCATATGTAAGCAATTATTGGAAACACATGGGAGAGGTGGACAGGGCAGGCAAATCCAAAAGCCATGTGATATTGCACAGAGGAGTGAGGCTCATGTGAAGCCTGGGAGTTCATATATTTCACAGCTCACAACGTACAGAGAGTTTGGCCTCCTCCAAAAGCTGCATCTGGGAAGCCTCCTCTCATTTTGGCCTCGAGGCCTGTGCACAGATGGCTAAAGCTTGGGAAGAAGAGCTGGGACGAAGCAGTTGGCACGCTGCTGGGGAGAATTGGAGCTCTGCTTGGCTTTGCTGTGCCCTTTGTTGAACTGGCAGCTGGTCAGTGGCACAGTAGCACTTAGCTGGGGTACGGGGAGCAGCACAGCGGCGTGCTGCTGAGCCAGCTGTGCTTTTGTTTGATTTCAGGGGCGGACTTGTGATTATCACCTTTAAATTTTCCATCAGTGCAGTGGCAGGATGATTATCACTGCAGGGATGGGAGTCCCAGAATTTTGGAACCAGACTTCTATGACTGCATGAAGAACAAACAGCATCAGGGTTAATGGTTGGACGTGATGGTCTTGGAGATCTTCTGCAGCTTTAATTATTCTATGATTCCACAAGGGCTGTGGTGTGATCTAGATGTTCCTGAGCTGCTTTTATGCTCCCTGGCCATGCCCTGCTGCTCTGAAGGTCACAGCAGGCTGGAACCCAAGGTGTTATCCAGCTCCTGCGCAGAGCTGCAATGACTTTGACCATACAATGCTCTGAAGTAGAGAGAGATCCTCTTTGATGAGACCCAGCCCTGTGGAGCGCCAGATCAGCTCAGTTGAGAACATTTAATCTTGGCAACTGATCTGAACCACTTTTATGGGCTGCTTCATGTCCACTTGCAAAGAACACGCTGAGAACTCCGTGCATGTCGTCAGTTCAGCGTCTCCACTGTCCCATAGTCAGCTCAGCCACTCTTCTCATATGTACCAAAGCTCCAGTCTGCCTGACAGTGCCCCCAGTCAGGCTAAATACACAAGTTGTTGCTTCCAGACGCCTCATGTCGCAAGTTCAGGGATGTTTCCCCCAGGTTTTGTGGAGAACTGCCTTGTACAAGTCCAAATTGTCTCACTTGGCTTTCCCGTTTTAGTCCAGACTGCAATCCCTACGGATCATAACGTTGACTTTGTTTCCCCAGAAGTAACCAGATGACCTTCTGCTCTTTAGCCTTAATAGTAGGAGCAAAAATTTGGAGAAATTGAGTTTTTAAATTGCAGATACCCTCCCTGTGCCAGTTTGTTGTCAAGTCTTGGACATCACTGCTCTGGGCTGCTATAGATGCTTTGCATCCACTCTAATACAAGTGCTTTGCTTGTCTGTAGCTTGCAGTCGGAGGTTGGACTGCGAAAAAAGAGCTTCCAAATGGGGCTTTAAGCCTTGTGTGAAGGCTGCCTCATTTCTAATAGACAACTTCAGGTTTTTTCAGGTTGGGCTGTGAAAGGAGCTACTCTGGCTGCGAAATGCATCGCTCCTGTGTGTGCTGTCAGCTATAGAAAGTGATTCTGCCTTGTAAGAAATAACAGAGAGAAAAGGAAGTTCCCTTAACTCCTGAATATGCCACGCTCATGAATGTTAACATGATTGTGAGGTTGTTTTTCCACTGAGCAAGCAGATGTTTTAGTGCTCTGAGGATCACCTTTGCTGCAGAGGGTGGTGCTTACACCTCTGAGGGCAATGGTATGTTCAGGCTCAGTAAACATGTTCTGCTCCATCTCACTGAGCACTGAAGGCAGAAACTGCTCTTGGGTTTCATCGCAGAAGGGGCAGCTTTGCCAACATAAAGAAGAACTTGTTCAGGGGCTGCTTTCATCTCTGTGCATTATCAGAGCTACTAAAATAAGGAAAGAGCCCTTAAAGCCTCATTGGACAGTGACACTAAAAATACCCCCATCAGCTCTCTCAATCCCAAGCCCCAAACAACTGGAAAACAAAAGCCAGCCCCAAACCCTAAGCCCTGGAAAACCCTGTGGTATCCATCACTGCCATGTATAATCACAGTTAGAAACCCAAATGAAGTCTGCAGCCTGTCAGCTCCGCAGACAGATTTGGTGGTGATATGAGCAAAGCCAACATTTAAAAATGACTGAATTCTCATTATAAAGATACATGATCCTCCTTCTCATTGGGAACAGTTGGGCTTTGCTTCCAGTGGAGAGCCAAACCATTTATTTTATAGCTCCATTGTACGCTGCGCTGGGAATTGTTCCCGCAGATAGAGGTTTCTAGCATGCTTTCCCTATGTACTTTGTTCCACATGCACTGTGCCCTTTGCACATGCTGAGGGCTCTCACATGAATTACACTTTGCCTGATTTGGTTGGATGGGTTTCCTACATTTGTGTCCTGTAAATTGGCATGGCAATGTATTTATTTTGGTAATCAACCAGTTCTTTGTAAATCTGTGAGCTAAATCCTCCAAGAGAGGGAAATAAAAGGCTCAGCCTTTTTTTTTTCCTAACAATGAAGATAAATACCTTTATTTTCATAACTTTTGGACATCTTTTTTTTGCATGGCATCTGGCCAAGTCATGAGGTCCTCGCTCAGGCAAGAACACGCAGATGTCATTAAGTTCCTCACCAGGCTTGTTAGGGCATGGAAAAACTCTTAAGAGGAAGAATGGTCTCATGGTTTTGCCGTTGAGCAAGAATTCACTTCAACTGGGCTAAGCTCTTGCTTCTGCCATATATTTCCAATGTGACCTTGTTCGACCCTCTCTCTCTACATCTGCTCCCCCAAAATCTCCTGCTGTTGAGCTTATAAATCTCCTTGGTTCAGAGGCCCTCTTGCTGTGGGTCGGTTCGTGCAGGAATTTCGGCCGTGAGGCGTCGCAGAGGCAGCGCAGACACCAGAGCAACAATTGGCTTTTGGCTCTGCCTGTGGATCCAGGACCGGCTCCGCCCTGCTCCAAGGTGATGGGATGTGAGCCAGGAGTCACCAGAGCTTTTTAATGCTCAGCTATGCCCAAAGTAATAGACATCAGCTTTCACCTTATTAGCGCAGGCGCTGCAGCAATCAAATTTGGACGCCGTGGTTGTGGTGCTCCTTGCACTGAAGGTGACAGTCGAAGGAACAAGGATGGCTGTTGTGGGATCTGCCCTCCTTTTCTGGCAGCCCATCCCTTCCCAGGGAGCCCAACATCATCCTTCATCTGCTGATCATTAGTGCTTCAGCCACCTCTTGGTCAGACTGGCTGTGCGAGCATCCAGGTTTCATTCCTGTCTGGAGCTGCTGGAAAGATCTCCCTGCAGGATTTTAAGTAATGCTGGGAATACAAGTATTAGGGCTGAGTGAGCAAGACCACAGCTGAGCACGAAGGAGCAGGGTGTTGGGGTGAGGGCTGCTCCCTGCACTGAGTGACACCCCGGCGAGGGCTGGCACAGAGAGCACGGGCTTGGCTCAGGTGGCTCATCTCAAGAGGGTGGTACAACACGCCAGGCACACTCTTGACGTGGTGCTGCTGACTGCAGCCTGATAAGGATCTCCACGTGCTTCCCCCTGCCCTCCATCTTCTCCCCAGCTGGAGGGGAAACTTCAGGGCCGTGGCCAGCAGGAGGGTGGGGGACAGCACAGCCCTGCTCCTCTGCCATCCTGGGCTGGAGCCTGCTGCAAAGGAAAATGTGCTGGTTTGGCTGCCTGGCAGAGCTCCCCCAGCCCGTGCACTCAACCACGTTTGTTATTCTACTACGCCTACGCTGAGACCGTGATCTGCGAACTTTTACTTGGGAACAGTCCTCGGGCCTGTCAAGGGTTTGTTTAACAGAAGGAAAAGGGTGTGTGCTCTGCAGAACCGGACCAGGAGGGTGCAATCCAGAGTCTGGGTGCACAAGAGTCCTTCCCTGGCCTTGGTGGCCGCGCTAAGAGTGCTGTGGGATTAGGGCATGACACGTAGACTATGACCTTTTCAGTCTTTTCTTCTCCCTGGCCTGGCTGAAGATGTTTATCAGGTCCAAAGACCTCTCTGACCTCCTAAGGTTTCATTGGATAAGTGGAAAGACACAAATCCTTGAAGACTTGAACTATGGCGACTGTCCCTTTGGCTGTAGCACATGTGCTCATTTGTTTGGGGGAAGCAAACTTCACATCCAGTAAACCCCATCTGTATCTCTGTCTCTATACAATATCTACTTCTCCTAAAATACCCTTTTGTGATTTTTTTTTTTTTAATTAGAATAAAACTGGGGAGAAGATGTTTATAGAAAGTAAAGGTTCCCTAAGTTACTCTGTTTCCATAGTCAAAAAATCCCTTTACGATAAGTAATGATAATGGTCCATTTTGGGTTTTTTTTCATACCAGCCTTTACAGCAGTATGTTGAGCATAAATCTTCAAGCTGGTTAATTCCTATGAAATTCTGCCAGCAGAATCAAATGATTTTACTACCCCATGTCAAATTAATGGTTGGGTGTCAACCTGTGTCACTTCCTACTTGAAAAATGACTATGACATTAAGAGGATTTTATTTATGCTTTCCTGCCTGATGATCAAAAATAGTAAAAAATAAGGGTGGGGAAAAATCAATTTCGTAAGTAGCATTACCACCACATCTCTTTGGAGTGAGCCCATGGTGATGCCCACACAGCGGGACTCGGGTGTGCTCCCTGGATGTTTGGCTCTGTTTTCCATTTTATGACTGGTTGCCATGGGAGCAGAATTAGGATGCACGGCCCTAAAATCAGCTCTGGTCCTTCCTCAGTTGATTGCTTGTTGATGAGACGGGTGGGACGTGCTCCTTTTGTAATAAGTTATCTGAAATTCTTCTTTCTAACTCATATTTAGATATGGCAAAGGCCAGAAAGAAAAGAACAGGTGGTCTTCTGGCTGCTGCCTGGATTAAATTCCCAAAGATTGAAAAGATAACTTCTGTAGTCTTGTGCTACTGATCTTATATGTGTCCACGTCTGAGAAAGTGCTTGGTCTTGGTGCCCAGGAAGTTGGTGGCACCTTGATCAGATGCCAGTTGTAATCTGTTAGTTTAACTGATTATTAGTTGCTAATAACTTGGTTTTTAGTGGCTAATTGTTCCATGTTGACACCTGAGATGTGCAGAGACCATGCAGGGGTGCACGGTCAGCGGCAGGCCAGCCTGGGAGCAGCTCACTGTCTTTGGTCCAAGTTTTTGAACAAAACACAAAGAAACTCCACATCACGGTTTGGGCAGACAGAATAAGCAAATGAAAAAAGAAACTGCTCCGTCCTGTGGTTTTTAGTGTTGTGATGTCCTTGTGAGAAATACTCCATCAATAACTAGTCACCTTTCCTGCAAGGGGACAAAGAACCAGGTAAGACTGTCCCACTGGGAGGTTTATTTGTTTAGAAGGCAGCGATCCTCGACAGGCCCATGGGCAGCTGGAGACAGTGGCCTGGATGGATTCGCCTCCCTGCTTTCCCCCATCCAGCCCATGCAGGCAGATGGAAAGAGCAGCTGCCAAGTTCACCACACCTCTGCAATAACAATCAGGGATCAGCTCACCTCTGGCCCTCAGTCAGTGTCTGGAGAAACTCTTCTGGTGCCAGCTGCCCCACGTTCAAGCCGATTCTTTGGCTGGAATCCCCAGGGATTTGGCTTTCAGAGAGCTGGTGAGGTGCAGCCCCAAAGGCCAGGCGAGGACGCTGCGATCGGCAGCATGAAAGACAATCCTCCTTCTGAGTCAGCTCTCAGCTCCTCCAGCACTGCCAGGACCGTTTCTCTTGCTGCCCTGGCTGTAGCTGTTCTCTCTGAGCCCAAATATTTCCACTGTGTATTTTGGGAAGAACTGGAACGTTCCACTCAGTCTTCCAAAATCTGAGTATCATTCCTTATGGCCCTCCCTAACACCTAAGAGTCAGTTCTGGACACGCTGCAGATTATTTTTATCCATCCTAAATTGTTGGAGTATGCCCAGTTTTGCAGCTTTGTGTGCAGCCCCAGGGAGATGTCCCAAGAGATGTAACAGGGATGGTCCTTACCCTTGTAGTCTCTCCTGTCCCAGGATCAGCTGGGCCTGAATCAAAAGGGAAACAGCCAATGAACATCACATCATCCAGAATTTGGGGCATAATGGGGTCTCTTGTAGCTCTTCTGTGACCACTTCTGAATCTCTTTACAAAAAACCCCAAACTCTGTGGAGGAATGGCATGGAGTCAGCACACATACAGGGTTTTATCTGGTGAGAAGGACTAGGACTTGTTGCCTGCCCTCACAATCAGACCCATTTCATCTCCTCCTTATTTGGGTAGGACAGCACAACCTTTCTGTTCTTTTCTCCACTCCATCTCTTGGTTCCCAGGTCAACGTCACAGTCCCTGAGAATTCAGGATGTGACTTCATCACAGCTGTACACCACGAGTCCTGAGAGGTAGCTGTGCTCTGCTTGCATAATCCCATCCACAGAGCCAGAGAGAATGACAAATAAATAGAGAGGATGTGGTGTCCTTATGGTTCAGAATGGTCTCGTCCATACTTCAGACATCCTCCACGGTGCCTTTGTAAAGCCCTAGGCTCATAACTGGAGAGATTTTTGACATGCATGACCCTTGTGGTTTAACCCCAGCTGGGAGCTAAGCCCCACACCGCTCCTTGCCCCCTCCCCACAGTGGGGTGGGGAATAGAATTGGAAAGGTGAGAAAACTCACGGGCTAAAATAAAAACGGTTTAATAGGTAAAGCAAAAGTCATGTGTGCAAGCAAACCAAACCAAGGAATTCATTCCTATGGGCAGGAAAGTGCTCAGGAATCCCCAGGAAAAAAGGGCTTCATTATGTGTAACAGTGACTTGGGATGACAAACAACATCGCTCCAAACGTTCTGTCTTCTGTTTTCAGCACAAATCAAAAACACAGCCCCACACCAGCTACTGTGAATAAAATTAACTCTACCCCAGCCAAAACCAGCACAACACTTCTTGCAATCTGTGAATCAATCATTCAGCCAAGGAACCTTTACCACGCCTAGAATTTCCTGTGGCTTGTTTTGATTTACTTCACAAACCTCTCCAGCCCAGCTGGTCCAAGACGCACAAGCCTTTGAGCCAAGGAATAACCAATTTCCAACAAGTGGCCATGAGGTGCTAATATCCCTTTGCCACAGGGCTGGCATCGTGGACCGAGCTCACACAGGAACCACAGCTGCAGAGTGTGGACATCTGAAAGCATTGATAGGACCCAAAGAAAAGAAAATAGTTCAGAGACATGACCTCAGGGCCAACATTTCATTAAAAAATGTTTATATATTAATGCTGTTCCCTCTGATAAAGGACTTATTTAGGCTCTGCCTAAAAACAAACTCCTCACCTATTGCTTTGAACTACTTTCTCTTCCTACACAAGGGTTTATTTTGTCACCAGGCTAAATAAAGCCGTGTAGTGAGAACCCTTTGGCACCTGCTTGCACATTTGCATCTGGGAAGAAAATGTTTTTGACCACTCTCTTTCCCTGCGTGCACTCAGTCAGTAGAGCCAAAGCTACCCCTAGGGCTCACTTCTCCTACTTGCTCTTGGAGCAATCTCTTTGCAAGCCAGCAAGTGTCAGGATGGTTAGAGAGAGTGGAGCCTGACCAACCATTCCTGGCGATATTCCCCCAAAATCAAAGTGCGACAAAGCGTTCGGGAGGACGCCTAATTATGTTACAAGGTGTGAGGAACTTGGAACCATAATATTGAGACTGCTATAGAGAAGATTATTGTGCCTCACATTTTCCAGTGTGGTGAGCTTATAAAAAGTAAGCTTTTTATTTTATAATGTTTTTATATTATAATTATATTTTAACTCTCACTTTTAAATACATAAAAAGCTGTAATGTTCTATAACCTTGCTGAACTGGAAAATCTGAGGCATGCACATTTGGTGATGATGACAGTTTGATGCATGGATTTTTTGGGGTTGGTCAAATGCCCTTGTCAAAATTCCATAATTGCATCTCACCCATATGTAGGTTTTTACACTCAGTCCCATCAAAGTCTTATTCAAGACCTTAAAATAGAGTTTAACTTATTCACAGAGGTTGTGTTGGTCTTACTGAGTTGATTCACCCAAGCTCACAGTAATAATAATAGTAATAAATGATTCTTAACATCCTTGTGTTATTTCTGATTGCTCCCCCTGGAATTCATGCATATTACAGAGGAAGCTGGAGTCACTCTGTTTTAAAGATAAAACATACCCAGCTTACCGGGGGGAATGTTAATTAGACTTTGGGCATCCATGTTTTAATCTTCTTGCTTTTATCGTTTTCCTACACGTGAAACATTTAAAAAAATGTGGAAACAAATGAGATAAACATCTGCTCCGCATTGGAATCATCCATCCAGCCCATAATTCAGCACGTGGCAGGGTTTCAGTGGTGAATGTGGCTATGAAAAGGGCAGACAAAAATAGCATCATCTTCCCAGGGAGTCCAGCCAGGCTGCTGGTGGGTGTTAAGCAGTGCGTCTCCTCTCCTGCTCTGCCTGCTTGAGGTGTGGTTCATCTTCACCAAACCTTACTGGCTTGCTTTGAGATGTTCCAAGCTGATTTTCCAGCTCATTTCTCCCATCCAAGTAGGTCTCACTGCAGGGTTTCTCCTGGAGGAGCCAAACAATTCATGGATTAATTCATGGATTAATCTTGTCTCCCTGATCCGAGCTCGGTGATGCACCAAGTACAAGTGGGCACACACAAGGCATCAGAATGGGGTGCTGAGCTGCACTACCCTCAGAGTGCACCCTGGATGGTGCCTGTGAAGGAGTTAATGCTCCCTCGCTGTCCCTCCTGGGTGGTGAACCCATTCTCAAGTGTTTTCTGTGCAACCTTTTCCTAAAATTAGCTTTAAAGGTACCCCTGGGCACAGGGCTTCCCAGAGATGCTCCAGTGTGCCAAATTTGTGGTACAGTGGTGCTGTGCAGGTGATTGGTGAATAGCAGCAGTGCTGAGGTGACATTTAACCAAAAAACGGGACTGCTTTTCCTGTGTAAGAAGCTCACAGAGATCCCTTCTGGATTTGAAATCTGAGAGGTACCTGCATTTTGCAGCTGCTCGCAGGAATGGAAAAGCAGCCCCTCTGCCTGGACCAGACTTCTGAAGCTCCAGCACTGGCTGGAGAATTGGGCCAGGTGGGATTTACCCCTTGCTCTTGCCAGTGTGTAACCTGGCAGGGCTGATCCGCTTGGACACAAATTCCTCCTCCTCTCTCCGGTGAAAGCAGAGAGCCAGAGAGCAGCAGCTCTCCCAGCAGCTCTCAGTGGCATCTGTTACCCCAGGGCGACTTGCATTCCCTGCTGTGAAAAGCTGTAAATTACACACCAATAACTGCATGGAAATGGCTGGGCAAATATTTTGAAAGACGTGAGGAACTTTGTAGAAACCACTGCTTTGCGAGGCGCTTATGGATGGAAAAAGGTGAACCCAAAAGATCTCCCTGGCAAAAGATTTGCTGGACATTATCCATCCTCACAGCACCGCTCCCTCTCTTCTTCCCCCCCCTTTCTTATCTCTTTTCCTTTTTACACTTGCTGTTCGAAGCCTGATGAAACCATAGTTTCCAAATCCATTTTTTTTTTTCCCCTGTCCAAATTTCTACTGTTAACAAATACTTCAAAGGTAGAGAGAACTTGCATGCCAACTTCTAGCCTGGAGCTGACTTTTACAGCTCTGTAATAAACCCCTTTTAAAAAAATGTTTATAATGGCCATGGCACTTGACTATTGCAGTGCTTTCTGCCACCCCTATAATGTTAAGTGCCAATAAATCACCTGCACTGTCGTGGTGCCCTGTATTTATTTACAAAGCTGTTAGAGGAATACTTTCTGGTTTTATTGACCCAGCGGAACAAAAGCTGAGATTCTTCATTCTCTGGATTTCTTGGGAATTTTGGGGGGGTTTCCTTTGCACAAGAGAGTGGACAAATGCCACCTAAACCTCAAGCTGGCCTCTTGTACTTGAGGTATGTAATGCTGCTGTTTTTGGAGGTGCTTCACAGGGGATCAAGCCCAGCTCAGAGGCGAGGGGGTGCAGTGGTTGCTTGGCGGACAAAGCCACGTGCATCGCCCAGCCTGTGCTGAGGCTGAGCCTGCAGCCAAAAATAGGTTAGTGGGGAGGCACTGGCCTTCACTGAGATGTGGGGCATGAGGAAAAGGGCTTTCTTCTGTTTGTAGGCACTGTTCAGAAGCCTCCCTGACCCTGCTTGCAGCAGAAGGAGATTTCTGGGCTCTGATTTCCTGGCCCATGTTAGGCTGGGCAGGACATAGAGCTCACTTGTTTCTCTTACCACTTGGTTCTGACCCTGCTTTGGTCTCTCAGGGTGTTGTACTGGGGCTTATAGACTCTGTCGTGCCCCTTTTGCAAAGAGCATTTTTGCTCTTTAGTCTGTTGAGTATTCCCCAAACTTCATCCACTGATAAGAAGTATTAAAACCATAAACCCGTAAAATAAAGCTGTTTCTTCAGCCTTGTTTCCTGCACGTTTTCATTTCCGCACTAGAGGTTTCTGAAGACAACTCCCTGCTAATGAGAGGGGATGAAGAAGAGCAGAATTAGAGATTGCACTATGAGCCTTGGTTTGAAATTAACGCATAAAAGCTGAACTGTTTTCTCCAAAAGAGCAAACACAGTAAATTTTCCAACTGCGTCAATAACCCCAGGATAAAACTGATTCTGAGGCAGCCGTGGATCATATAGGAAAACAAGGTTTAGCTGTTGGTAATTAAAAGTTAATATTAGAAGTAAAAGGGCTATCAGCCCCAAAAGCCACCTGCCTCCTCTTAGAGCGTGTTTTGAAGATCCTTCCCACATACTGTGTTAGGAGCTGCTGCCTTTGAGTGTATCACCTGGTTAGAATTTTTCACGGAGCTTGGATTTATTAGAAAACAGCCCCAGTCAAGCAGAACTGTGCAAATTAAATTGGATTTACATGACAAGGTGAAGCCCAGGCACAGCAGCTAGGAAATGCCTGAGAAGCAAAAGACAAACAAGAGGGGATCAGGGAGGAAGGCTGCTCTGTGTAAACAGTGTTTGGAAAAAAAAAAAAGGAAAAAATGTTTGACAAATAGCGCAATAAAATTAAAATTCCCACTTCAGCTGCCCTGGGGGTTTCAAAAGGAGACACTGAGAGAGACTTGGACACTAGAGGAAATAAACAGATTTCAGCATCTAATAAGTGGGAGGCTGGAATATTATTGTAGGATAAAGTGTTCTGGGATGGGACGAGCTGACCCAGAACATGTTCCTGTTGTGAGGAGGGTGAAGACTTGATCTTCAACCCCAGTGAAGCCTGGAGGACTCAGTCCACTGTCTTCAATAAGCTTTGGGAGAAGCCTGACTTCCTTGTAGGCATTAGAAACTTCATATTTTCTTCCCTGTCGGCTCACACTGCTGCCTATTATCTTATCAAAACATGGTTTCTTCGTCAGTAATACGTAGGTTTCATCTGAATCTGTAAAAACTGAATTGCTTCCATATGCCAGACATTTCACGAGAGAGACCATCCACTTTGGGAATGTCATTACTGCCCAAAATAATGTTCTGCAAGTCATAATGTAAACTCAAAGTTATTGCAATTTATTAGTGATCACAATTTGCCAGGAAAATAGAATCAAGAGAGTATCAGGGAAAGTAACTCGACTGCAAAATGAACATGCCCTCTACTGCAGTCTGAGCCCATTAATATCACCTTCCCAAATCCAGAGAGTGATTCCCTCTCATGCCTGTACAACAAGGCAGTGCAGCGTGTTTTCTCCTGAAGCAAGCAACAGGATTTTGCTGAATATATGGAAGGGAATTGGTTTTCTGGTTTGTTACTTAAAGCTGATCCTTACTGTCAACATTTGTGATGAGTAAACCTCATGAAATAACACGGCTAAAGGCTTAATCTGGTGCCACTGTGATTTGCAGGGCTAAATTAGAGAGACATGGCTGTGGCCAGGAACCAACCTGGCTGCTCTGGCAGGAGTGCACGGTGCTGCTCTTAAAAATGAAGGGATCTGCTCCCATAGATGGTGTGCTGCCATGGACAGAGCTCGGGAGGGGGCACGGAGGAAACGTGGTGGAAAGAAAGTCATGAAAGAAGTGCTAAACGTGCCGTTTCCTGCTGGAGTCGTTCAGCTTATGAGAAATCCTCCCTCTTGCATCCTACTGTTCGGAGTGTGGATTTGGGAGGGTGAGGAATGGCTCTTTATTAGCAACACTTTGATTCCCCTGATCCCAGTGGGCTCGTGGCCGGGATTTCCTCCAGCTGAACGCTGATGTGAGCAGCTTCCAAGCCTGTTTGTACAGAAATGTCAACGTGTAGCGGATCCAACGACTGTCTGTGCTGTGGGGGCAAGCAGTCTCAGAGCCCTGACCCCGATGTGACTCCTCACACAGAGGGCAGTGCTGTATCCCTTCAGATGGAGGTGGCCTTTGGAACTGCTGAGGTCCTTCAGCATTGGCCGGAGGCGTGCCCAGGATTGTGCCCACGCAATGGACAGGGTGGCTTGGCCTTGCTCTGGTGCGCGGTCATGCCGGGCAACCTCGTGAGCCTTAGGTTTGCTCAGTCCCAGGTGATACCAAAGTAAATTTCGGAGGGTCCGGTGTGCAGGATCGTGTCAGGTATCTGGGAGTGGTTGTGTAGCCACACTGAAAGGTGTCAGCAGAGCTGTTAGGTTGGCTCTGTGTAAAATTCCCCTATCCACCCTGGTGCAAAGAGCAAGCTTTGGCTGATGCCAGCATCATAAAACAGCCATAAAGTGTTTGTCCCTTCATGCCACTCATTTCCCTGTCAGGGACACCACTTCTCATGTGGTATTGGCATTTCTGAGTCACTTGCCCAGTGTGAAGCTGCAGGTGTGGGTGAGAGCATCAGAGAGGGAGGGCAGAGCGAGCGGGTCTCAAACAGGGGGAACACAAGAGTCATCATTCCCTGGGAGCCTGGGCTGTCCTCTGGGCTGGTGATAATGGATGCAAACTGGGTGTGGGACAGTGCACTCCCTGGCCGTCGTCACGGCAGATGGAAACAGAGCACAGCCTCACCCCGTAAAGCCTACTCAGAGACGTCAGTGGCTGAACTATTTTAGTAGGAGAATAAAAGTCTGAAAGCACCCCACCCCTTGAGAGTTTGCTTGGTGGATGTTGTGCCCACTTGCCCTGTGCTTGCTTTTGCATTGCAGCTGCCACCAAAACCAGGCTCTGCCTGTGACCAGCACCACATTTACACCTCTGCAGCAGCAGTGCAGGAATAACAGGCCAGCTTGGACACAGGAGGAGCAATTTGGGAGCCTTAGCCTAGAGCAGATTGCATCCTTACAGCTCTTACACTGTGGTGGAGCAGCAGCTCACTTCTGTAGGATGTACATGTCCTCCACAAGGAATATGAGAGCCATCAAGATTTGCTTCAGTGTGGACTAAAGTTGGGTTTCAACAGATCTTTTCCTTCCTTCCTTTTTCGATTTCTTTCCTTTTTTTTTCCTTCCTGGAAAAAAAATTACTGTGAAATTTTGTTCCACTCTCTTTGAATTTAACGGCAGGTTTTTTTCCATTAATTTCAGTGAGGTTGCAGGTATTTGCGTGTGTTTCCACCAGCCAGTGCCCAAGTGTAGCAGCTGAGCTAGCCTGAAAAAAAAGGGTTTCTTACAGAGAAAAGGAAAATGGAGTTCTGCTGGAAAAGCTTTTGTTTGGCAGTGGCTGGAAAAGGTTGTTCTGGGGCTGATTTAAAGAGCACTGGGTAAACTTATGCACATGCCCTCAGGGCAGCCGTAAGTTTAGCGATGAAAACGTCTGCATGTTTTACACAGCTCTGCTCAGGGACTGGGGGAGAGGCAGCAGTGCTGGAGCAACACACAGAGGTGTCATTGCTGAGGGGACAGGATGCTCCAGGGGGAGCAAAGACAAGCCCTGTGGATACTTGGGGTGCGCAGGATGAAGCATCACTGCAAAGCACAGTCCTAACCCCCTCCCAGTGCCCCAGAGAACTTCCTGACAGGAGATGCAGTCCCTCCTCAGCCAGTGCCAGGGAGAGCAACTTCCCCTCTGCACATGTTTCTGATTTGCATAATTTGTGTACTAATTTATGGCACAGAAGGAAGGAAGGCTGGGAAGAGATGGTGACTGCTTTTTTGTGATGTTGTGCTTGATGTGGCTGCCTTCTCGTGCTGGAGTTTTGCATATGTGTGTGCGACATAAGTGGCCTTAAAAATACAAGGGATGGGGTGGGAGGAAAAGGAGAATGGAAACTGTCTTTTACTGAGCTGGATACCATAATAATCCTGGCAGTGAACTAAGGGAGGGCTCCCGAGATGGATTTTTTTTTTTTCTGCCGTACATTTGTTTTCAGTATAACTGAGAGAGGAGAGACCTTCCCACTTGCTGAGCAGCAGCCATGCCCGAGGGGACTTGGTTATAACTAATTCCAGAACAGGGTGTCCCTTTTGGGGTCTCTGTGTGCTTTGCACATGAAACTTGCACCCCGCCTCTAGGACTGACATTAAAAAACAGAAAATGAACTCCAAAGGCTGGACTGGTGAATGGGGCTCTTTGTTCTGGGACACTGTCACCCAAGAGTGAGCCCTACAGGGAGATTTACAGCAAGATTCCAAGCTGCTGATGAGGGAAGGCTTCTCTCAGTGGTCAGGTGGCAAAGCACCTCAGCACAGCAGCCCATGCTCAAGGGAGAAGATAAGGTTGGCTGTACAAACAAGCCCCTGGGTACGTGCATGAAAATTTGGGTGTTGCTGCATTGTTCATGCTGCTTGGAGACTTGCTGCAGCTGAGGGAAGGCGCTTTGCCAAAACTCTTGGGCTTGGCCATGGGATCCTGGGGTTTGGCCATTTTTGAAGCAATCCTTGGGTTTCTGGAGGTGGCTCGAGTTTGCTTGTTGAGGTCTCTGAAGAGCCCTTGTGTCGCAGAGGGCTGTTGGGCTGCAGCACTGTACAGCTCTGCTCTCTTTGCTGCCATGGTCACAATCTGTGAAATCTCAGCTTCTTTCATCCCTGAACCATCTGGATGTTTTACTCATGGCCAAAGCTGCCTGAATCAAAGAAGGAGCATCCCATGGCTCCAGCAGGGTGTTGGTGTGAAGAAGGACCTCTGTCCCTGCAGAACCTCCTGGAAGGAGTCGAAGCCTGGAAGGACTCGAAGCAATAAAGGGCAGTGTTGGGGTGGAGATAAGGAACCACCACAGGCAGATGAGATAAGCCCAAGGGCTTTGGTCAGCCTTCTCTGGGTAGTGCAAGAGCTCTAACTACCCTTTGCAAGCAGGTCAGGCTGGGACCTCAGCTTGCTCTTCTGCTCCATCTGTAAATAGCTACACTGGAGTGAGAATGGTTGTTATCTCTGTTGGAGTGATTGGGATCGGCCATCCTGGCTGATTTCTCAATGGAGAGAAAGCTCTGTCTTGCTGAAGATCAAGAGGGAAGGCTATAAATCTGCTGGGATATGAGACTACATTCTTGCTTCGGTCTAGTTCCAAACAGGCTTCACCCTCTGGAAGGGTTTTCTTACATTTTGTTAATTCTCTAGCATGCAGGAAGGCAGGTTTACGGCTTGTGCTCACTCTATAGTGCTTACAGTGCTAATGAATTTGAGTAGTTAATCAGTTTAGAGTGAGTTCTTCTAAGTCAAAAAGAAATCCCAAAAACATATATATATAAAACCATCCAATTCCTGCTTACTCCTTGCAGAATGTTTTCTGTGCTGTCAGTCTAAACACTGGGAAGTATTTTAAACAGATGCAGGCCATCAGTTTCTATAAACATCGTAATTGCTTGGCACCACCGATGCTTACATTGAAAGATGCAGATTGCCAGGATCTGCGCAGACACCAGCCACAGGCTTTCTGCTGCGCCCAGAAACAGAGTTTACATCCCGTTAGAGGCCTGTAACCTCCCTCCTGTAAAACTCACTTCAGCTTGGAGCCTGGCACCAGCCAAGGGCTGCTATTCCTGCAGCTTTACATAGCTCCGAGCTGCGGGCTCAGCCGTTTCAGCATCCTGGCTCAGCAGGGTTTGATAGGAGGATGTGGTTTGGATTCTACCCCACAGATGCAATGGTAGTGGCACCTCGAGTTGCTCAGGGTTGAAAATAATGCAATTGGCCTCCCCGTGCTCAGTTCAGTCATCTACCAGCTTTCTATGAACTCATCCTGTTTGATTTTCGGCCGATGGTGAGGCTGATGTGCACGGTGCTGTCCCCGGGAAGCAGAGGAGATGTGGTCCTCAGCTTGCCCTCTTGTAAAAATGATGGATTGGGCTGAAGGGGGGAGGGGGTGGAAGGAAAGGATGGATAATATCCCTGCTAATAAATCTAGTGCGGCAATTAAGATCGCCTTTAAAAATGTGTATAATCAGCACAAATAGAAATACAGACAAGAGCAGCAGCCAAGGGCTGCTCTGTGTCTATAACAAACAGGATGGACTCGTCATTTAGCCAGGGACTGCTGGCCAAGCCCATGGCTCTCTTGGACTGGGGTGAACAGCTCTCCCCAGTCCATCATTCATCCTGAGGTCACATGTAGCTCACTCAATTTTATTCCATATTTGCCTGCAACAAGGTGGTGGGTGATTGCCAGCACCTTGGGTCCTTGCAGTATTTCTTGTTGTTGATGATTCCTTCCATTATTCCTGACTGGGGTGGGTCAGAATCGGACACCTCTGCACTGCAGACCACTGGCAGCAAGTGGCCTGAGGGTGTAAAGCAATCCAGGGCTTTGCCCTGCATCTTTCCTGCCTGAAGGCAGCGCCATGTGCATTCTCCTCCTGTTAAGAAATACTAAGTGGCAACAAAAAAATGAGACTTTGCTGATAGCATACGTTAAAAACACAGGCTCATTTCTTAATATGCTTTGGCTCCAGCCTCTAGCTGAGAAGCCAGATTGCTAAAGCACCAGAAGTGTGGATAAATGTACAGTGGGGACATTGCGCAATTTTTGCCTCAGTGTGACATAGAGAGAAAGCTGTGAATATCACCACGGACCAGAGAAAGCAACTGCTGCTCTCCTGGAACAAGCATTTCAGGTCAGCCTTCTATCCACTGTTAATTCTCGGTCAGTCTGGCGTTGGGAAAGGTGTTGTCCAGATTTTGAAGCACAAATGAAGCGTTTCCCACTTGATAGAGGCACAGAGGGCAGAGTACCAGAATTCATCTTCAGAAGGTGACAACACCTCCAGGTGTCTTCTTAAGCTGTCTAAGTCTTTAAGTCTCTAAGTGAGTTTAGCTGCCTGGCTAAACTGCTCGACAGCTCCTCTACACAGGGAAGAGACAAAGGTTACTCTGTAAGGCTCTTCCCTGCGCACGAGGTTAATTCCTCCTCTATACTCATTTAAAGAAATATCTCTGCAGAGATTATAAAGAGATCAAAGGCAGATCAGCCACCTAATTCAGTTGCTTATATGATTATAAGTTGTTTGGGGCAAATGTTCTTTTTCCTTTGCTACCAGTGACAAAGGTTTCTGGGGCATCTGGTGAGCACCTCCACGGTGCAAGGAACAGGTTTCTGCAGCAATAAAAAAGGGGCCCTTTTTCCCCAAGAGCACTAAACTTTGCCCAGAAAGCTTCCAAGTCTCTGCGAGGAAACCTAAAGCTGGAGCAAGAGGTTGGAGTTTATGGAAGTGGTTTGTGGTTGTGGTTAACAGAGTTTGCTCTTCCATCTGTGCACAAAGGTCTTTTTCTAGGAATTTTTGCTCGTGTCACCAGGAATTCAGCCCAAAATAGACTCACTGGGACAGGGAAGAAGTGAGAGCATGGCTCAGGAGTCAGAAATGCACAAAACTTGGCCTGAGACAGAGTTTTGTACTCTTTGAGTAGGGCATAATCTGATGTCAAGCTTTCCCCAAGAGTCATACTCCTAGATGGGAAGGAGCCCAAAATGATCACATGCTGAGTGCCTGTTCGGAGACAAGTGGCTCTTACTGCCAAACAAACTGGAGAGGAGGGCTGCTCTTGAAAAATTCACTGCTGCCCACGTGCTGATCCTCCTCTGGAGAAAAGGCATTTCTCAATCACAGCCAGGCCAATTGCTCTCGCAAAACCAGCGTTCCAGGAGCCATCATCCCTGCCCTTATCTCCATCTGCACTGGGGTCAATGAGCTCAGCACTGCTCTGCCATTCAGCTGTCCCTTCCCTTTCAACCAGGGTGGGTGTCAGTAAATCTGGAGATGTGGGAATTTCCTCAGGTGGCTGCTGGTAGGAGGTCAACAGAGAAAAAGAAACCTGCCTTGAGTATGCCTGCTTTGACTTTGACCTGAGCATGCCTGTGGGTTTAGGGTAACATAACAGGCAGGAACATGGGAAAATTGGTATCTCTCCTGTTCTTTTACTGCATTTGATACGTTTTAAAATACATAGACTGTCCTCTCTCCAAATGAAGCATACCTGGAATTTCTTACTCCAGAAGTTAAACTGAATTCTTGGTTGAAAAAGTCCTCTGAAGAAAATGCTGTAATGTTTCAGGCCTTTCCATCATTTCAGTTTTTCTTAATTTTATTAGGGTCCCTGCCTCCGTTTCTCAAGTGACACATTTCTAAAGAAATGCAGGTTTTGTCCTTTAGGTAGCAGGCAAGAGTAGATTCTGTAAGCTGCAATGATTCAGTTCAGCAAACATATCAACAGGCAGTGACCCCTCCAGAGCAGACCTGAATTTCTCAGGTTAGTCATATTCGGCTATGAAACTCTTCCGTGGTCCAGCAGAAGTCAGAGATCAGAACTTTTACTGGGATGTAAGAACCGTCCGACCCAGTATCTCAGCAGTTACATAACACTCTAAAATTAGGAAAACAAGATAATTCATCCCTTCCTGCCTCTTTTGAAGGAAGGATTCATGGGTTTATGAGGATGTGACCTGACTTCTTCTAAACTGATTTGCCTGTTCCTCCCAGTGAGGGTGGCCCACCAGCCAGAGCAGCAGGGATCCCTCATTCCAGCATCACCAGAACATGAGATACTCCACATTAAGACCTGAATCCCAAGACTGTAGGCTGGGGTCCAAACATCAGCAGCAGTTATTTAGGAAAGGCTTATTCCAAGATACGGTTTAGAAATGCCTGCAGTTTTTCCACCCTGCGAGACAGGGACCAGAACACATTCCCAGCTGCCGTTCTTCAGCACGTTCCCAGCTCCTTGGAAGCCAACTGCTGAGCCCTTTGCAGCCTACCTGGGAGCTGGCTGGGTTGGGTTTGAAGCCTTTCTCAAATCATCTGCAGGCCCCACTTCCCACCCTTGCACAGCAAAACAAAGCCTCTTCCCCGCTGCCAAAAATTGCTCCAATGGAGACGCAGAAATGAAGTTCTGGCAATTCTCTCTTTGTAGTTCCACCCGAAAAAAAAAGGAAAATAAAACAAAGCAGCAGAAGCTGCTGTCTGTGGGGCTTTCAGGGTTGCAAAGTGCCTTGCCTGATGCTGCAAGGCCCACACCTTGGGAGGAATGGCCTCTTTCAGGCACTGGCATTTTGCTGGAAGTGGATGGAGCGGTGGCAAAGCCCTTCTGTTCAGTGAGAGCTCTTGATCCGTGGCTCTTTCACCGTTCCCACTAGCCCAAGGTCCAACAAGGGCTCCTTTGACATCATTTGGAACTGAGCTGGAGCAGGGCTGGGCAAAGTCTTTCCCTTCAAATGGAAGGAGGAAAGGTGTTTATGGGAACGCCTGGGTGCTCGTGGGCATCCCCAGTCTGCCGGGAAGTCACTGAGCAGTCAAGTCAATTATTTTTAATGAACTGGGCCAAAGCTGATTGTGTTATTTTGTAACATATTAGTTTGGAAAGCAGTGAAATTATTTGGCATCTTTCCCTGGCCATCACAGGGACCCCTTTGTGCTTCCCTTTTCCCCACTTTTCTCTCGTGTGTATAGCTGGCTCCCACATCTCCACTTGCTGACGCTGATTGATTGCATTAATATCACTGTAAATATTACATAATCTCTGCTTACAATGCTAGGAGGAACTGATGAGTTTTACTCTGCCAAGAGTTTTCAGGCTGGAAAATAATAATGAAAAAATAATCTCGAAAAAATAAAATCTCTCTTACTCTTTCCCCCCATATTTTTTTTGCTATATGAGTTTGCCATTGGCCCCGTTGGCTGCGGACCAAGACAAGGCTGTATGGACTGTTTGTGGCCATGCCTTCAAGGGGACAGTGAAAAAGAAGTCACAGCATGACAGTAAACTGTGCCTGGCCTCAGGAGAGGTGATGGGGACAGGGGATATTGGAAGATGACTTATGGAAAAAACAGGTTTCAGAAAACGGGGGTCAGCCTAGCTAAGGAGGATGAGGATGCGCGGGGAGGTCTATACCTCATCCTGGTACTACAGGCCAGTGGAAATACGGATTGTTGGAGTGTGGTAACCTCTTCTCTCCATTAATGGGTGATTTAAGCCAGTGTACTGGGTGTTTGAGCTCACCCCCTTTAGGATTTGAGGATTCTGAGGCACGGTCTGGGGAGGGTGCACTGCTGCTAGGAGGGATGGAGGGGAGGCTCCCTTGTCTTCCAAGGAGCCCTGTGGGATGGTCCTTCCCACCCTGTGAAGGGAAGGTGGGAGGAGAGACGTGACTCCTCCCTCTCCAGCACCAGTCCAGGGTTGTTTGAGCTGGTACGTATAACACATCCTCCATCCTGACCCTCGTGCAGCCCAGCTCTGTTTCTTTTCTCCATCTCCCTGCCAGAGACAACTCCATATCAGGTTGCGTTCTGAAGCAGGCGCGCTCTTCTCAGCCTCCGCAGAAAATACATTTATCATATCAGCCTTACGTGAGCCAAAGTATCAGAGATAAAAATTATCTTGGAAATCTAAACACAGATCCTAATCGAAGGTACAGAGGCATCTGTTTCCCATTACTTTTTATTACTCGCAAGGTTCGAGCGGCATCACTCCCGCGGTGAGATATTTGGGAAAGCAGAGGTCGGCGCTTCCCAGAACTCCCGGTCCCAGCGCTGGTTGCTGCTCATCTCCCAGGGCTCATCTGCATGGGAATAGCTGATCACTCAGCCTGCAGCGCTGGGCAGCGTGTCCAGAGCACAGGCAGGCTCCCCGGGCAGCGCTCCTGCCGGAGCTCAGGGTTATGCTGACTTCAGCAGCACCAGCACTGGGCTTGGACTCCTTTCAGAAGGCAGCTCAGGGATGTTTTTCAGAGGTATTTGCAATACCAGCCTGCCAGACTCCACTGGTCCAGACTGGCTGGGGAGAAGCGGTGATGTGGATACACGGACACAAAGCCACGATTCCAGGCTCCTTTTCTAGCAGAGCTTTTTCTGAGCCGTGCTTCGGGGATGAGGAGCTCCACTTGTGTTGCTACCAGAAGTGACTCAAACCTGCCACTACTTCTCACCTCACAAGGCCAAATCCCGCATGGCTGGGTGCGTGGGGCAGCTTTTGGCTTAGCCATGGGCAGGCCACTTGATCCAGCAGCCAGACTTTCCTGTACCCCAGGGAATGGCTTCAGGGCAGTCACATCTCGGGGATATCCATGATCCAGCTGGGGGCCCTGGGGGCAATAACAGACCTTGATCTTATCCTTGTTCATCAGTATCTGAGGGGAGGGTGCCAAGAGGATGGACCAGGCTGTGCTCCGTGGTGCTGAGCAATAGGACAAGAGGAACGGGCAGAAATGGATGCGCAGGGAGCTCCACATGAACACGAGGAAGAACTTCTTTGTTGTGCAGTGACCGAGCATTGGAACAGACTCCCCACCAGAGAGGGTGGGGAGTCCCCCTCACAGGAGATATTCCAGAGCAGTCTGGACACAATCCTGTGCTGTGTGCTCTGGGATGACCCTGCTGGACAAGTGAGGTGGGGCCAGATGACCCCGCTGTGGTCCCTTCCAACCTGACCCATTCTGTGAATTCCCTGACCTGCCTCACCTTGGACTTTTGATGGTCCCCATTTGATCTCAGCCCAGCCTGAGCTGCATCACAGCTTTGCCTGCCCTTTGCCCTGTTCCTGAGCTGCTGCTTGGTTTTCCTGACTTTTCCTTTAGGGAGCAGCCCTGCTCTTGTGCTTCTCCCTGACTCCAGCACGCTTGCCGTGGTGTGCAGTGCCTTGGGCATGTGCTGTGAACTCAGCCTTGCCCCGCCGCGCAGAGACAAGTATGCAGCTCTGCAAACTACTGTTTGCCTCTGGAGACAAATTATGGCATGCTGCAATAGCTGAGGAATAGCATGAGAGGAGTATGCAATGAATCATGATGCATATGCACACGAGGGGAAAAGTTCAACCTTCTGTTTGCCATTATCTGACTCTTGAAAGCTGAACTGCTCGATTCTTGCATTTTCTTAGTGGAGTTTATTTCTGTGGCATTTCCTAAGTCTTTCTGTCTGTCTCAAGGCAGGGGAAAGAGAGTGTGTCCCTCAGCAGAACATTGCATTTGTGCCGGCTCGCAAATAAAAATCAAATCAAAAATTAAATAGGACAAGAATCATATACTGTGTAACTCTAGAACTCTGTATTTGCGGAGTTGAACCCTTTTCCTCAGCTTGCCCAGCTGTGGTGTGCCTGAAGCCTCATGTGCTGCTGCACATTCTGGCTGGGGTGGAAGTGCCTACAGGCACAGGGACTTTGGAAAGTGTCTTGGCTGCAGGAGGACACGTACCCTGACATGCCGGCGGTGTTAAAAAAAAATCATGTATTTTGATTAAGGTCAGAGACATCAGGTCATGTTTTCTCATGTCAGTTGAGGCGGGTTTTCTCTGATAGGGACAGAGAAAGTGAAGAGAGGAGATAGTTCCTCTCCACCAGCTAACTCAAAGTTGATTTCACATCTCAAGGCACCAGTTTTTCCCTAATAATGATAGCAAGAGGTCCCCACTGGAGCTCAGCCCAGCCTGAGCTGCATGGCAGGATTGCCTGCCTTTTGCCCTCTTCCTGGGCTGCTGCTTGGTTTTCCTGGCTTTTCCATTAGGGAGCAGCCCTGCTCTCCCTGACTAATCTCCTAAACTAGCTCCCTTGGGCTGTATGACTCTGGGCTTTTCAGGGCAGCCTGAAAGCCCAAAAAATTATTATGGCAATATAGGAAAATTAGTCTTTGATTCATTTCATGATCGCTATGCATAAGTAGTCCCAAAGAATTGTAGTACCCAGGATGAGATACAAATCAGGGATTTGTTAGTCTCTGCTCAATACGTCGGATTTTGTCAGACTTCCAAACTGTATCGTGGATATGTGTCCTTCCTCAGGCAAATGTTTAATGCAAAGAGCAGGCCAAGAGGTTTCCAATCATCTCTTAATCATCTATGAACACCCACATGGGAGAGGGTTTTTTGTGGGGGGAAAACAAAAGCATCTCCTTAATCTAGCGGAAAAACAAGATCCCAAAATAATGTGGAAACAGAAGCTAAACACATTTAGAGTGGTGACAAGACGTGGGTTTTCAAGAATGACACTAATTACGCATTGAAACCCATTAACTTGGTGACTGGAAGAGTCTACATTCCTTCCTTCCTCCCCTTGGCTGCCAGAACTCCTCTGGAAGCGCAGGCTGAGCCATGCGGGAGGTCAGCGCCGGGAGTGCTGCCACTCCTGCTGTCCCTGAGCTGGGAGGAGGAAGTGTGGGAGTGCCTTACAGTGGTTGTAAACTCACCCTGCTCCACAACCTGGAGCCTCAGCCCTGAAGCCTAAGGATGCCCATTTCTACTTGAGAATTCCCAATTCCTTGGGCAACAACACGTGCTTTTGCTGGGGTTAGGACCAGGAGGAATAAACTCACCTCATTCCATCCCAGATCCCATTCCTGAACCACCTCGCTCTGCTCCACACAGCTTGTGTGAGTTGGTTTTGTTACAGTTCTGTGCATGTCCTAGAGAAATATCTAAAACTACAGCTTGTGTTACGTAGCAATGAGAGTAATTAAATGAACCATTTCACTGGAACCTGACCTGCCAAATGAATCTGACCAAAATACACTTGTGATGTTTACACCAATCTGATTTTTCTGGATGGTCTCTCAGGAAAAAACAAAAAACAACAAAACGGTGCCCTCCCCCACAGTGATATTAATTAATCACAATGATATTTGCTTTCTTATTGTATGCTCAAGCTGGCAGTGTAGCTACCAAACTTAGAAAACTGTGCCATATCTTATCTTTTTTATTTAAAAAAACCAGCTGTGACTTTCTGAACTGGCTGCACGCAGCAGGGAAAGGTCATTCTGGAGAACGGGCTCTGGGACCGAGCACTGTTTGGATATTAACAGACCACAAACAGTTTGGGATCAGAGATACGGAACAGGATTTTACACGGTATCTAATGCAGCAGAGCCTAGACCTCAAACTGTTCCCAAAACACAGGGATGAGGGTTGTCTGTGTGGGTTAATCCTGCCTGCCCATGCACTGGAGGAAATACTGCAGCATTCCCACCGTGCCCACCCCCTCAGGAGCTGGAGGAGAATTTAGGTCAAAGTACAGAGAACTGTATTACAGTATTAGCACTTATTATCCAGTTTGATTCTATTAAGGGAAACCTGCAGTGAGGAATGAGAATGGAGTTGGCCCTTTCCACAACTGCTTTAACAGCTGGTGGCCCAAGAGCTATTTTGATGAAATAAATCACCCCGGTGGAAAAATCTCAAAAGCCGCAGACTGTGGAAAGTTGACCAGATCTTTACTGGCAATATTTAGGGATGCTCTCAACAATGAGACGGTTGTTTTCCTGTTACTTTCAGTACTGTGCCTGGAAAAACATGATATCCCTGAAGCTTGCTTGCCCTGAAAGCTTCGGGATGCGTGGCACTGCTAAACCTGACTGCAGGATTCCTGGAGGGGCTCCTGTGCTTGTTAAGGACTTTTAGTGTATCCAGTAATTAGCAGGATTGCCTTGGCCTCAGTTGGAGACAGCAGGACAGGCAGGGTTGGAGGGTTTCTTCCCTGGAGCCTGGCTTTTTCCTGCAAATATCCTCCACAATCCTGCACCTGCTGTGAATTCCTGGGGAGAAAATTAAAAAAAAGGGTTGTTGCAATGCACAGCCTCTGCCATAAAACCTGTGAAAAGTAAATACAGAGGCAGGGCTGAATGAGCCCTCAGATCCCAGCGGAGAGGCTGTAAGGCACCAGCCCCCTTTGTGCCTGTGGCAGGATCCCCCCTTGGAGCTGTCTGGCCTCTGGATGGCATCACAGGGAGGCAAATCCAGAGTTTCCATCTGCTAACACTATTTTGGGTTATAACTTGAAGGAGATGTGCTGGAAAAAGCATCTTCTGGGACAGAGAGAGGCTTTGCCTGCTCAGGCTGGAGAGAGGAGCTGGGCAGAGGCTCTACACACACAGGGCAGGTCATCTCGACAAAAAGAGATCTAATGTTCACTTACTGCCCTTGGGAAGGTGTCCAGTCCAGCCCGCAGGGCTGGGTGTCCTGTCAGAGGCTGGGACTGAAGACAGGCAAAAAAAGTAATCTGATCTAAGCTGCTGATCTTAGAAATCCCCCTGCAGCAGCAAAAGGAGGTTAAGGCTTACAAGAAAGGAGACCTTTCCTGTGTGGTGGTGGCTGTTTCTGACTAGGCTTGACCTTTTCACAAATGCCTGAGTGCTGCAGAGGAGCTGAGCACTGGCCTGAAGTGGTGAGGAAGTAGAATAGAAGCGATCTGCCGAATGCGATCTGCCAAATTGTGCCTGACGAAGTCTTTCTCTTTAACTGGCAGTTTGTGGAAGTGGAAATGGATGTTTAAGTACAAGGTGCACGGGTTGGTGGCTGGACTCCTCCAGGCAGACGCTCAGAGAGCTTTTTGAGTCACCCTGGATGAAGGGCCCTCTGCGGCACCTTCCTGCTGCTGCTCCTATCAGTGCTTTCCATAAAGCTCTGATGAGTGAGAGCCACCAGTCTCCCTGCTCATTCTCCTGAAAGGAAAACCTAATGACCTCCCGAGACGGCATCACTGGCACCTTTTCATAATCAGCAGAACACCAAACTTTGCATACATTTTCTTTCCCTACCCTGTTGTTTCTCCTCCTTACGCTGCTGTCCAATTTACACCTTTTAATGACACAAAGGATCAATCTCCCATGTTTATACAACAGCTTTTGGCCATGGTCCCTTTGTTGTGGGTAAAGCAGAGAGCCTTTACTGAGCTTCATTCCACTTTATGGAGCAGAAGCATGAAAATAAGTTATTACAGTCAGAAAGTCCTGTTTACAGGGGAAAAAAATAGATCAAGCCCAGCACGTAACGCAGTAACTGTGGGCTGTGGGAGAAAAGATGTAATTGTTGTCTGTGCTAAACACAAATCTAAACAGGATCACAAGTAATTAGCTATTTAATAGGTGACTAAAGTAAATACTGCAATTAAAAAGCCTATTAAAAATAATATTAATAAAAGAAACCTCGCAAGAAATGCAGCTTTGTCCTGGACTGCCAGTCAACAAAATCAACAAACATTACGAAAAAAAATGTCCGTGCATGCCTAAATCAGTAAAACACATAGTAATTACTTGGCACATTTTATCTTCAAAGTCCTCTGCGTGAGCTAAGTAATTAATCCTCCCAACACCTCGGTGCGGTATGTGCAGCAGGCACCGGTAAAAAAAGCAAGTTTGTCTTGCAGCCAGGTACAAATACCTTGTTGTGGGGCTCATTCTTGATAGAGGAAATGCCACTCTGAAGTCAGTAACAGGGAGTGGAGGTGGTTATCTCTTCAATGGCGCTCATTGTAAGCCACTGCTGCTTTTGTTTGAGGGGGGGACTGAAGCAGAAGGAGTTAAGAGGCTGCGGGAAGCTGCCCTTGGATTCCCCATCACATTCCAGGATGAGCAGAGTGACTTTGGAGAAGCCCCGGGAGCCCACGCAGCTCTTGCCTTCATACCCGTGTCTGAAGCCCAGGTGCAACTTGGGGTCGCGGTGATCTGCCAGGCCTGAAAACACTTCCCGACACAAGGTTTGGGTCTGCTCAGTTGAAGTTAATGGCTTTCGGTTTAATTAGTTGTTTCAGGGCAGAGGGAAAAGGGAGCTCCCCCTTCCTTGCTGTGCTACTCCAGCAGCAGCTGGGGAGGGCGGGTAAGACATAGATGACACAACTTTGTGTGCCTGTGGTGCTTTAAGCCCACTTTTGTGCTCTCTGCCGAACAGAAGACAGTTTTCTGCTCTCATCCTTCTGCCTGTTGCTCTGTGTGATGACTTTTTGCCATAAAGCCAAAAGGTGGGGAAAAGATAAACACAAGTAGTAGATCAGAGTGGAGTAACATGTGGGAGAAGGAGAGGTGAGAGTAGAGTGGTGGAGCATGGAAAACTCACATTAACATCGAGCTGTGTCATAAATACATCCAAGCCTGATCTCTGGGAGTGCCAGCAGAAATAAAATGCCTTCCAGAGAGAAATCAAAGATGGTACCATCAGCTCCATCCATCTCTCGTAAAGTGCCGCAAAAGGCCGTGTGGAGCTTGGCAGGTGCCACGTGGAGCAAACCTTCCCACCTGGGAATGTCTAATCCCACCCTGGCTGCCATTAAGAGACCATTTGCAGCAGTGGCTAATTGGGCTGAGCAAAATAAACTTTCCCACAAAGAAGATTGAGCTACAAAATGGAAAAATACCTGCACAGAGATTAATTCTGGCGTGGGAAGGAAGGTGCTTCTGCCAAATGAAAGGCTGTATTGAAAAAAGGAGCTGCTTTCCCTTTGATCAGAGGGGCACCTGGGCAGCAAGGAGGAAAATGGAGGTTTATGGATGGAGGAAAACACTGGTTTATGGATATGCAGCTGGCAGAGAAGAGCGTTTTCACCAAAACTGAGATTTTTGTAGTTGTAGTTGCAGGTGTGCTGGTGTGTGCGTGGAAGGAGAATGCTGCTGTACATCAGGTACAGGTCAGGTTGTGAACAACACCAAAATGTGGCTCCTCCTCCCTTCAAGGAAGGTCCTTTTTTCCCTTTTTTTTCCCCTTCTTTCTTTCTTTCTTTTTTTTTTTTTTTTTTTCCTTTTCTCCGGGCTCACCTGCTTTTCAGCTCTCAGAGGAGCCCCATACCTGTCTTTTTTCTCCTGCCTGCTGCTGATCAGGGAAAATTATGTTCTCTAGGATGAATCCCCAAGAACAGGTACTCATGAGTTTTATTAGCCTCATCATCTCCCTGTGGATTTTCCATTTTTTGCAGGAATTAAAATGAAAACAAAGGAGGCAGAGTTCAGAAACTTGAATGGGTTTAGGAACACGTGAAACGTTTCCCAAACCCTCACGTCGTGCAGGCATAAGTCATGCAGTGTTTTCCATGTGCACACAAGTCCTCTCCTAAATCCAGAGTAAACTGCCAAGTTATTTCCCCGTAGGACACGCTCCACGACGTGCGTCAGCTGGGTCATCGGCAGAGCCCAGCCCTGCAAAACAGCATCTAAACACATGCTGGGGCTTAAACAAGGAACTCAAGCACGTGCTTTAGGATTACGTGCTATTCTGGTGTATAAATAATTCCCACAACTGTGATTAGAAGCATGGGATGAGGCCGGTCTCTGTGCTGAGATGTATTGACTTGTCCATTCGGAGGTTTCCAGGGAACGTCACCTTCCCAGCTCTCTCCTTTGTGCCATTAGGACGTCAGGCTTGGCTGGAAGAGCTGTGTAGGTGACTCCTCTTTGAAGCTTGATCCGACAGCACCATGTGGACAAACTCTTATTAACAAAGCCCAAACTGTTACTGCAGCAAATATTTGACATCAAATCCCTGGTTATTTCTGCTCTCCCCAAATAATTCACCGTTTGGAGGGCATTTCATTATGTTACCTCTCCATTGTCTCTTTTTCAAGAGAAAATCTGCTTTGCCACACTACTTGCTTCTGAAAGGACACAAAGAGTGTGAAGAACAGGGACACTTAGGATCCATCCTTTTCAGAAGGTGATGGATTCCACGGCACATCCAGGAGCTGCTGGATGCCCACTGGCAGCCCAAACCCCAGGATACCCTGGAGAAAAGGGTATCAGCAAATAACCGTGGACATCAGCAAACAACCTTGTGCTTCTCAGCGTTTTTCAGAGCAAATGTCCCAAGCACATGACTTTCCTTTCTGCCTTCCAGGGAGTGGGAAGCAGCATTCCCAGACTGCACGCATGACTTTGCCCTGTTTATCCCACAGTGTCTCTCGGATTAGACCCTCTGCCATCCATCATCCATTCAGAGATACAGATTTCACTAATGGCCACAGTGTAAATATTTACAGTAAACAGTTGTAGCAGCTGACTTTTAGTAGCCACTGTGCATATGGAGCTGCATAAACAGGAAGGACGATTGTAGGGATGGAAAAACTGGCACAAGAAGGAAGGAAAAATAAGAAACTAAAATGCTGAAGTCCTACAGTATTAATTAATTTAATAATTTGTTAGAAATGACCCTTCTCTTCTGAAGACCCACAATACAGGCACAAACACATAGAATTATTTGGCCCTACATGATAATATATAGCCCTGAAATTCAGCTGATGTTACCTTTTTGACCCAAATGATTAGCCAGGTTGTGGCTAAGTAGATATTAATGACACTCTCAAGTTTTTCTTTAACACAATCCTGTTTATTTCAAAACCTGGGCAAAATCCTTGTTCCCTGAACTCATTAGGAATTAAATAGCAGGAGGCAGTTTCCTTGGGCAGTCGTCCAAGCCCCCTTTTCCAGCCAGCACTCAACCCAAAAAGCTCACTTCATCAGTCTCATTTCAAGGTCATGCTTCATGTGCTTCTTCAGTTATCCTTGACTTTTTCAGCTGCCTTCTCTCCTCGCTACTGTGATGTTTCTCATGATGTTTTTACTACCTATTTCTCCCCTTTTCCCCTGCTTCCTTTCCTTTCCCATCCCCCCCCCTTCCCCTCATGAAAGACCCAAGAAACTTCATTAAATCCTTTGCTCCTTTAAAAGAAATTCAAATCCTTAGCCCTTAGCACTTGCTAGCTCATGCTGTGTGCTTTAGGCAGTAGATCCTAATGTTTTGGGCACTAATTCTCCCCTCATCTCCCCAAAACCAGCTATTTCTTCTATTTATTCTTATCAAAAAGTGTCTTTTTGGCATCTCCCTCCCACCTGACAGTGACTTTGTGTCTTCAGCCGTTGTTGCTTGCCAGATGCCTGTGATTTTATTTGATTTGATTTGATTTGATTTGATTTGATTTGATTTGATTTGATTTGATTTGATTTTATTTTATTTTATTTTATTTTATTTCATTTCATTTCATTTCATTTCATTTCATTTCGGTTTTTTAAAAATTTTTTTTTAATTATTGTTTTTTTCTTGTCTCCACAAGGACCTTCCTGAGGGAGGGATAGAATTTTTTCTGGTCTTTTAGCTGGGCTTTGCCTCTGAAGGGGGTTTTGTTTTTACTTTCCCCTCAAGCTGGTAAGTCCCTGTCACCATGTAACACACAAAACAGTGACAAATTCCTGTGCACACTTTGCCTGTGGGTTCACAGGCACACGCTTTGGACCTCAGCAAGAAAAAATATTGGCTCCCATTCCCCCCCTCTGCCAGAATAACTCTTCCTTTCCACGTGTTTGTTTAACTGATCTGTGCTAAGGCCACCTGCTCTTCGAAAGGCAGCAGCAGCATGAGAAAATAACAAAATGCTTCAGTATTTCAGTGGGAATCAAGGTTCCATGGCTTTTTTTGGGCACAGCAGCAGGGTATTTACAAGGCTAATTTCAGCTACTCAAAGCATTTCAGCAGGTTTTTAAAGGGGCGACCTACGAACCTGAACTGAGCCAGGCTTAAACTCGGGTTTATCCACCCCAGGTGCCAGGAGTGCTCAGATCCACACCCTGTATTCCCTGGCTTGGATCTGTTGTATCCTGCAGAAGGCAGAAGGAGAGAGGTTATTTGACTTGGAGCCAGGCAGATGTCTGACAAAATAATGTGACCGAATTAAGACAGATTAAAAGTGGGGACACAGGGGGGAAGAAAAGTGAATTTCTTTTCCTCTTGTGAAAAATCCAAGCAGTCCAATACTTGCTTCAGTCCAGGTGGCATTCATTTCCCTCGTTTACCTAATTGGGGAGACTGGGATTTTTATTTTATTTTATTTCATTTATTTTCTTTTTACGATTTTCTTGAAGCTTTTTTTTTTTTTCATCTGTATTTTGATTTTCTTTAGAACTCCATGTCTTCCTGCTACATGGAAAAGAATCAGTAAGCCATCACCTCCACTTCCTAAAACACTTCTATGGCTGATTTTCCCTTTTTTTTATTACATGCATTTTTGAAAACCTGCTGTTGCCTCAAGAAAAAAAATATAAAGCACAACTAAAAAAAAAAAGTAGTGAAAGAATTAAAAATTCTTCTAATAACTCTGTGGGAAAGATGTAACCTGTGGTGACTGGCTGATGGAAAATCCTGCTAAATCCTTTCAGGTATTCCTTGGAGGAACATCACAGGTGAATCATGGCAGCAGAGGGAACTGAGTGTCTCCTTCTGTCCTTAATAATTTGACTTTTTATCCTAGGAAAAGATGGACATCTTCAGCTCTGGTGGGTTCATATTCTATGGGACACCAAGTCCCAGCCAAAAACCGTAATCATCAATTGATGATCAGATCATTAAATAATTTCAGTCCAAGGCCTGCTGCCAAGGGAAACACCATGGATATTTTGTTGTCATAAACTGGTGAACAAATTGTGAAAAGAGAGACTTTTCCTGACACGGAGGAAAGATGGAAATATTTGGAGAGAGCAGGAGGAGCGATGTAATTATGAAGAATTTGAAGCTACAACACAAATACAGGAATACACCCCCTGAGTCAGCACTGGTCTAAAATATGTGTAATTTTAGACTCCTGAAATGCACCCATTAAACCACATGTGCTCATTGTGTGCTTAAAATCAGGCCTATGTGTGAATCCCTCGCTGGGCTGGAGGTCAGGTGAGGCACGGATGTAAATGGTATTGTACCCCAGGTACGTCACGTGGCGTGAAAAGGAAAAGAAATAAGAAAAGAGGTGAGACGATGTGCATTAAGGAAGAAAATTCCTGCTTTAGTAACTAATATACAAGGATGAAGCTAGAAATATCACATCAGAAGAGGGAAGAGAGATATCCTTGGAACAATTGGATCAGGTAACCTTGAAGGAACCAGCAAAGATGAGGTTGCTGTCTTGGTGAAAGAAAACTGGATGTTCTCCAAAGACGTGATTGGACTTGAGACAGTTCCTTTTGTTTTCATAGCAGGCTTCCCTTCACTTCTTCCTTTCCTAAAAAAAAAAAGGCAGGAGAACTTCTGCCTTTGCTTGGGTGCTCCTGGAGTCCCATCACTGCTCCTCTGTTGCTGCAAAAAGCATCCGCCACCTCGAGGGGCAACTTCAAGGTCTCTGGAGGGTAACCAGAACCCACCACATTGTCTGGTTGGAAACCCCCTGGCCATTTAATAAATGCTTTGGTTTCTTATAATCTTTTCAATAATTTTGTTCACAAAGACCGACTGCCAACAGAAAAATGCTTTTGTGGGTCTGATCCAAAGTTCAGGTAAAGTCAATGAAAGTATTCCTCGGGCACTCTCCATGTGGAGCCGTATTTTGACCTGTCTTTCTAAAGCTGGCAGGAAAAGAAAACTGCTCAATTTGTCTAGTTGCTCTTCAACAAATGGTTTTAGTGTTTTTAAAATTCTGCCTTTGGGATGTTCATGCATCACTGAGCACCGTTAAAATAGAATTTGACATTGGTATTCACAGCAATGCTAAGAAAACTGCCTTTCTTTATAGCAAGGAAAAAACCTAACCCTAAAAGGAACATTAAACACATAAATAACACGAAACATTCCTGTTTCCACAATAATTTCAATGATTCATTTATTTGTTTTTAGTCCAGGGCTTTTAAGATAAAGATTCATCATATGAATTATTTTTTTAGGTAATGCACACTATAAACATTTTATTTTCCCCCTCCCTCAAGATCTGATCCCTTTCCTTTTTTTTTTCTTGCAGAAAGCAAGATTTTTCCAAACTTTTCGTGAATAAGTGATGACGACGGGAAGTTCTCTAATCTCTTGCCATTTACAAGTGAGTCCACGTGGAGCTTTTGGATGGAAAGTTGCAGCAGAAGGTTCCAAGAGCTGCAGGGCTCTCTAGCTCGGAGCTGAGCTGAGTGTATGGAGATGTATCCCAGGCAGCAAAATCCAGCTTTTCCAGAGTAAGCTCATTTTAAAGACGTGTGGATGTGGCACTTGGGGACATGGGTTAGTGGTGGACTTGGCAGTGCTGGGCTAACAGTTGGACTCAATGATCTCAAAGGTCTTTTCCAAACTAAATGATGCTCTGATTCTATTTCTTCGCTCTCATCCTCGCCCTCGAATGAGCCGTGGCAGCCTTTTCTTGCCTGCACATTCCTTAGTACCTATGTAGCCAGAACCCTCTGGGATAGGTAGGGGAGGATTTGGCTGCTCTAGGGCTGTCGCAGGGTCAGGGTGGCTCATTCTGGTCTGACCCTGGGGACCATGCTCCGATTTTCCCTTTTCCCCCATCCAGAGGCGTTTGTCAGGAGGGAGTGTGAAATTTGCATTTCAGCAGCCCAGACTTTAGTCCCCGGATTAACTCCTCCTGCTCCTCCCTTACAGAGGAGTTGTGTCATCTGGACAGGGGCTTAGGGGCGAGGGATGAGTCTGTCCACAACTTCTGGTGATTTAACAGGGTGGTTTATTCCACTAACGCATTATGTTTTGAGGCATGGCCCTTGGGAGTCAATGGGAGTCTTTCCAGTTGGTTTCCATTAACTAAATATAAAACAGAGTTGCAGCTTCAGAGGCATTCAACTATGGAAGAACTCCAGCAATCACAAACCCCAGAACTCAAGACCCTACAGATCATGGCCTGGGTGGTGGGTGACTACAACTTGTAGAACAGTCTCCTCTCTCAGGATTAAGGCCAAGCCTTGGAAGGACCAACTCCATCTCTGTTTAGAGAATATAGATTCAAGAACAAACCCCTTCTTCACTCTTGCTAAAGTTCCCTCACCAAACACACCAAGAAACGAAAGATGGCATTTCTTCCAAGGTTAAAGCATTGCTCTCAAATATATAAATATATGTATAGAATAGGAGATATATAGTAGGACTAACAGTCTTGTGCTTGCGATGGTCTTCTCCAAATTCCACATGCTTGCTGCAAGGGGACATTGTTTCGGGTCTTGTGCTCCAAGTTTCCAGCTCTGTGGTGGTCACAGCTCTCCCTCACTGCTTCTCCTGGTTTTTTCATTTTGTAAACTTTTCAGGACTGCAGCTCCTTTATCCATAAGAGAAATGGTTTTTTTTTATTAGTCGTTACACCACTGAGAAGATACAAAAAATGCCAGCTGGGTTCAGGTCTCAGATTTGCTGTAATAAAAATGATACAGGGGCAAAAATAATTAATGAATATTGAATGTCAAGTGTGGACTCAGTTCTAGAACATTTTGAGCATTTTTGCTTTGGAGCAAATACTCTGCTTGGGCTAAAATGTGAAAGGCTTGCAGGATTTTTTTTTTTCCAGAGAGAAGGTTGCTGCTATGTGGAAATACTGTCTCTTATGCCACATAGTAAAGTACATTTTTTTCCTCTTTTGCAAAAAAGTGGTGAGAAGCCAGCTTTCTTATTTATCCAACTTGTCATTCCACAGGGAAAAGACTGGAGATTTAGTAATATCTTAAAAAAAAAGGATTGCCAATACAAATGGAATTGTTTCTCGCAGAGGCCCATTAAGGAGACAACATTTGGAAGTGCTTCCAAAAACGCAAAACAAAGCTGGATGTAAAATAATTTTGAGAGGAATTTGTGGTATGTAACAAGGGATGAGTGTATGCCTGCTGAAAGGACAGATCATTTAAGTTCAATGAGACTTATTTCTCTACAAGTCAGATATTCCATGTAACATAACTCAGGACACCCCATGGGAGCAGCTGTATGTGGGGAATGGACTCTTGGGTGATGTGTTTATTCACAGGCTCAACGGGAATCAAAGCTTTTCCAAGTGCAGAGCTGTTTGCGTGCTTAAGACATCATCTAAAGTTGCCCAGCTGGGCTGGTGGGACACTCTATGTACAGCCAAGAAAACATGGATTGAATACTGGGACATTAACCCGTAAACAAAACAGGGATCCAGGAGTTCTGTGCATAGGACTTGGCAACTTTAGCTCTTTGATGATAGCAGGAGAGGCACAGCTCAGATCCTAGTTCAGCTACAAAATGTAACCACACCTCCACGTTCCCAGCCCTCTAAAGTTCTGGCTAAATTGCATTAATTTTAGTGTAAACAGGACATGTTTCATATTTATGCAGGACTCTGGCTGGGGTTGCTGTCCTGAACCCAAGCCATGGCAGATGAACATCTCCGCTTTAGCCTTGTTTTTGTTTTGCTGGTTCTGCTTACAGCAAACAACCGTGTCTGAGAAGCCTGGGGTCCGTGGGATCAACTGTTTAATCAGCTGTAGCAAGAATGTGATTGTCTTTGTTGTTAACCACTCAGCTATGAAAAGCGTGAATAGTATATGTACATTTGGAAGCACCACACCAGTGGTTTTGTCCCTGCTTTGCTCCCTCCTACTGGTCAGATGCTCTAAATAAGTTAAATGTTTTGGAAGTCAAGCCTTTCGCTGTTTTTTCTCCAAAGTCTGTGTTTTCAGTTCAAACAGATAATTGCATCTGTAATGGAGAGATGTTTTCCTCACTTGGCTCTGTTAACATCATAAAACACCTGCTAGGGCTGAGCTGCTTTTACCTCTGAAATGTTTGTTTTTCACCACTTTTTCTGCAATATAAATGAACCGCTGTAACTACAAAAGTTTTGCCTTAAAATTTTTTAAACCCCCCCCATTGGCATTGAAAAAATATACTCACTGTTACTAGGTTTTGTTGGATTTTTTTTTTATCTTTTCCTTAGACCATAAACATTTTTCAGGCTTGCGATAGAAAGGAAAAAACCCAGCCAAATCTAATGTAACTGTTGAAGTGTCAGAAATGCAAATCTCCTGTTGCTGCTGTTTTAGTGTACGTGGGATGGAGGATGAGGAGGTGGTTCCTCCTCCCAGGGCAGCAGTTTTGCATCCCTGCAAAGGCAAGATTGCACTGCCTCTCTCTGCCCACACAGCAGCCAGAGAGGGCTCTTTCTGAATTTTAGGGGTGCCCAGCACACAGCCCACTGCCCGCACTGAGCAGGTGGACTGGGAGAGGTCACTTGGATCCACCCAGCACCATGTTATCCTGGGTGTGGGTACCCATAAACCCTGGAGGAGCAAACTCTGGTCCTGACTACTCCTGGGCACTGCAGTGTGGCTTAAGCGAGCTGAAGACCAGCTCATGTGAGCAATTGCTTCACTCTGTTGAGTGGCTGGATGTTGCAAGACCACTCAAGGTTTCAGTTGTTTTCCTGGACACTGGAATGTGTCTCTGATCTGAGTGTTGACTCATTTCTCCCAGAAATGAGTGGCTGCTGGCTCTGGACGTCCCGAGCAGCTCCTGTGCACCCAGAGGAGCAGGGTGCAGGGGCAGCTCGTGGATACACACCCTCTCTGCCATCCAGAAATCGGATGTTGCAATGCTCACACGCAGATTGCCAGGTTTTTAATGGAAAATTAATGGATGGCTGACCTCAGAATGCTGGGAGCTACCTAAAGGGTTACATCACTCTACCACCCACAAGCGTTTCTTGTGAACTTTTCCCGACTTTCCTTCCTGAACCTCTCGGCTGTCATCTCCTCTGGATTTGGACAGGCAGCAGCATTTGGGTTTGGTTTTAAACTCCTAGGAAAGGCATTTCTGAGGTGCTGCTGAGTGTGGAGACAGGAGAGGTTTCCAATGACGACGCCAAGTGTGGCACAGACCCTGCTCCTGAACCGAGCCCTGACTCTGTTAGTGTTGGTATCAAGGAGCTGTTGATATTGAGGAGCTGTTGGGTGGGACAGGGTCTATCCCCTTTTCCCTCACCACTGTCTCAGCTGAATCTTCCTTGAAAGTAGTCAGAGAGGAGCAAACCAGAGGAGGCTTTAAAACTGTCCCCAGTGTCATCATCTCCGTGTCATGCTTTTCAAATGTCAGTCCAAGAAGTGAAGCGTCCCTGTTTTCTCTCTCACCCCCAGCAGCCCATTTTCTATCTCTCATCTTGAATTTCAGGGGAAAAAAAAGGTGAAAAAACCCCAGAACAGATAAACATCTTGCCACATTGCATAACTCCTGCCCTCAGCGCATTTTCCGTGCTCCCGGGCCAGACAGGTTTTCCATTTTGACTTTATAGTTATGTCTCACTCTTCAGAGCGACAGCTCTATCACAAAAATCTCTATCTCTTGTTTTCTAAATCTGCAGCTGTTTATGTTTTTCTAGCTTCCAAATTGCTCTTGGTCCCTGGCCACGCCGGGGTGTCCCGAAGACACCAGCGGCAGAACAAGCGCTGGCTGTGAGGAGGTGGTGGGTGGTCCGCAGGGGAGCTGTGCCTTAGCCCTCCACCTATGCTCGGGCGAAAAATGTCCTGCAAGACCCAGAAATGTGTTTTCCTTCCGTGTGCAATCCCCAGGTAAAACTGGAGCTCCCAGACTGGAGGCTTTGCCAAGAGCGGGCAGGCTGCTCCTTGCCTGCCTGTGCTGCCGTGCCCGTCACAAACACCCGGTTGTTTCCAGCAGCCCAGGATTGACAGGCGAAACTCAGATTATTCCGGCCCTTTCCCCCCTTCATTTTAGCGTACAGCAAACCTGAAAGGATCCATTTGCCTGCCTTTTCCACGTGGTGGAGGGGCGGCACAGAGGCAGCGAGGACAGAACCGCGTCCCTGCTGCCTTGGAGCCGCCGATGTTGTGCCGGAGTTTGCCTCTCCCTGCCCGCAAGATGTAACCCGAGCCTCCTCCATGAAACTCGCTCAACTTAAAGTTTACACAAATCGTCTCCTTACTTCCAGTTTTCCTTGGCTCTCGCAGGGTTTTATTTGTTTTTCAGTCCTTTTCTCGGAGGTGGTTTCTCAGCACCCAGCTGCCCCCTAATTCCAGGGCAGAGGGAGCCTCCAGGGGTCAGGTTTCCCACCTGGATTATGCTCAGCAGCCCGCAGAGCCCCCAGGGAAAGGAAGGGCCAAGTGATGTGAAGGAATTGGGAGATGCTGGCTTGGTTATCCAAGCAAAAGGGAGGTCGTGAGGATATTACAGTCCTGCAGCATCCTGAGGACAGTGTCAGGAGGTCACTTGATGTCCAGGTATAGCTTTACAATGAGGAAATTTAGGAGAAAAAGGGCAGATTTCTGACAGCCAGGACTATGTGATTCTGAGCACTTAAGGAGGCATAAAAATCCTTCAGTTTTATAGGGACGTTAGGTGGATTTCTGGAAAGTGCTGTGTGATGAGGATGAGATTCGAGGATGAAGTTCCAATCCTAAATGTCCGCCTGCCTGGGGACCAGGCAGATTCACCTTTTCTGGGTTCTTTGCACTGCCAGGACCCCTTTGAGCCCTAATCCTCCCTCAGGGTGCCTGACTTTATATAGATGCACACCGTGAGGTAATCCTTGTCCTGCTTTTGTGGAGTTACTTTTCATGCTACTCTACTCACACACTGTAATTTAAACCAATTTCTATTGGCTTAATATGTACTGAAGATAACTTAATTTTATTTCTTTTTTTTTTCTTCCTCAACCCCCCGCTAATTCCTCCCCTCTTTTTTCATCTCCCAAGGCCATAGATGGAGCAGTTTTTATCATGATTATCACTCATCATAATTGAGCCAGCCTAACTCATGATGTCATAATAAGAAATCAACTCTCTTAAGCTATTTTGTAGACAGCTCATCTCAATAATTCCCCTGCCTTTACCCTGACAATAACCTTATATCTTTTTGGCCTGTTTTTATTTTTTTTAAACTAGCATAATTGGTTTTGTCATGATGGTAGCAGCGCTTTGAGTGCCAGAAACATATTCCCAGAGCAGCTGCGATGAAAAACATAATAGTGAATTTTGCAAGTCACTATTAGTCATTTGCCAAAAATGAATGGCAGCTCAGGCTCCAAGTGTGTTACCCAGAGGGTGCCCAGGAAAGAAACCTCTCTGTGCCAGGGGCTTTCTTCTTTCCACCCAGACAGGACAGGCTTTCACTGAGGGTGGTCAGAATGACTCATGTCCTGCCAGAAAAAAGCTGGGACCCATTTCTTGGAAGAAACAGGAATGGAGGGAAAGCCTGATTCACAATATCTTATTTTTTCTTGAAGAAGTGCTTTTTGAAGGCTTACCTTGCTGTCAGTTCAGATTCAGTGACCTGCCAGTGCCTAAGCTGTTGTTTTCTCCTTGCTCCGTTCCCTAAATGCAGTTACTGCACATTCAGGGGTTACAAATCCACACTCCTGACTTGCAGATTCTCAAATGCTTTTCCAGCCCCAGGAGGGAGATTTCCCCATCCCTCTAGACTCCCCCATGTGATGCTCTGGCTGTGGCTGCCTCTCAGCTCCATCCTTTCCACATCCTCTCCTCATTTTCCACCCTGGGCTCTGCAGCAGCCCTTTGCTGAACACCAGAGAGAGGTGATAGGCTCGGAGCAACCCTCAGTTCTCCGGTTTCTGCTCCATTTTTCACTGCACCACAACACTTTTTCCCTCTCCATGTTTGTGGCTGGAAAACATCTGAGACTGTTTTCCTCACTGAAGCTTCCAGCTGGGTTAATTTTGATGGTTCTTATTTTACCTCTTCTCTCCCCAGCCTCCAAGATGCTCCTCTGTTGCTTTTGCACCCCTTTTTGCACACTTGGTAAGACTCCCCTGATTCTGCCACATTTAGATATCCATGTGGGACAGGGAGGAGACCTTCTTCTTTAGCAGGGAGGTAGATTTGACAGCATTTTTTTGTGTTTCCTAATAGAAATTCCAACGCCCTTGATCACAGCAGTCACTGAGCCCTTCAAACTCTGACTCCTCCAGCTCTACCTCCTCTTTGGTACTGGAAGCCACGGTGTTACTTGGAGTGAGTCAGTGGTGATCACTCAGTTTAAAGCTCTTTGCCATGAGTTAGGAAGCGCTTTTGCAGTGCTTAACCAAAAGCAGGGCAGAAACAGCAGCTCCTGAGGAAGCCCGTGCAGGAATAACCGGGCTCCACCAGGACAGGAGAATGATTTCTCCAATTTCTCCCCCAAGGAAATCTCCATCAAGAGCACAATTCCTGGCAGCTTCCCTCTCTCCAACACCCTGCAGAGGTCGTTACCAAGGTCCAGTCTCGGTCAGACACTCCCAGCATCACATCAGTCTCAACACAAATCTGTCCTGGACAGATTCTGACTGGTCCCTGATGGATCTCTTTTCTTTGCATCAGCAGCACAGCAGTGGCTTGTGATTTATCAGATCTCCACACTGAGGCTCCTGCTGCTCCGCAGAAATCCTGCCAGAGAGTCTGAAGCAACTCATGTGATAATTTTAAGGACTTTTGTGGTCTTGATTGGAGAATTTGTCTTTTCAGGTAATATTTCTTCCATCCCTGAAGGCCCTGTGTGAATTTCATGGACTTATTTGGCTCTTTAAGTCCTCCCTTGCTGGGGAGAAAGTTCCTGTGAGCTCATGGATGGCTCTGCTCTGTCTGCCCTTCCATAGGAGCCTTCTTGTTCAGGCCTCTCTGAAATCCACCTTTTATCCTCTGCCACTTTTGATTTGTTGGTGTTTCTTCTTCCACCAGTACTTTTTTCGAGCCTGGTTTTAAATACAAGGGAGGTTTACATGTATTACATTGTTTATAGCAGACATTTCTCCTCCAGTTTAGCTGGAAATGCTGCATCAGGGGTGGTCCTTTCCTCAGTTCAAATTACCTTTAATCTCCCACTGGCCACGGATCACTGCCACTTTCCACTGAGTGCTGTGGAGCAGTTTGAGCCTGGCTTTGCTTGATAGCCAAGGGCCCAGGTAACCTGTCCTTCTGCAAATTCTCCTTCCAAAGAAATGAAACTCTGCATTTCCAGCTTGGGTGAAGAAAAACCACAACACCCCCTCCCCCCAAAAAAACCCCAGGAAAAAACCCCATGATCTCAGCATGTCTGAGAAATTCCTCTGGGATGGATATTTGGCACTCTCCTGTCAGCTGAATCCGTGGACAGCCTATTTTGATGAGCTGCAGTGAGACCTTGGATTTGGGCAATCTCCAGTAGATGACAAGCTGCTCACCAGAGCCCTTTCAAACCAGCTCAGCTCCGAAGAGTTGCTTCCCTTCCATCAGACGTGTCCTTACCCCCGCCCCTTCTGTGTGGGATTTCTTCCTGCTGATGTTCTTTTTGCAGTGGACAGGGAGCTTAAAAGGATGGGAAAAACTGTCTTCCTGTGATGCTGTCATTAAATGTACACTCTGGGAACTGCCTTCTTGGCAGAAATGTGGACAAATCATATATTTCCTTTAGTTTCTCCTTGGAAATGCATAAAAAAATGACAGCAGTCACAAAGCTGTGTTGTTACCAGTGAATGCTGTTTGGGGAAACCTTGTTTTGCTGTTTCTTTTCCATACATTTATTTGGGAGGTTTTTTTGGCTGCTCTTCTCTCGCACAGGCAATAAAGCTCAAATCATTGCAGGGTTCGGAGCTTCACTTAGAAAAAAAGTCAGAACTTGACAAAATGCCCGCTAATGGAAGTGGAAAGTCTCCCACTGACTTTGAGAAAGATTTGCTCGTGTCAGAGAACATCCAAGAAATGTTTTATTTTATGATGCTTTCAGAGTTCAGGAAATGGTGACTCTTTAAATCAGAAGAGTAGATGAATGCTGGCTCACACATTTGCACAATTTTTATCCTGCTCCAGCATCGCTGTTTGACTTTGGAATGGACACTGCTGAGGACAAAGCACTAACATGGAAATGTCCTATTTTTTGCCCCTGTTGTCATCACAGACTGCCCAATATTCTTAAATTTTACTTTAAAACAGTATTTGGCCAATCAGCTTGAAATTTGAAGAAAACTGATTTAGGAATGGGATTCTCCTTTGCATATCAAAAGGAGGTATAACAAGGTATAACATCCAGACAAATCTGGGGTGGAAACACAGTTAAAAATTTTAATGGAAGTAGATAAATATAAGATACCTCATGAAGATTTGAGTTCTGGGTGGGACCAAAATTGGGTTGTTTTCTTCTGGGTGCTCAGCACGACTCAGAGGCACCACTGGGTAGGGAAAAAATTCAGGACAAGGGTCATCCTGGGTTGTGCAGGAGGTGACAAAAGACCATCATTACAGCCCACCTCATCCTTATAATCACAAAACTGCATGAAGTAGGTAATTACTGACAACATGCACTTCAAATCTCAGTTCTCGTGCAGGTGACAGAAGGTTTCCTCTTCAGAGAAATGTTCTGGAAAAGAGGGAAATCCTGCTGCAGCCTCTGGAAAGCAGCGTGGTGTGGGAGGTGGAAAGGGGTTATAATAAGTGGAAATATAAATGAGGTGTTTGGTGCAGGTAAAAACGAGGCTCTGCTTGTCTGATGCTGCTGTGGTGGCAGCCAAACTGTCAGGATGCTTGGTGCCTCCAATCCCTGAAGAGGGGGCATCCCAGTGTGCTGAAGAGGACATTTTTGGGTCGTAGGCTGTGTTAAACACCGAGTTATTCTGAAGTAACGAAAACTGTGAAGTTGACACCAAGAAAAAGGAAAAAGAAGAAAGAAAAGGGGCCCGTGTTTTGTGGTTAGCAATAAACGAGCGTCACATCTCTTTCCAAAGCAGAAACCTCTCAATTTTTCTTCTGTCTCATTCAATTATGCTCAGAGGGCCACACTTAAGAACTGCAGGAAAAAGGAGTCAGACCTTTACAATAAAAGACATGAAGCTGAGTTTGGCAGTGCCAGCCTTTGCTTCCTGCAGTTCACACTCTGGAGAGCAGTCAGGATGTGATGTCAGGGCTGGGCTGGTGCCGGGGCTGGCAGGTAACCCCTGAGACACCTGGGCATGTCCTGGGTTGGCAGTTGTGTACCCACCCATGTTCACTGCCAGGATCTTTCAGAGCATCTTAAAAGAGACATTTCCGATGGCTGATTAATCAGGTTGCCCATTTCCTGGTCTCAGATGGAAAATTTGGAAGAAATGGTCCAAAAGAATGAACATTTTTCTTGACCGAGACACAAACTCACAGAGAGTCTGTGTCTGAGGTGTTTAAATCTCTGAGGCTGGACACAGTGGACCCACATCTGGTTCTGGATCAGTGGGAATCTCCCTTCTTGAAGTTTAAGATCCCCACACAACCCACGCATAGGGTCCCCAGTTCACTCCCTTCATGGGATTGGGCTTGAAATTATTTTCTCTCTCTCAATTTTGTTTAGTTAGTGTCCAGATCTTTCATTATTTCCATGCTGTGGCTTGAGTTTGTTGTTGTGGGTTGGAGCTGTTGGAGCTGCTGTTGGGAATCTGAGGGCAACCAGGCACAGGCAAGTTCTGCCCAGGCTTTCACAAACATTCCTCTGCCTCCTGCATGGCAGGCATTCCTCTAAGTCTGCTCTCATTCTCTGATTTTTTTCACCAGGGTGGAAGCAAATCACACAGATGCCTCTGTTCCCACTTTTATTCCAGCAACATAAAATGCTGAGAGTCTCTCCTGCTTTTGCTGATTTGTTTCAAAATTTATTGGAAGCTAAGGAGAGGCAAGTGGGATATAACAGGGATGGTGCTGAGCCCAGACTGGGATACTGAACTGAAAAAGTTCTTGGATAGGGAGATGGGTAAGGAAGCATGCGAGAGCATTAATGCAAAATAAATCTTCCTCTATTGTTTTTCTTTTCCAAGTAAATTTCTAACAGATCCTCATTTACAGTTTGAGTATCTGCCGTGAAATGTTTGACACACGGTGAACTTCATGCTGTTAATTATTGGAGGCTTTCTGGAAGTCTCCTGAGGGGTTTGGTGCAGAGCTGTGTGGCTCAGCAGTTCCTGTGCAGGAGAGGTGGCATCTTCTCCTGTCACCTCTTTGTTGTGGTGGCCGCTCCCAGGCTGTGTCATCTCCCCAGCTTGGATGTCAGCACCTGCTTGGAAAATTCATTCCCATTCGTAATTCAGGCCTGTGCAGCAGGCACAGGATGTGCATCTTGGAGAAGGGTCAGCAGAAGGCACAGAGCTGCAGAGATCCACGGGTGGTTTAACTCAGAGCCTGTGAGACCTGGAGCAGAGAGGCAGCGATCCGCCTTTCCCAGGAGCAGGCTGGAGACCCTCCTCTGCTCAGCACTCAAGCCTTGTGATTTCTGACATCCGGGAGGTTCAGTGTTGAGTGTCAGCGTGGTCCAGCGCTCTGGAGAGCCTTTCTTTCTCCAGGTTCAAGCTTGGAGCAAGCCACAGGCTGGTTTGTGTGTACACAAGAGCTGGGGCTCGGGCTGGGCAGCCAGGGAACCACAGCCAGCGGGAGCAGTGGAGCTGAAAACTTCAAGCTCTGCTTTGTTCCCCATGAAGCCAGGGAACGTTAGATTCTCCTGCTCACTGGGGAGGCAGGAAAGACAGGAATTTCAAAACTTCATTCCTTCAATTCGCCTTTCCCTCAAAAATGCTGCTCTTCCTTCAATTTCTTCTCTGGTCTCCAGCCTAAGCCAAGTTTTCATAACTCCTTTTCCCCCACCTTCTGGTTTGAATTACTGCAGTGTCTATCAGTTTTAGCTGACGTTGTGAATAAACTCTCATAATGCAGAGAACATCTTGCTTTCTAAATCACTTAAGTGATAATCAAATTTAGCAGGATGATTTAGAGCCCAGGAAGTTTGCAGGGTGTGTTTATTTTACTAGAATTGTTTTGTACGCAGAAGTGACCGTCCTGCTAACTGTCCATATGAGGAACTTTACTTCAGAACTTTGCTTCACTACACCATTTCCACTTTTACTGTAATCCCGTGTTTTGGAGGATGCTAAAATCACAGATTTTGTTGCCGGAGATGGACTAATGCTGAAAACTCCCCAGAGAGAAATGAGCTTTCATTCAAGCGTGGGCCAGACAGACAATTATTTTTCCTTAATAAGAACAACTGCTTGATGCTGCATCATACTTGAAACTAATAGTAAGTTAAATAATAACGACAACAGCTGGTGGAAAGTGAAATAATAGCAGGAAATAGCTCCTTAGGCATCCTATAGTTAGCTTGTGGCCTTCACTGGCACAGGAGATGGTGGTGATGACTGCTATTGTATGAACACCATGGCTCCTGCTCAAGAAAAACTAATCCTTATCTGCCTGAAAGCTCTCTGTGGGAGGTTCCTGGGAAAGCACATTGCAGTGGTAAGGTGGGAATGACAGACAATGACTTGCTGTGCAGACAAGGTGACTGCTCACCACGGCTAGGAAACTCTGTCAGGGTTCCTCGGAGGCTTTCTGGGAAGCTTAGCTAGCCTAAAATAAGTAACATGGGAATTACTGTTCCTGGAACCATGATGCTTAACCTGTCACAGAGTCACAGAACAGTTTGGGTTTGAAGGGGCCTTAGAGACCATCTTGTTCTACTCCTTGCCATGAGCAGGGACACCTTCCACTAGCCCAGGTTGCTCCAAGCCCCGTCCAGCCTTGACTTGGACACTTCCAGAGATGAGACACCCACAGCTTTTCTGGGCATCCTGTGCCAGGAACCCTCACAGGAAAGAATTTTTTCCTAATATCCCATCTGAATCCGCCCTCTTTCAGTTTAAATCCGTGCTTCATTTTTCCTAAGCTCCCTCTATTCCCTGAAATCAGTGGTCAGCTGAATAGAAGGGGGTTTTGTGTACAGCACTCGTCAGGTTTCCATTGCAAAATCGCTCCTCGGCTCTACCTGCCTCCAATCTGACTCTGCAGAAAAACTTTTTCAGCCTTATTTTGGATCCTAATGCCTGTGAATTAAATGCTGGAGGGCCATGGCAAAGCAGTCTGCGAGCTCCCAAGCAGTGTGAGAGCCAGCAGCCTGTCCACAGTCTGACATTTCCAACCCTGCACTGACAGATTCTGCCTCAGGCAGCTCTAATTAGAAGTAAGATTGTGTGAGGATCTGAGCAAATTTATTCAGTTATTCTGCATCTCTTGACACCAGCAAGGTTTTCTCCAGCGTCTGCACATTAATTCTGACATTAGATTTCCCCGATAGGTTTCTAAGTTCATACTTCTAATAAGCTTGGCCTGCACTTTTTCCACTGATGCCCACAATATGCTTCGTTTTAAGACCAGTGGAACAAGCTGAGATTTTTCTAGTTGTTTTATTTCCAGAATGCAGGCTGGAAATTACACAAGGAGCTAAAACATGCTTGAACCTCTTATCAGCATCATCAGATATATATCACAGTGTTACATAGGAAGGGCTGTCTGCGCAACAACTGGGAAAAGGTGTGAGTCATCTCTTCTTACTCCATCTCTGTGAGGGGAACATCACACCACAGCTCATAAGATGTGATTGCACGTGAAAGGGAAGATTTCAGCTATCGAGGGTTATCGCTGAGATTTTGCAATAGAAATGACCTGTGATTCACTTCTAATTTTGGAAGGTTTGGCATTTGTTGGGGTGGGGTTTTTTTTTTGGTTTTTTTTTTTTTTTTGAGTGAATGAAAAGCAGCAAGGAATGCACCCTGTGAGATTCAGAGCCCTCCGCTGCACAAAGGCATCGACTCTGTTTGGACACATAAAGGGCAAAGGACTTGCCAAACAACTGTGTCCAGACACTTCACTATTGCCTGAAAATTGACATCCACACAGGACTCCCTATCAGCTCAGCTGTCTCTTGTACTCGTTAGGTTGGCTTAGGAGCTGCTTTTTCTGCAGCCAGGAAAATGTGCATACCTCATGCGTGCCATTTCAGCTGTCTTGCTGCAGATCTGCCATCAGCCACGGAGGTCATGTGCATCTGATGGCCAGAGGGGCAAATGAGTCTGAGAAAATCAACAAAAACCCTACAGAGCAGCCCAGGAATCCTTCTAAGTGATGGGGATCTGCTGCAAACTCTACCTTGCCAAGCATTTGGTGCTATTTCAGAAAGCTCAGCCTCGGTGAGAACAACTTCTTTACTACGTAAATCGAAGGATTTTGTAGCTAGTGCCTTTGTTCTCCAGGCTGTTTCTTTCTGACTGGACTAAATTTCATCCCAGCACTCCTGTGCAGTCTCTTTTCCAAGAAATGAACAGCCAAGCTGCAGCCAGTGTGTGTGCCATGGGAACATGAGCAGGGAGGGACACTTAGAAGCAAGGACTGCCCAAAACCTTGATAGTTAACTTGATTGGAGTGATTAATATTAACTACACATAATGAAATACAACGTTTCGGGAGGTTTGGGGTGAAAGCAAACAGTGCTGTTTCCCATGAACTTCTCCGCTGCCTGGCTGAGTTCTGCTCTTACCCCAAACGTTCACATTGTTTACTCCTTGCAAGACCTGGATAGCCAGGTTGACCAAATATTGGGTTTATAGTTATGATTAATCTTTTGTTCTTCTTGCCATGGACAAACGAAAAGTAATGATGGAGGACGAAGTTCAGCTGAAGTCTTCAGGTTCTTTGAAAGAAGGACAGATGCTGGTCTAGAGGACAGATGTTTGTGTAGAGGACACTGTGACTCAGCCATGCACATCTGTATCCCCTTTGGAAATATCACAGGATTTTTGCACGAGGCAGCTCTTTCTGGCTTTCAGATCCATGACTCTATGCATCCTCTCATTAAAATTAAGCCTTTTCCTGAGGATTTTAAGAAGCTGAACATAACCTACTGATTCCTGGATGGAGTAACTTCCTCCAGCCATCAGGAACTGTGAAATGCCTCTTTTACCAACATCATCACAGCTCTTATTCGAAGCACACTGGACTCTGCAGCTCTTCACTGACCCTTGCTGGCCTAAGGCTAATGCACTTACGCACAGAAAAAGCTGTCTTGAAATTTTTTGAGGTTGGGTTTTGCTGCCACTTTACATATTGAACATGACTGAGGTTTGGGTAATTGTTGCAATGGTGAAAAGCAGCAGAAATTGAGCTCACCCAAACAATCGCTCTTGTCTGATGATCTGGGATTGATTAGGGCCCTTTGTAGATGTCTGAAAATCAGTTCATATCCTTTGCTTCGTGGGCAAACCATATAAAACCCATTTAGTGTCCCACTGAGTGCTGCTCACACCGAATCCCGTGTTTATTTTTGGTCGCGGGCTCAGTGGGGAGCTGCGCAAACAAAGCTGCCGGGAGCGAACACGCGCACACACGCAGAGGCTGCCAAGCACACGGTGCCAATCTGGGTAAGCCTCGTGTAAACACCGAGTCTAGACAAAATGATCTAGAGACAGAAGCCAGCTCTGATGTCAGAGGAGATCAAGTGTTGATAAAACTGCCTGAACTGGGGAGCCAGAGGGGTTTTGTGTTAAACTCGGACAGTGCTTAGCGGTGATGTTTTCGTTCAGGTTGAGTTAATGGAGTTTTTGACTTAATATATTACTTCAGACTTCTTAACTCTGCATCCAGGATCTGAGTTAACAGGCCCAAAAAGCCTTTGCTTTGCTTAGTCCTCAGGTGTCTTTCCAGACTGCGGAGTGCTGAGCCCATCTCTGGGTGAGGCCTCAGTGTGCTGTATCCTAACGTGTCCGCTGGGGTTGCTGCCTGGAGTGTGCAGGTGTGTGATCCCAGGGATAGACCAACTCACCTGGACCCCATATCCCCTCTCCATGTCTGCTGCCTCCCGAAAACACAGTGGATCCATGCACTGCAGCAGCTATTCCCAAACAGGTGCCATCACCTTCAGTTCTTCAGGATACTCTGGAGAGTGTGGTGTGGGGCTGGTGTGGGCAGTGGCCCAGAAACTTCTGCACATTTATTTGCAGTTCCGAGAAGGGCCTTGAGGTAAGGAATAGCTGAAGCCCAGTATCTGAGCAACACTTGCCATCTGGAAAGGGACTCCCAGCAAACCTGCAGTGAGGAAATAAAACACAAGCTCCATCTGATCTGGGCCACACTTTTGCAGTTAGAGCTGTGCCACGGCTTCTTGAAGCTCTGATAACTCTGCTTATCATGTAAATCACAAAGAACCCGCTGCCCCTGCCCAGAGCACTCAAAAATGCTTGACCAGCCGCTTTCTATGCTCCACTGCTCCTCTTAGGCCTTGCATGCCTTATCTGGGATCTGTATCACATACTCTGCTCGTCCGTTGTGTCGATGGTTCTGGTTGCAGGAGCGGTTGATCAGATCCCAATTCGTGTTGAGGTCGTCCTGCCAACGTGTGCACACACTCTGTCCTCGAAGGCAAACTTTTAGCCTGATTCCTGGAACACAGCGGCAAAGTTTCCCCAAACCAGAATAACAAACAAACTAACAAACAAAAGTTATTCACGGGAAGCAATTTGGAGTGCAGAACAATCTGTCTCTCAGTGATCAGGTTAGGGTCATAATAAGCACCGTGAAAGAGAAAGCCTGGTGTGTGGTTCCTGTGGTGGGACAGATGTCCCACAGTCTGTGTCCTCGGCTGTCTCTGTTCCCAGGGCACTGTCCTGCTCTGGTCTGCTTCAGGACTAGCTCCAACCTCTCCCAAAAGATGATCTTTGCTTCCAGCTGGGCAGATATTTCATCTGCTGGATGCTTCTCCTCTGGCCCCTTGGCCAGTGACACGTGGGACTGAACCACGGCGTGGGTGCTCCTGGAGAGCTGCTCTGAGGAACCCACAGGGACATCACTGTCCTGACATTACCAGTGCAAGGGCCACCACCAGCTGTGGCTCCTCTGATGCCAGTGTCCCTCCCAGGCAGAAGATGTGGCAGCAGGAACTGTGCCTGTGGAGGCTGTGCCCCCTTTCCTCATTAGGGAAAGCTCCAGGGAATATGGTCTTTCATATTTCCTCCAGCTGCCCCCAGAGGCACAGAAAAGCCCTGAAATGAGGGAAGTCATATAATCTGTGTTTTGGATTTGGCTTAAAAGCATGTTAACCGCCCTCCCTTTTTTCTTTCGGTGGGATTTCCTTTGCTTTACTGAACAGCTGCAGGCTGCAAGGTCCCAGAATTGTAATTCTGGCCACCATATACTGTCACAGTGTGTATTACATATCCAATAAAGCCTGACTATTGCGTCCTCTGGGCACACTTTAAAATAATTACTTGTAAAAGCACATACTCATCTCAGCTGCACTCATCTGAGGGACCAGGGACAAAAAAGGTTCCCTGACTTCCCAAAACGCAAGTTCTCCTTATTCTCCTTATACCTCTCATTGTCCCCAACCTCAAACCCAAGATTTTCCAAGGGAATCACACAATGTTTGTCTCTAGCACTTCAGCCTTGCTCAAGGCTGCATGGAGGTGGCCCAAGATGCAGCAGAAAAAGCATCTTGGGGACGAGGGGGTGGCAGAGGAAACAGATTGGGATTGTCCTGTATATCCTGTAGGAGATGAAGGACCAGACAACAGCAAAAGCTGTTGGCTTGTCTGCAAGGACATGATGTCACCCTGATGGCTGCCATCACTCTGGTGTTGTTCAAACATCAAAACTCCTGCGTAACACCAAGGAAAAACAACTTCTCCAGCCAACACGGCCCACGAACCCCAGAGACTTTTCATTTCCTCCATCTCTTAAATCCTCTGTGCAAAAAAGGAGCCCGTAGCCCTTTCTTGGCTCTTCCACCTGGTCTCAGAGTAACTATTAAAAATTAGTGATGAGTGAACATCCAGTGCTTTGCAGTTTGGGGTCACTTGACTTTAAATAATCATCCAAACGTTTGCAGCGGAACCAGCCAAAGCTCATTTGTCTTGAAATTTTCTCACGCGATTTCAGGCAAAATTTCCTCTGGCCACAGCTGGGAGTATCAGGAGAATAGTCCTCTTTGCTGTGTTTTGGCATGGCTGGCTCTAGTGCTAGCCAGAACAGGAAGTTGGAAGAAAAATTATCTATCTATCTATGTATCTATGTATCTATGTATCTATGTATCTATGTATCTATCTATCTATCTATCTATCTATTGTACTTTGTGTCTGTGTGTGTGTCCAAAAACTTGAAACTCTCAGAACCTTAATGAAGCTCTGGTCAAAATTTGGCTGAGCTGGACATAACATTTTGGAAAGTGGCTCTTCATTTCTAACCTAGCATGTACAAACTTATTAGGAATCAGGATTTCGGTCCATTTGAAAGAAAAGAAGTCAAGAGATCTGACTCTCTGTGTGTGTGTTCTCAACTTTATCCATTTACAGAAAGTTACGGGCGAAAGTTTATCTGCTGACAGCTCATTGTGAGAATTCCAGGTAGGAGCTTGCAGTATTTACACAAGGTGTTTCATTGTGAGCTCTCGGAATGAAAAAGCATTAAAACTCCAGAAATACACAGAGAGAGTTGCGTAAAATTAATTCTCTTGCTTTCATTTTGGTACTTGCGAAGAATCTTTGCCAGTCCTCTTTCCACTCCAGAGCACAGCGACGCCCATAAAAGAGCAGAATAGTGTCTGCTCTGTGCAACATTTCTGCTTGTTTATAACAGGAGGCTGGGGGAGAAAAAGGGTTGAATTTACTGCAGCTGGTGGGGGAATCTGGTTTTGTCCATTTTACCTGATTGTCGCTGAAACCATATGAACAATATAAGTGTAAAGGAATATACCTGCAGAGAATTTCTGCTGTGGAGCTTTCTGCAGCACTTTCCTGAAGCCTGACCTTCAGCAATCACGGTTTTGCCTTGTTTTACAGAGATCTAATTGTTCCTAATTTCCTGTCGATAAATGGTACAAGGTGTGGAGTTGCACTTTTAATGTTAAATTTCAATCATTTGTCTGACTTAATAGACCTGAATGGCTCTTTCAAGCCTAAGTGCTTTTGGTTCATGTAGGACATATTTATACTGAAAATCTACTTTGGGTGGGTAAAGCCATTATTCAGGAGGTAGGAAAATATTTCTTACCTGCAGCTGCCGAGCTCTGGGGGAGCTGTGGGCACAGGGCTGGGATCTTCTGGTCTCCAGAAATCAACTCTGTAGGATGATTTTTTTTTTCTCCCAGTGCAAATCACCACAGGTTCCCACTTGCCACAGGCAGGTCACAGCCACATGTAGCTCAGCTATGGGGTAATCCTGGTGGCACAAGGATAATGCTTCTTCTTGGAACACTGTCGGAATCTTTCTCCTCTTACCCATGATTTCTGGTAAAGACAAGTGTTTTAAATGGCTGGGTTTCTGTGGAAATCACAAATGTTTCTTGCAGCAATCAGCTTTTTGCCACCAGTTTCTCTTGCTGTCACCGATAAGGGCTTCCTTAGCCGGCAGTAGGCTGGAAGGAAATTGGTGTATCCAATCTAGGGATTAAATTTTCAGGGATTAGCTCTTCTACCTCCTCCTCTTGTCTGCAGAGGCAGGTGAGGAAGCTCCATGCACTCCTGCTGTGCCCATGGAGAACAGGAGCTGCAGCTTGGGGTCCCTGAGCCACAGAGGGGCCAGCCAAGAACACTTCTGGCTCTGGGAAAGGAGAGCAAGGCTTGAAGCCTCTCTCAGTCCTCATCTGAGTGTTTTCATCCCAAATACACAGCAGCATTTCTGCTGGACCTTGGCCTTACTAGGTGTGGTGCAAGGAGTAGTGTTTCCACCAGTTAATGCTTCAAAGAGGCAATAAAATCCCAGAAAAAATTGCTCCCGAACTGAGATGATGCAATTAAGCATTGGCAAAAGTGTTTCAACAGGATGCAGGAGAAATTACAGCAGAATTATTAATAATTTCTGATAAACCAGCTCAGGCAAAGCAGTCTGTGTACACACAGTGAATACTCAACTTTGTTGTAGACATGAGTAACATTTCAGTAAATTGCAATTTACTGAAATTTTTAAGTCAGCAGTCATTATCCTGTAGTGATTAATCCACTGATGAATTTAGGCCTATGTTGCTAAATACTATTTAGGAACAGATAAAAAAAATAAAGATGACTCACCACGTAATATCCCAGCCAATACAGATCCAGAGTAATTATTCCAGTTATAATGTCCTTGTGTTTGGTATTTTTCATTCAGTTTTACACACTATTGTGAAAGGAAGTTAAATTTTGTCTGAGTATTTTCTCCCTTTCTAAAGCACTCAATTGCACCCAAAAATTGATTTGTTTCTGAATATATGGAGCAATTCCTTTATTTGATGTGTATGATATTGGTTTTTGAGTACTGAATCTCTGAGAAGTGACTGCTTTTGCTATGAAAAAATATGTCTATTAGAACTTTTCCTTAGCATGGAGTGTGCTTTAACATAATTCAACTCATAGCTAATCCCCTCCTGCACAGATAGCATTTCATACTCAAATTCTGCTCTTTGAGCTTTCCAGCCTTTCAATTCCAGCTCTGGATCCAGATCAGGTTTCCTCACTTAAATAGCTCCCCTCTCTGTTTTGTATAACTCCCAGTGGTTTACAGGGTATCTTTGTTTCAAAATCTGTTTCTCTGCTCTGCTGGGACCACATATGTCTCTGTTGTGTTTAACTATCCCCTGCAACCTGTTAATACAGCATAATGGGTTTGCAAAGATAAAAACCTTACCAACAAAATAATACATCTTTCATTACAAAATGAAGGCTGGGAAAAAAAAAAGAAAAAGAAGAAGTAGAGTCTTGAAATCAAAAATATTTGAAGAGAAGAAATATCTAGGTCACAGCTTTTCTCAATTTTTGTAATTTAATGCAGCCTGGAATAATTGCTGCATGCATTCTTCTGAAATCAAGTCCTATAATGCCCTTATTGCTCAATCTCTATTTTCAGATGTTGCTGTTAACATACAACGTTCTGTTTTCCAAATAACTACGTTGTAAAAATGCTAAAAAATAAGTTGAATGAGAGTTTATCCAAATATTGAAAAGAAATGTAACCATCTGCATCAGCCTGATAGTTGGTGGGTTCTTCGTGGGAAATTGACTCCACTTCTGAAGATGCCATGGCCACAAAGTCCCAGACTACGGAGAAATAAATACTTTACTGAGGGAGAAGTAAAAAGGGGGAAGTGAAAGACTTATGGCTGCAGTCTCAGGTTATCTTAAGGAAACCTGAGGAAATTAAGTAGTGCATAAATGGTGCAGAGACTTTCTGTGTCGATTCCCTTCAGAGAAAACAGTGGAATCATGCATGAGGTCTTCTTCAAGATTGTGCCCTTTTCCTCTTATATTTTAAGGTCACTCTAAAGCAATTTAAAAGCATCAGGAGGAGGTAAAAAGGTTAAAGGCTTTGTGTACGGTCCCTAGGTGTTACCTGGCAGTCTCAGCTTTGCATCACAAAAAAATGACTGGAAAACCAGTTTTGTGGGGTTTGTATTGCTCAGGAATGCAGGGAGGGGAGATTCTGGACAGACAACAGCAGAAAAGCAACTGCGCCTTCACTTGCCAGCCTCAGAAAATAAAAGGTGGGCATATAATACCTTTGGGTTGACACAAAATAGGTTTTAATTTCCCTCTAGCCTCACATTTTTCTACACCCCACTTCCTGTGCAGCCAGGTCAGGGGAAAGATGGAAGATAAAGACTGAACAAAAGTATCTCCTTATCTGCTGAGAGAGAAAACACTGGCACGCTTTCAGATCAGGCCTAAGTGTTTGAAAAGCCAGCCTATTACACCGATTGTTTTCCACTCTACAGCAAAAAATGAAGCACTTGAAAAATCTCAGCATGTTTCACGAAAAATTGTTGACTGTAAGTAGAAGTGGAGCTGACAAGGTGGTGTTAGACATTCATTGGAATTTCTGGACACGTGCCCTCTGAAATTGGTAGACTTAACCTCTCTTCACTTTTGTTGTGTCTGAAGAGAAGCAGTTTTCAAATAGGAAAAGGGGGAAAGCTTCAGTCGCCCTCGTGAATAGTTCCTCACCCTTCCTCTCCACCACTGCACTCCCTCACCAGCCCTCCAGCACAGTCAAGGCCTGTGCTGGGTTTGAGGTGGGGTTTGGAATTTAGATCTGGACCATCTCTGTGGCTGATCAGCCTGATACGCTGCCCACGGAGTTCAAATTCATCTGAAAACAAGCCAGGAACATCCATCCCCCTGTTCCTCATTGCCAGATTTCTTGTCTTAACAACGGTGACCAGACAGGTTTTCCTGTCGATAATTCCCACCTGCCCAGCTAAGTTGCTATGGCATTTTTAACAGCAGAAAGTATTGGCCTTTTTTTTCTTTTCCCCATTTCCTATCACTGATTTCATGCAGAGATCTGGCTGGCCCTGCGAAAGAAAACTTAAATCAGAAAAACTTTAATTGAGATTTTTCCTATCAATTCAAGCCTCTTTTTACTCTTGCAGGGTGAGGAATTAACGAGCTAAGCTCAATAATTACTGATACAACAACCAACCTGGTTTAAGTGGCTTTTGGGCTAGATTTTTAATTATACTGCATTGATGGTGCAGATTTTAAAATACTTTTGTCCTGTTCAAATTTAATTATAGATTCTGGGGTTTGTTTTGGGTTGGTTTTTTTGTTTGAGAAGTCATCACTGTGTCCATATTAACAAAATTGTCTGGATTGCTCTTTCCAAGGTGTAAAGTCTTAGTTTTTATTCTCTATGGTGGTGGTGGTAATTGAATTGCACCGCTGGCTTTTTTTTGGTTGGTTTAGTGGGATCTTTCTTTTCCCTATTCACATGATTAGTCATAATGACCATAAACAGCCCTATTTCCATCTGAATCAGTGGAGACACTATGACTAATGCAGGAGTCCTCATACAGCAGAACCTGAAATTTCTTCATGTTTTCTGATGTTGAATGTTCATCTCCGAATTCACCATAACCACTGCGGTAGTGTTCCAGATATCCTCAACACGCTCTGCTCCTGTCCCGGAAAAAGTCTCTTCTTCAGATACAAACAGCACCAATCAAATCATTCATCCACTGAGTAATCCTTTTTTCTTTATTTTCCTTATCTGGAATAACCAAAGAACATCATCGCCCTTCTTAACCAGTACAAAGCTTTCTTCACAATTAAGTGTTCACCTGCTAATTTTTCTTATCAATATTCAAATACCATCTGAGGTTTCAGTTTTGTTTTTATTAGCCAGCAGATTTACAGGAGAGCGTAATACAGCTTCATTCCATGATCAAAGGAACACGCCACTTAGTGCCAAGTTTCCAATATAAATACTTGAGTTATAAAATACCTTTACATTAATTTGTTGCTTCTGTAATTGTTCTTGTCAGTAAATGCGTTCATTACTGGAAAGAGAAACTTAAAAAGAACATAAGACCAGCTACAGTGCATTCAATAAGGCATTAAAATGAGTATTCCTGGGAACCTTTTTTGTAGTATTTTCCCAGCAGTACGTCTTCCAATGGACAGCTCTACTGTAAGCTCAGGGAGAGAAGGAACCCAGGTCATTTTCCATGGAAATCCTTGTTCATTTAGCCCAGAGACTGCAAGACTGGATACTGTTTGGCAAGACATAATTCAATAACAACATCTTCCCTGCCTGGGAATATAACTCAGTTGCTTGGTTTATCTGAGAAACCTTGTCTGAGTTCCTAAGCTTGGAAATGAGCAGCTGGTTAAGATGAGGATTTGAAGCAATTTTGTTTGAAAATGTGGCCCTTTTCAAACAGCAAAGCTCAACTATCTGTATTCTTTGGGTAACCTGAGATGAGTGATTATTTGAGAGAGCCTAAATGTACATCCATTCGTGGTGGCAAGCCTTATGTTTTCATATCCATTCCTCAGATGAGAAAGAAACATGAGACAAATTGCAAAGAAGGGCCCTGTCCCTCTGTGTTTTCAGAGCAAAATCAACAGGGCAAAGAGACCTCACACATTTTATTGGAGGGACCACATCTTAGCTGCTAGACCATGGTATTCCTTCACCTTCCCAAGACAGAAAAGTCCCTTCTCTCCTCTCGTCATCACCTGATGTCCACCAGCCACCTTCAGCAACTGTTCTGATAGGAAATGCAATTTAACTTTGTTCCATGCTGAAACAAAGACGTTGGAATCAAGAAATCATCACCAGCTGGGGCTCCAAGAAACAATTAAATAGAACCTTACAACTAGATTAGAAAGCCATGATTCCACCTTAAATTTTTCCGGTTTAGACCCATTTGAAGTGAAAGGCATTGAAGAACTGCAGAAGTAGAACAAAGGAAGTTACTTACAGGAGGTAAAATGGCATCTGAGACAATGGAGAAGCTTCATCCTACTTTGGTGTCATAAATTTAAGGTTTTCTTACCGATTCATGCATTACATCAGTGTAGCAGCTGGGGACCAATACACCTTCTGTCACCTGTGTAATCACACACACGAGTTATAGCTGCACACAGAAAAGAGCAGGACTTACTGCTTCATTATATTTTATTCCTACTGAATCTCAGAATTTGTTCTTTTTGCCATATTTTATCCTATCGGCTCAGTCATCAGTAAGAGATGCCACTCTGCCCTTGTACCACTTTCTGTGGTTTAGAAAAGGGGGAACAATTTCTTCCAGCAAAATTTGGAGTAATGAGGCAGAAAGCTTTTCCCAGCACGCAGCCTTCCCCTTGACCTCGGCATGTCTCACCTGATCCAATGTGTGCTGAAGTCAAAATCTGAGCTGACAATCCCTGGAGGGAGCAAAGGGATAGAGGAACCTAAAGGACCTCAACCACTTCCTCCGCAGTAGCCACCACACCTTAAATTCATCTATTTCTCCCCATTGATTCAAGAGGGACACCAGGAACCTCTCACCGTGTGCAATTCTTCCTTGTGTATTGTTGAGGAGCAGGGAAGTGGATCCATTGACAAAGATCTCGTTCATCACACCTGCCAGTTTTACCTGTGTTTCCTTTACGTACTCATTTTTCTGGCTGATAGTGGGTCAGAGGGAAAGCTGCCCACTGCTAGAGCTGCAGGTTAGTGCTCTGAGGTTTGGAAGGATTTTACTCTCTTGTTGGGTCATTCTGTAAAAATAACATCATTGTTTGCTGGAAAACAAAGCAAAACATCTGTTTTCCTCCTCGCATCAGTAACTCCATTTGTCAAACCCTGCTAAGGCTACTGAAGCAGGAGACCATCAAAACACAAGAACCACTATAATGTCTGAGGGGAATTCACAAGTTTGCTGTACCTGGGAAGAACACGAGTCACAGAGAATTTGGCAAGCACAGAGAAGCCGGGGAATGCATCTTGCAAAAGGCAGCACAGGGATGTCAAAGGGAGCAGATGGATTGTGTTGAGCTTTGCAGGCTGGAGGATGTTCTGTTGTCTCCCAGAGCAGAGCGGTTGCTCTGGAATATGTCTCACATCACACTTTCTGCTGATGGAGTGGTCACTGTGCAGGAAGCAGCTGAACCCTTTCCAGCTCTCTCCAGCAGCCAAGGGTGAGCATCCTGATGGCGTCATCCTTAGAGATGGTGAGTCTGAGGACAGGCAGTGACAAGGGAAGGTGTTTCACAAGCCCACAAGGAAGTGTCAGATGAACAGTAGCAACGAGGTGGCAATTCAAGGACAGAGATCCTATGGAGGTGTAGGAGATCCGTCAATATTTTTTTTTAGTGAGGGAATTACTGTTTTTTTATTGCACATTTCTGAGAGAGAGGGAACTGCGTGGGACCTTTTGCAAAGCAGATGCCAACTGCTCCATGGGGAGTAGCAAAGCAGCCTGGATGTGTTTTGGTTAAAACTCGGATGCAGTGCATTGCCTCTGGAATTCTTTGCCATTAATCCCAAGGTGGATGGGCTCGGGCCCTCCCCAGCATGGTGCTGCTAGGTTCACTGGGCCATCACTCTGCTGCACACACAAAGGTGTTTAGATATTCAGGACCTGACAGAAAAATTTCACCTCATCTTCTTGCTTAAGAGAGAAATGTTGTGCCCCCAAAATCACGTGGGAAGATCGCAATCAGATTTTCACGTCGCAACGTGTTCTGTTTACAAATTGTGACCAAACTCTGCGGCCAAATCACAAGCCCTGATTAGAGGGGAAGGGCTGAGAGGATAAAGTGCCGTGTGCTGTGTGGATGAGCTGGAACCACTGTGCTGTGCCTCAGCTAATTGGCACAGGACTCACTAACGTGGGTCGTTTCATACATAAAAGCTTGTAATTGTGTGAGTCTTTCCACTCACTCCCAGTTCGGCTGATGAAAACGCACAGATGTGAGGGTAAAAGGTTGTGTGAGACTCAGGATGTCGCCAGCTCCACTGAACAGCCTCCCTGGGCTGCTCAAACATCATTTTAATAATAGTGGTAGCTGTACTAATTTATTGTAAATTGAAAAGGAGAGGTAAAGAGAGGGAAAGCTGTGCCAGGATCCTCCAGGAAGACACACACCAAAAAAAATGAGGGGTGCCTTTTCTTCTTTTTCAAACTGAAAAGCTCCTCCGGGGGAGGTGAGGGCTGTGCATTTCTGCCACCCCACCCTGCCCTCTCCGTAACAATTTGCACAGGGAGAATTTCCTCAAGCAGCTGGGCTTGCTCTTCCCACACACCATCCCCCTTGGACGCATTGCATGGGCATTTGAACAACTACCCAACCATAAAATAAGCATAAATGTTTTCTCAGGGAGAAGATGAGGACTGTGTTTTCAATCCATTCCAAGATTTCCCTAAAATAAAGGCTCCGTGTCCATGGACAATAATTGTATTAGCACACCAGGAAGTTAAAATGAAAAAAGGAGTTAAAAAAGGGCTGTGTTGGTCACATACTGCTGGGTTTGTCCCTTTCTGGACACATTTGATTGGACTTTTTACTGGTTTGTAGACAACCTGAATCTAACAGAGAAGGACTGAAGTACTGACATATGGTTAAGACAGTAAAACATCCAAAAACCTTTCCAAGCATTAGCTGAATGTAATCCAAAATTCCATTAAAATACTCACTGAAATAGTGTGGAAAAAGAGGAGGGATTTTTTAAATTATTTTAGCCATTTATGTGGGGTTTTGTGTGTCTTAGTGTCTTCGTGACTCTTGGTGCAAATTCCTCAAGTTCACACACCTCACACAAAGTGCTGCGTTTGACTTGGTGCCACAACTGAGGTCCGTTTAGGGGAGTTTAATCTCATGGACCCTAAAATCTAACACCTCCAAATTAACACCAATTGTGGTTAGCTTCTTCTTGTGCACTCTCCAGATATTCATTTCTGGCTGGGTGTAACTGCTGACAGGAAGAACGTGTTGGAAAGATTTAACTCGAACCTCACGCGAGCAGATGATGTTCCAGAATATTGGTGCTTTGACTGGGGTCTGGGTGATGGAACGGAGACAATCTGGAGAAGTGTTTCTGGTGTTTTCATTCCTCACATGCAGTCCCCTGATGATGGGGGTTGCTTCATCAAAAGCCTGCCCTGCTTGCCCAAATCCTATTCTAACAGCTTGAAAATGTCCAGAGGGCTCATTCTTTCTCCTAAGCACCTTGATGGGGAGGGTACAGAATCACCCTGGGCTGTGATGTCTTGACAGAAAAGTAAGAGGCATCTGGGACATGGCTTGGGTCAGGGACCTCCAAGAAATCCTTCTTTGGCAAGCTGGTGTTCAATGAACATCCTTATTTTATTTCAATAAGCTTCTATATAATTTCCTCCTTATTTTTCCAAAGTGCACTGCTTGGACAACAGCAGGAAGAACAAGAGAAGCAGATGATTCTGCTGAGCCTCAAGTGTTGGACTTCTTTGCAGTCAAGGTGGGCTATGAATGTCCACTGCTGTCACACACGGTTCCACACCTGAAAGATGAGGAGACGTGGCTGCATCTGTGACTGATTTGTGAGTGCCCCAAAAAGGAAATTGAATTGCTGAAAGGTTTTGCACTCTGGCTGTGTTTTTATTTCAAGCTGGTGAGATTTTGCTGGAGGTTCACTACCCAGCCCTGAATGTGTGGTTTCAATATTTTGACATCACTAGTTAAGGAAACACTGAAAAACTGTTTTGTGTTATCCTATTAATCCTAAAATGGGACATTTATCTGGAAAACAACACCACATCCATCTTCTCATTATTGGAAATCTCCTGGAGTTTTGTCAGAGAAGAAAATTTGCTAAAATATTCTTTTGAGATGATAAATTAGTCAGGCAACTTCCAGATAGTTTCACCTGCAAACCAGGGAGGAAGAGGAAGAACTTTCATACATTACATTTGCCTTGTTTACATAGATCTTTTTCTCTGCTCTGTTTAGAGATTTTTATCCTCCTGAACAAACAACCCGAACTCTTTTCCAAATGCTAAGAAAATAACAATCCAAATGTGAAAATGAAAGAGAATCATTAATTTGCAGTCATACAAAGCAGATTAGTCAATCTGAAATGAACTTTTTTTCCTTATTTGTCTGGTTTGGCAGCCAAATTAAAAAAAAAAAAAAGAAAAAAGAAAAAAAGTCCGTTCTTTGCACAGCTCTAAATATTGTGTTTCAAAAATAGTCCGAAGGGATACATTCACACAGAAACTGATTCTCTTTCATTTTCTAAGTCATCCAGTAGAGCGGGGGAAAAAAGGGAACAGAAGCTCCTCCAAGTCTCCTTCTGGTGCTCCTCTTAAAACAGGGAAAACATATTTCTGACCACATTACATGTTTTAGTTGGACACCACGAAATACAGGCTCCTGCTGAAATGCAGAATGCTACCCGACCCAAGTTAAAAGTTGGGCATCCAGCCATGATTATTTGCAAAATAAAATTAATCTGAAAGTTGTCATAAACAAAAATGCAGTGGTAAATGGGAGCATCCTCCTGGCTGTAGACACCCTCCCACGGTGGTCCCTGACTCATTTATCCTGAGATTTACTCTCCTTTTGTGGCACAGACAGAATTTAGGTGCATGAGGACTTTGGGTTGGGGTGCAGGGCTGTCCTACCTTCCCTTCCTTCATCTTCCCTGCTGTGTTTTGGTTTGGGCAGCACTTGAAGACAACATCTTGGTTTCCATGGAGTGCACCGGGATCCATGCCTAGGTAGGAGAAGGACAAAAAAAGGCCCTGGTTTTGGAAAGGAACAATGATTTCTCTGAGGGCTTTCCTGTAGCTCCTTCATCTTCCCCTCATTAGGGGGGTCTTGGTCCTTCTCACCTCTGATGGTCTTTCCCAGTGTGGCATTCCATGTCAGCAAACCTGGCCTCCTTCCCCCACACATTCACTTAAAAATAAAGCTGTGGAGGAGAATGCGTCCCTGATGTCTCTTAATGCTTTTTTTTTTTAGACCTTTTACTAAATGTTGTGTTTTAATTCTTTAGTTTCTACTTTCTGGGGTTGTGTTCCAGTTCATTTGGATGTGTGAATTCAGGATTTTATGTATTCCTCACTCTTTTGCCTCATGAGGACCTTCCTGCCAAGCCAGTGGTGGATTCTGAGCGCTGTGAAGTCCCTAATTGCCTCCACACTCTCTGGTTAAAGCATGTGGCAGTGGGTTAACTTGCCAGATTCCCATATCTACCAACAATTTGACTGGCAGAAGACCTGGGAGTGCACCAGAAGTGCAGAAACAGAGATTTTTCTGCTTCTCCCATCTCAAATCTCCATCTGCTATGGAGATCTGAGGAACACGTCCATGTATCTGGGCAGAAAAACAACCATATTCAAAAAAAAGCAGCAAATATTTGTGTTTCTTTCCATGCCCAAGAGCTGGGCATTCCTGAACCTTACTCCTAAGAATGGTTTCGACAACAGCAAGCTCTTTGAGCCACCAAAACTCATGTACTTCTGACAAACCAGCTTCTAAGGTTGAGAGGATCTAAGAGAGTAAAGCAGCACCACACAAGATTCCCTGGATGTCTCCATACTCCCCAGTGACTAAAACTGGCCCAGCTCCTTCCCAGGCACTAATCCCTGAGGTGTGTGAACTGCACCACCCCAAACCCCCTCAAAACTGGTCTTGCAAAAACCTTCCTGGGTTTGAACTCGCCCACAGTTCCAGTGGTGGTTTTTGCTGTAACCAGAGAGGCTTTCAAACTTTTTTTTGGCTGAAGCAGCTCACCAAAATTCTGAGCTTAGCACTTCTTGTTTTCCCTCCCCACTCCTTTCTTTCCCTGTTTGGCTGGTGGGAAGAGGAATGCCTCCCTGGAATCGGAGCTGGGGGTGGTGTGGGCCGTTTCTTCCATGTGAAGCTATGAAGTCCCGCTTCCCTCCGCACACCAGGAATCAAAGAGCCGGAAAGGCTCCTCTGGTTCGAAGAGCCAAATACCGTTCCCAACCAGCTCTTGGCCCCAAAAACTTCCCTTTGGAACTTCTCAGTTCCTGTGCTTATTCTGGCCTCGTCCTCTGCTGCTGCTGCTGCTTCCAAGCCGCGGGCATGCTCCAGGCCCTCTTCCCAGCGCCACGTCCACCAGGAACTTATCCTCCTTCCCGTGATGGGATGGAAATCCGGGTCCTGCCAAAGAAGGTCACCTCAGACCAACCCTTCCTCAGTGCTCCTTCCTCCATTTTCCACCACCAGGAGATTTACCACTTGGCAATGGATGTCAACAAGGAAAACCATCCATGCAGTGCTGCTGGAGGTCTCCAGGATTTTGGGATAAGCGGGACCTGGTGTGTTCCACCTCCTGGTGCCAGCTCCTAGACTGGCAGCCAGGATGGAGGATTGGTGTTGAAGGGTCAGACATGGCATATAATGCACCAAAGCAGTAACGGCACTGAGATTTAAGTAGGACCTATTTTGCTGTGATAGGTGAACCATGTGAGCTTCACTTGGAGCTTCCTCTCTGAAAAAAACAGATCCAACGTAATTCCATGTATATATGGCTGCTTTAATAAATATACTTATGTGTGCTGTAAAAATAGAATATTTTCCTGGCCCTAAGGGTATGGATTTGTCTGCAAGCATTGCTGTGGCATGAAATGTCAGAATCCTTTGCTGCAGCAGTAAAGAAAAGATTTTAGTATTTGATTTAAAAGAAAAAAAGAAAAACATCCACTGGAGTTGTCTGCAGTACAAAACTTTGCAACTGTTATTATTCACATCATCAACAAACAGTCTAAAAGAAGTGGTGTTCAGGGGTGTGGGAAAAGAGCTTTGTGGTTTTCTGTTTCAGCTCTGCCTGTGAATCACTGTGCAGTCTTGGGCAAGTGGCTTAACCTTGTGGGGGCTCGATGTGTGCAGCTCTGCAGTGGCTGAACAGCATTCAGGGGACCTCATTTAAGGGGGTGTTTGGAATAGCCACGAGACATGAGAAGATGCAGAGTCCCTGAAGAAAGATGGCATGTAAACATAATATAGTATTATCATGGCTTTATCCCCCCAGAAATCCAGATGTCTCAGATGAAAAGGGTGTTTTTGCTATGTATGGATGGATTTTAGTTCCTTAGAGGCAAACAAAGCAGCATCTTCCAGACAGGGACCAAGATCCTGACATCCTCATCAGGCAGATTCCCACCTAAGCCAAGTATGGTTTTGCCTGAGCTAGGAATTGGCTCTTTGTGAATTATCCAACACAATCCATTGACTCTTTAACCCATAAATTGTCAAACTCAATTACTTCCAGCTAAGCAGATAGCTGGAAATAAATAATCTGTAAGATAAGGTATCCTGGCTTTAGTTGTAAGTCAAATTCAAGTTTGCTCAACATGAATGTTATAGTTACATAAATAACAAGAGAAAAAATCACCCCCGAATCCAAAAATCGTTTTTCTGGAAAAACATAGAGGATCAATTTCTCTAGTTTAGAATTACCAATCTTGGCAGTATTTCACATTTGAAATATAATGATGTCATCTGGTTGGCCTCTTCCCATCGCAAACAGTAAATTTTAAAATCTGGAGAGATCTTTTATTTGGTTATTCATATTGTACTGCATCAAGGGGTTACAACACATGTGCCTGGGCTTATTAAAATCATCTGGTAGAGAAGAAGTCATTATTTAAAGGCACAGTGCTCGAGCCTGTGCTGCTTTTCTTGGAGGCTGTTCTGTTCTGATGTCAGCTGCACGTCCAGTTGTGCGTTCACTGCCACGTGTGTGACATCGAGAGGTCCCTGTGTTCGGAGCGTCTTTATGCGGTGTCTGGAAATAGTCACTCTATCCTGTGGACTTGCATCCATCACCAAGGAACTTGGGGTGCACGATGCCTTGTTTCTTTGGGAAGGACTTCCACCATCATGGCCAATCTCCCAGTCTGCTTTCAAATGGACAGTTCCTCCTGTCTGGGGATGAAGCCCACACGAACCCTCCCATTTTGGCAAACAGGAACATTGTTGTTCCAGCCAAATACCTTGCTCCTAGGGACAGTTTCATGGCATTTACTCCAGTGCAATGAACAAATAGTGGACTGGACTTCTTCAAGTCCTGTGGTGCCTTCCACTGGGCTGCTCCTTTCCCTGCTTTCCCCAGATTTCCGAAGGCTTCTTTCTCCTGCTTGTTTTTATTTGTGTTTCTGAGGTCTACGTTGTTTGGCATCCAGTTTGGGCTGCTGGCTGCTTTTCCTGGAAAAAAAATGCAGTGGAGCCAGGGCAGGATGTCCTCACAACGCTGTTTCGTGGAAATTTCCCTCACTGGAGATCGCTCTGTGTTTGTCCAAGGCTTGGAGCCAGCCCCGCAGTACCAAGCAACCTGGATTTTTTACAGTCAGTGGATCCCTGGCCGTAGATCCATGCAGGACCTGATTATGCCTCTGCGTAGTTCTTTCCCTGTTTACTTAATATCTCTGCGCGAATGTTTGTGCCAGCAAATTCCGTCCTGGTTCCCCATTAAGTCCCTTTTTGTTGGCTTCTTCCTCCAACCTGTGTTAAAGGTTAAAGGTTTCACTGGTTTATTAAATTCTCCTCATAGTAGAGGGGAAAGGTCCTTTTTGTGACTTAGACAGGTAGGAAAGTTTTCTGCCGGAGTGAAACTTTGCTGAACGCTTTTCTTGCAAGAGCAAAGAAAAGAAACCACCATATTTTTTTTCTTATATTTGGAGAAGGAAACAATGTCTAACACCTGAAAAATTAAGCTAAATTTGTTTGAGAACACCCTTTTACTTTTTCCCTGCAAGTATTTAGCAGGCTGTGGCAACAGGAAAAACCCAGCTGTAGCTTTGAAATGAGCAGATGATTCCCCACATGGAATGCCACCACAAAAGCCACATTTCTGTGACAGGGATGGGTAACTTCAACGGGCATGAACAGCTTGGGCATGAATATCAGTCAGGGATGTGATTTTAAGATCTGCCAGCAAAAGTCTTATTCTGCCCATTTCCTCTCCTTCATCATAGCAACCTGATTTTCAGTGCAGCTGTTGCTGCCTGCAGTAATGTTTATCAAGTAGTTCTCTGAATCCATTTTCACCGTGGAAAAGCTTCCTACATCCTTCACACTCATGTATATAATTTTTGTCCATTTATCTATATAAATAGCAGAGTGATAAAAGGCAGATCCCTCTGCTTTCTTTAAAAATCTAGATTCTCAAGGCTCTAAAACTTCAAGGGCTGAGTATCCTTTCAGCACAGTGCTGTCCCAGTTTTCTACACTTTACTGTGCCACCCCAAGGGTTGGCACTTGTGTGTCACTTGTGTGTCACTTTCCTGGCCATGAATGTTAATTATTTTTCTGGATAATGACTATGACCACAGACCTGATTTAGATAACATTAAATCCTGTCCCAAGAGATGGAATAGGCTCCTCACGTGTTGCAGTTTGTAGTCTCAGCCTCATGTATGTGATTGTGCAGGATAATGTAATGCAAATGATGATGATGATGATGATGATGATGATGATGATGATGATGATGATGATGATGAAAAAAAGCGTTTTCAGGCTTTCAGCTGCTCTGGCTTTGTAGCAGCAGCTGCCAGAGCTTGGCTGTGTCTCCATTTCTGCATCTCAGTTTTCACTGGGCCACAGCACAAGTTAATGTGGATGCAACATGATTGCTAGAGAACCCAAAAAGAACATGTATAAGAAAGAGTCACAAATTTCCAGCCCGACTTATAATGTAAATCATCCTTTCTTCTTTCTTTTTAATTTTTTTTCCAAAAGTAAGACCTGCTTTCTGTGGGGGAAAGAACCTGACATTTCCTGAAATCACTAGAAGTTTTCATCTGGCAATGAAAAATTTACTAGTCCCAGTTGAAAGCTTTTTGATTTTTTTTTATGAAAACATAACAGTGCTAGAAAAGAAAGATCTCCCTGGCTGGTCCTGGTTGATTGTTGCTTTACCCTGTGTCCTACCTGATCACTTTTACATTGACTTTTTCTTAGCTTAGAAAAAGTGCTTTGATTAATGCCATTGCAGAAGCCTGTGAAACGGCAGTGAATATTTCAGAGCTCTTGTACCTGCTTAGTCAAACAGAACGTGCTTCCAATTAGCGTCGGCCTGCGCTGTTTCAAAATAAATGTGTAACTCATTATCAGCTGGTATCACAGGTTTGGAACCAAAATACATCCCAAAGGAAATGTATAACAAATATTTCGTAGCAGTTGCATAAATCATGAGAAAATGTGCTTTGTTTTTCTTTTCCTCCTTCCTTCTGGAGATGCTGTACCCCTTAAACATGAACATCCTTGCGTGCATGTCCCTGTTTAAGTGCAGGACTTGTCACCCCCACACCTTTCCTCAGAGTCCTGGAGAAGGCAATGGGCAAGTTCATAAAATCATGGAATCATTAAGGTTGGAAAAGACCTCCAAGATCATCAAGCCTAACCTTTGACCGAACACAAGTTACAACTTCATAGTGAATTAGGGTCAGATGGTATCAGCTGCAAGTAACCCCGAATAATCCCTGCCTGCACTGGGGGCTCTGGGAGGCTGCGGGGCTGGGAGGTGCTGGGTCTTGCGCGGGAGAAGAGTAGTGGAGGAGGTGAGGGCTGTAAAAAATGGATATGAGAGGAAGGAGAGGCTTTCAAACAAAAAGGAATGCAGTGTTTACATATTTGATGAGGCTACACATGAACTGATTGGAGCGACGCTGCACAGACACATTGTCCAAATTAGAGAGTGTTAAATGCTTGGATGATATTCAAACATGCACATCCACCATGTCACCCCCTGGCTTCTAGCAGCAGCCCAAATCCCAGAGGAGCCCTGTGATTAATTTATCCTTGATTCTTAGATAGGCACAGACTATTTTGATAAAGGGAGGAGAGCTATTGTGACTTTCCTTCCTTTATTGCTCCACCCAAGATAAAGCAGACAGGATATTTTACGGCATTGTACAGACAGTCAATCTGTCGTCTAGCGAGAGGTGCTGGACCTCAGAGACCAGGCTCCCTTCTGTTCTAGGCTCTTTACTGCGTACACAAAACTGGAAAATCTGATTTTTCTGAATTTTATCCTTGCTTCTAAATTGCTCAACCCAAGCTTTTTTGCTTCAGATCATATTATAGAAGTAACGAAGACATGATTGGTGTTTACTTATCTTTAAGTATAACTCAAAGGATAAAGCCTCCATTTGGATGAACATTATACCAGTTTTTCTGGGTTTTTTTTTTGAGCTTTCTACTGTGCAGTTTGCACTGCTTTAAGTCCTGCTGTTTTGCAGCAAGAGGCTTGTGGCCAAGCCATTGATTCTGGGGCCACAGCAGACAAACACACCACAGAAGCCTTCAGTCAAAATCCAGTCAAAATTCAGCCAGAATTCAGTCAAAATACAGCCTCGTCCTGTCAAAGGCCGTGCTTCAGAAGTGTGTGCAAATGTTACTGTGGGCTCATTGTGACCCACACCTTTGGTAACCCGCGCTGTCGGTCACCCTTGTTTCTGTTTTATCACTGTTGTGTCTCTGCTCAGACCTCTGAGCTGGCTTTGCAAAACGCCCCGGGAGCTGTGCAGAGCTTTTGCTGCCCACCACATCTCTCAGTCCCCTGCTTGAGAGGGCTGCACCAGGTAGGAAGAACAGAGTTCCACTGGCGAGGATCGCTGTTGGGAAATGTCACAATGACCCTGAGAAATCTGATTTATTATATGTTTTCTTTCTACAGGACCAGTTCTTTGGCCCTCATAGGTAGGGACTTTATCAAGGAAAGCAGAAGGGACTCTGTAGACCTGAATTACCCTTAAACTGCCTGAGATACAGGAAAAGATTGGACTGGTGGTGAGGCCCTGGCACAGGATGCCCAGAGAAGCTGTGTCTGTCCCATCCCTTGAAGTGTCCAAGGTCAGGTTGGACGGGGCTTGGAGCAACCTGGGCTAGTGGAAGGTGTCCCTGCCCATGGCAAGTGGTAGAATGAGATGATCTTTAAGGTCCCTTCCAACCCAAACCATTCTAGGACTCCATGATTCTGTGACTGACATTATTATTTGTGTTATTGGTCACAAAACGTCGTTCTGCACAGGTGGGATAGGGGCTGGAGATCAGATCAGGTGCAGTGGTCAGGTACCTGCCCGGATCCTGACAACATGAGCACCTGTTTATGCTTTTGGTGCCTTTTCAGTCCCACCCACATCAAAACATTGAGCCTCTTCTGGGAAAAAAACAATACAGAGACATGAAGCTGGTCCTGGGACAGTCCCTGTGCCGGCTCGGAGCTGAGTCCAGACACCGTGGAAGTGACGTGTTCCGTGGCTTTTCCAGTAACAGACTGGTATCAGAGGGACACAGGTCTGGTGCTGTGTTTACCCAGCTTCCTCCATCAATACAAATGGCTCAGACAAAATAGATTAATGTCTAATAAAACGGGGCATCTACTCTATTATCGTTTCAAAGAAAAACAGCCTTAAACGTAAATGAACAAGCCCCATTGCTTTAATGAGACGTGGAAATTAGCTGTCACTGCCAAAACATAACTCCTTCTCTCAACCTCCTGTTCTGATTATAAGAATGGTAATTTGCCAGCTCCCAACTTCCTGTTATTAAGCCAATTGTTAAATTTTCAGAAATATTTAAGAGAGTCATTTAAAACCATGTGGCTGACATTCATCCAGCAAGGATGATTACTACCTTCTTCTCCTCCTTCTCTTCCTCCTCCTTTCCTGGGTTTACAGACCTTCACGTCTTTGAGCACTGTGGAAATTCATGCAGTGGGGAACTGCAGGAGACCCCTGGCAGCAGAGGCAACCAGAAGAAGGAATCAGCCCCAGTATTTCCTGGAGGAAATGATGACACATCACAAGCCTTGTTTTTCCTTAGAAAAAAACCCATTTTTTCTCTGGAAGAGACTGTCTTTTTAAAGGAAAAACCTTGTTTTATTTGCAAAACAACGCACCTAGAATAAGTTGGTTAAGAGCATGGTGATAATAGCACCAAGGTTGTGGGTTTGATCCCTATATGGGCCATTCCCTTCAGACTTGGACTCGATGATCCTTGTGGGTTTCTTCCAACACAGGATATTCTCTGATTCTATAAATAAATAAGATTCCTGCATGTTATGAAATCTATTGAAAGAGAGAATAACTACAATGAAAAAGGACTTTGCATGCCTGGTTCTCTAGGGCAGTGAGCAAAGTCACTCTCGCAAAGAGAAATACAGGTGCCTGTTTTGGGGTGTTTTTATAAAAGCCTGTCACCATTCTGTCTGAACATTACAGGAAAGGTTTTCAAACACACAAATAGCAGTCCAGCTTCCAACTCCCACCAGCTCTCCAAGCGAGATGACCATGAAATTGCCCTTTGTACAGTGAAAATCATTCCTGCCCATACTGTGCTATTAGATTACCCATATGGGCTTCTTCTGTTGACCTCAAACCCCCACGGAGCTTGTGTTCCCAGCTGCTGGCAGGGCTGGCACTTGGATAAGAGATAACATCACCAGTGCCTTTGCACCCTGCGTGCTTCACTGTTTCTTTTGTATGACACACATTTTTTCAGTGTCGAATGTCTGTATTTCTGTGGAGAGGGACATATATAGAGAGAGATAGACAGATATAGATATATTTGTCCAAGATTCTTACGACAACACCGCATTGGAAATTTGTGGCAGGCAGGATCTATGTTTTAAACTCTCTCTTCTGTGACTGATAGCAAAGTTAAGGTTTCCTAATGTATTTCATTAGGTCGTTCACATAAGAACTCTCACTGCGTCCTGCTTTGATTCCTCTTGCATTTAATTTCCTACCACAGTCCATATTCTGTCTCTTCATTCCAGGGAAATAAGGATTATGTGAAATTTATTGTCCAAATGAAGTCTACTGAATATTTTCCTCCAAGTGAGGAAATTCCCTGTCGATTTGTTTCTGCGAGGAGGCTACACTCGGATACAGGCAGAGGTACACACATTTCTTTTCACAGCCATAAAACATTGTTGTTTACAGAGGTATATTTTCCCAGATCTCTGCTGTATTAATCATTGCTCCCGACCCAGAATGTTTATTCTGAAAAACAACCACCACCGACCACATTTCCCCTCTGGGATGCGATATTAAAGTATGAATGCAATGGAGAGGGCCAGGACTCGATCCCAGGGTGGCTCTGCACACTCCTCACCCTCTCAGTTGCCTTATAAGACACACTCCAGGAGCCAGGCTGGGTCTGTAACTGAAGCCCATCGATCACCTCCTTCCCAAAACCCATGGCTCAGCTATAACTGACGTGGCAGGGCTGTTTGTTTATTCTCCTGAACAGATGTTTGAGCAGAGTCTCCCCAACCTCCAATAAAATATCGCAGACAACTGTGAAGTTTGCTAACCCCTCGTTAAAGCAATCTCCTTGAAGTCCTTAACTCACCAGAAGATAAACTGCACCAACATGGAGCGCTCCCACTCTCAAGGACAGAGAGCCACTCCCGCCAGCAAACACAGACCATAAACTTGTGCACTGGAAATCGCTGCGTCTCTGCTTTAGATCAATGCCATTAAAACAAAGGCAGATGGAATATTTTACTCTTATCTGAGGCACTGGTTAATTGCCTTTCTGACTGCTCACGTCTCCAACTCCTCTCTTCCCTTCCTGCCCCATGGAGTGGCTGTCACAGGGTGGTGGCAAGGAGTCTTGGAGCACTCGTCCTTACATCCACAGCCTGGGATTAACCCTGTGCGTGGCAGCACATCGACACTTCAGGACCAGCACTCATAGCACGACCTGCAGAAGTGGTTTTCCTTGCAAAAGCAGCAAATTAATGCAGGGACAGTGCTCCGACTCCCACCATGCTAAGTATGCCAGCATTTCCTTGATCTCCATGTGCTCTCTGCCCGTTGTGGTTATGGCCAACCTCAACCCATCCAACAGGAGAGGGTAGGAGCTGGCAGACAGGGGTGAGACCCACAGGAGAGCTGGGACACCACAGAGGACAAGAAGTGGGGAAGAGAACAGGCTGACTGTGGCAGCAGCACACAGGACATTAGCTGAGGACAGGGTGATCAAGTTGGGCACTCTTAGTGGCTGACCAGCTCTTTTTTTCCCCAAGGCGCAGTATTTCTCTAAATCTGCACAGTGCAATGTACAGCTTACATTTTACTTTTGACACCATTCCCCCAAGTTTTCATCTCTCAGTCCTTTCTCCCTCCTGCCACACCCTTCCAGGAATTTACATTGCACACATTTCTTCAAAGGCAATTAATGGCGTCTCTTTAAAGCTATGGGAGAGGAATGCCCTTTCTATTAATGCTTATCATTGTGTACTGCTTCAATAAATATTCCTTGTAAACCCAAAAGAATGTCCTGAGCAGTGCTGGGGGCTGAATTGCCCAAGATGTTCAGTGGCCAGGGCCAGACGCCTGAACACGCACAATTTTAAGCACAAAGAGAACACTAAATATCAGCTCAAATATTCAGTTGGCTCGGGGCAGTGTATTTTCCATGCTACCCATTGTACAGCACTGGGGTTGTGATTTCTTTCTGTTTTCTTTGTAAATAAATCCTCGTAATGACTTTCCCGTATCTGATTCCAGCACAACCGATGACACAGACGACAGCAATGACTCAGCATGGTGAGGTCCCTAACCCGTGTCTGAAGCTTGTCTGTGCTGAGGGACCTCATGAAATGTCCCATGGGCGCCTTCTTTCCCAAGGAAATGGGGGAGACAGCCCATGCTCAGGTCGGTTCCCAGTGAGGAGCCAAGCTGAGCATCCAGAGAGCAGAAGGTGAGCACACAAGTAGCCAGGGCCCTTCTCTTCCATCACATCATTTTGCTGAAAGCCATTCCTTTTCCAAAGACGTCGCCAGGCCAGCAGGCAGCATCACAACAGTGCATGGGATCCACAGATCCCAAGCGGACATGGGATCTTTGTCACCAAAAGGTGTGAGCTGTTGTCACCCTGCTACCACCTGAGCTCTGGTAGCAGCTCCCTCAGCTGGTGTCAGTAGCAGCTTTCTGTCCTCCACATGCAAGACGTACTCAAGAAAGCAGATTATGAGCCCATTGCAGATGCTTAACAGAGTCTGGGGTGACCAGTGGAAGGTTTTTTCTCTTTTGCAAAGTCAGTCTTCCGTGCTTTGGACCGTGTTAATATTATTTGATAATATATAGTGTAGCAAAGATGGAGCTTCTACATCCCAGACAACAGACTCCATAAATGCATTTCTAAAATAATTCAGTGAGAGATCATCTGTTACGCTTGCGCATGATGAGAGGGAAATTGTCCAAAATTTGTATTCTAATGGGGAAAAAGTAATCCTTGGAAGCAGAGAAAGGGAATCTGCTGGCCAAGAGACCCCAGAAAGCTTTGAGTGCTTCACAGGCTATAACTGATACTGAGACTTTTGGGCAAATGGACAAAGGGATTCCTGAAGGCAGACCTCTCTCAAGCCCTCAAATGAACATTTTTTTTATTTTGTGAAGAGACATCTATAATGTTTTGGTGGAGGAGGTTGCTGGCCTGTCAAAGCTTCGGGAGGTTGTTTAACTTCTTCCAGTCACAGTCCTGGACTTCATGGTCTTCTGTCTTTATTTCTAATGAGTTTCTGTCTCAGCTCTAAAATGTCTGGTTCCCATTCCAAAGATGTAATTTGACTTCTCCTGCAAGAGGTCTGACTACATCCATGGTTTTTCTGCAGCCAGAACTTACAGGCACTCCAACTTCTATTCAAAGCAAACTTTGGGCTCTGTGTACATGTTGGGGCCAAACTCCAGCAAAGCCAAGTGCCCTCAAGCCTTCACTAGTTCAGGCCCCCTGTAATTTTGATGCTTATAAAACACAGAAGATGAAGTGTTTTGCCTCTCTTATAAAATAAGAGCAAAATGAGAGAAAGCTCTTACTGCTCAGAACATCATGAAATTATATGGAAATTTAAGTGTGCTTGTGCCCTCAGGTTTAGAAGTTGAAACCACTGGGCTGGCTGGGCATAAGGGGTGTCAAGGGATGCCCATTATCAGGATAGATGATAAGCTTCAGGGTTGGTTTGAAACCTTAAAAATAAACCCTATTCATATCCCTTTTATCTACTTATTCCCCTAATAGGAGTGAGGAGAACAATTTTCATGGTTTCTTCACCCCAGAAAGCTTCTCCCACAGCAGTGCTCCCCTCCAACACCTCTACACCCCAAAGCTATGACTGTGTCTCACTAGTGAAACATTCTGATGAATTCCCCTCCCTAAATCTCTCTAGCTGCTGGAGTCACTCTAGGTTTCCAAGTAACTGCATCCCTCTGGATGAAGCTCTGAGCACTACAAATCCTAATTTCCCTTGGTAGCCAGGGTTCATTCATGTCAGTGGATCTTGCTCCATGAACAAGCCTTATTAGACCAGGACTGTGTTCCTTCTAAACAAAAAAGGAAAGAAAGAAGGGACAGGACTAAATTCGTGTACTTAAGCAGCAGAGCTGGGCTGAGAGATAAATAAACCCTTAAATCACAGTGCTGCACTGCTGCCAGAGTGATCTATCTCTCCTTTGAAAATTGCGTCTGCAAGGAAATGACGAATAATTTTCCACACGCAGCCCTTGCAGGCACACCGGAGTGAGTAACTTGGAGGACGTCAGGATTTTCGGTATTCCCGTCCTTCCAGAAAGCCGCGGCCAAATCCCCGCTGAGCACAACGAAAGCCTCTCCCTCCTGGAAACCCGGCTGAGGACTCGGAGAGCACCGTCAGTAAACCGTGAGTAAAGGCCCCAAAACGATGTGCAGGATTCCAGCAGGATTCCAGCAGGACGTGGGCTCGCGCCTGGCCCGCAGCCACATGGAGGTCACCAAGGGAAATAAATCAGTGGCCAGTGAGCTGTGCCGGTGGATTTGGCTGTGATTCCCACCCCAGGCTCATTGTAGTGACTCCAGGAGCTGTGACTCCATTTGTCAGCACGACGGCGGAAATGCAAAATCCAGATCTTTATAATGGAGACCACGGAAAGGAGGCCCTCAGGAGAAACTCAGCAAAGGGAGTCATCAGCTCTTTGCAGCTGCATGTGTGTTGTCTAGGACAAGAAAACACGGGGAAAAAAAAATAAATACCACCAAATCCTGCTTGAAGGTCTCAGACCAAATGAAGTCACTTCCAGAAAAACACTGTGGAGCGCTGTGCTCATGGAACACACGGGTCTGTGCTGTGATTACAGCCTGCAGCAGACTCCTCAGGGATAGGAGAGCCTGGTGCCCTGCCCAGGGTGGGACAGTTTGGGGTGTGATGGGGTGGCAGAGTCCCTGCAAGGCATCTTCTCAGATGTCCCCAGGCTGAGCAGTGCGTGGGGTGCTCGCTGAGGGCAGGATCCTGCTGCACTTCCCTCTCTGGGAAATCTTTCCAACATAAGCCAAGGGATCTCTGGCTCTCGAAGGAGCCTCCATGGTGCTCATTACCTGTTGGACCAACTTGATCATTCATCACAATTTTTTAGCACTAAGCTTCTCCAAACCTCAGTTCTCCCACGTTTATTTTACCCTCCTTTCACACCTTGGCTTTTGAAGGCAAATTTCTTTTCACTCCTGCCATCACCCTAGTGGCTGTGAAGCACCACATTTTTAAGAGCTCATTGGTGAAACACTCTTCAAGGCACGGAAGGTTTGCAGCAGCATCTTGCAAAGCAAGCAGCTTCTCCATGATGTGCTTGACGTCTCCAAAAACTCCAGCGTGGCAGACTGGGGGGTTGTATTGTGTAATTACTGCTGAATGTTAAACATAAGCTGTATTATGGGGCTTTGTGCTCATCCCAAGAGGTAAACCAGGGCCTGAGGTTGTACCTGTAGACCTGGCTACAAATTTAGGTTTTAAGATGCTCTAAATAGAATAACCCAGGCAGATCTATTATTCTTTTAAAAAGCAGGAGGGCTGAGATCTGGCCATGGCTCCGTCAGCTCCTTGGTGCCTGTGGGGTTGTTCAGCCTGGAGAAAAGGAGGCTCAGGGGGGACCTTTTCACTCTCCAAAACTCCCTGGCAGGAGGGTGGAGCCAGGTGTGGGTGAGGCTCTGCTCCCAGGGAACAAGGAACAGGACAAGAGGAAATGGCCTCAAGCTGCACCAGGGGAGGCTCAAGTTGAGCATCAGGAAGAATTTCTTCACTGAAAAGGTGGTCAGGCATTGGAAGGGGCTGCCCAGGTTGGTGGTGGAGTCCCCACCCCTGGAAGCTTTCAAGGAATGCCTGGATGTGGCACTCAGTGCTCTGGGCTGGTTGGCAAGCTGGAGATCAGTCAAAAGTTGGACTCGATGATCTTGGAGGTCAGTTCCAGCCTAAAGGATTCTGTGATTCCATGATTCTGTGACCGAGGGAGCTGGCAGGAACTGCCATCGCTTGCAATCAGATGCAGCCTGAGGAGGTGCTGGGCTCCCAAAAGAACCACTTCAGTCAGGAATATTTCACAGGAAGGAGAAATGTTGGCTCAAAATCTATTACTCTCTTTTATGAGAACTGTTGTAAATTTCTGCAGAGACCATCGACATTGAGAATCCAATTTCCCTAAGATAAGCCCATTTTGGCAGGGGGTTTTGTCTCTCTATTCTTAGCATCAACAGTCATTATTCACATTTTTGAAAGACTTTAACCATTTTCATCCTTCTTTAGCTTCAGTTTTGCAGCTAGACCAGACTTCCCTCTTCCCACACCAAGCGAAATTCATGGGTGGGCTGAGAAGAACCGTGTAGTTTATCGAGTTACATCTTCCTTAAACCCTCTTTTCTAAAACTTCAGTGAACCGTAAGCAGGTACCTCACACAGAGCTAAACTTTGCAGAAAGCAAATGAAAGCCAGGCAGGAGGAGGGAGGTTGTCCCAGGGGGGTCAGTCCTACCAAAGCCCACTCTGGCTTGGCAAGAAGCACATCCTTATTAACGCTGGTTGTAATAACATCCTTCAGCTGGTTCATGCCTGCAGCAGGTGAAGTCTGCTGGATGAAGGCTTTGCCTTGGAAAGCTTCCTCTGTTCTTCCTTTATTTCAATTCCTGTTTTCAGGAAGGACGCAAAGCCTGCCCTCCTTCGCATGCTCTCCTTCGGTGTTTCTGCTTCCTTCCCATGGCTTGCCTTGGGCTCCTGCTTGATAGAAAGATGTTAAGAATCATCATCAACAGAAAAACAGTGTGCTCTTTTATTTTATTTACACAGCTGCCATGAATTCTGTTATGCCTAAATCCTCTGTCTCTTCCTCTCTCAGTGGGCTGGAGAGAGAAGATTGGGCTTTCTAGCATTTGTGTTTACTTTTATTGCTCTTTAAAATACTTTATGGTCTTTTAACAGAGTGGCACAATAATATTAAAATAACTTTTAAAAAAAGAAATTTACAGAAAATGTATTAAAGCATCATAGAAATGGATTTAACACTTCAAATACCATTTCCAAGTGGCACCACGTCCTTGCTTTGAAGCAAAGCAATAAATTCACTTTGTAATTCTTTACTGGAGGTTTTATTGGAAATTAGAGTGCATGTACTAAACAAAATGTCAGCTTATCTACACACAAATATTTGCCTACAAGTTGAATATAAGACAACATATTGTCCATTACAACGTGATTTAGATTACAGTAGCCAGCAGAGATTCAGTCATGGTCCAGCCCTGCGCTTAGTATCTGTCAATCTGGATTAAAAGTCAGTTTTACTCTCAAAAATATGCAGACAGATGGTGTCGAATGGGAAAACAGAGATTTGCTTCAGGTTGTGCAGCAAGGCCGTGGCTGGTGAGCATCCCTTGGGTACACCCAGCACCGCCCCCCTGGCGTGGCAGAGCATTCCTTTCACAAGAGCCCCAGCAGATGATCCTGAGCAAAAGTTGTGATATGCTGATAGCCTTATCTGGCTGGTGGCTGGAATCAAAACAATGCAGTGCACTAATGCAGGCCTTTATCAGGGAGCAGACAAAACAAGGGGGATTGAGGAGCAAGCTGCAGGGAAAGGGCTGGCGAATGGGAGGCATCCACCACAGGGCAAGCACAGGAAGGCAGAAGGTGGATGCTTTGTTCTAAAAATAGCCGCATATGCACTTTTTAACTGGTTTTGTGCTGAATGATGTCCTGAGGAGCAGTGGGAGCCATCAGCATCCCAGGAGACAAGGCCAGGCTAGGTACCCAAGCAGCAGAGTGAGTACTACTGCGCAGACTCTATGCAGACACTCTCATTCTTCCTCATCAAGGAGTAGATCCCAGACAAACTCCTTGGCTTGCTCAGCACTGATCATTTTCCTTCCCATTCCCTTTGCTTTTGCAAAACTCATTGAGAAACCGGTGAATCAAAAAGTGGGGAAGGATGACTATGCCAGCGTATGTTGTTTCCATGACATAAATAATCACCATCAGTGCTGTTCCAAAGGTCACTGGCACGGAGGAGCCATGGGTGGGATGAGAACAAATGGTAATTATGGCACTTGACAAGCTCCCAGCAGCCCAGAGAGATAAATCTGCTGCCTGCTCCTACTTGAACTTACGGCATCCTGGATTTCAGGAGCTTCCACTCTCCTGCGTGATCCAACAAACATCCTCTCAGGATCTCCGGTGAATAAATAACTCTGTGAAATGCGTCCTCCCTGTCGTGGCACCCATCCCAAGGAGCGCCTGCCTGTCCCTTTGGCATTGTGTAAACATGCACAGCACAATCCAGAGCTGTTTTTTCCTCAACTAGCAGCATAATTACTTCTTCAAAGGGCCAACTCCCCATGCCTGAGTTCATCAAGCTGTCACTCAAGAAAGTCAAATCTCGGGACGGGCGCTGCAGCCCTCTCATGGGCTTTCCAGCTTCCCGCAGTTTCTGGGCCCCGACAGGAGCTGTTTGACCCATCTGGCTGCCGGGCTGCAGGAGGGCACCGTTTTGTGCCAATAAACAACCCTCTGTGCAAGGTCAGCTCCTTCACAGCCGCCCCTCAGCTCCCTTTGAAGCCTGGGGTGTCAGCGAGCTCGGCATTGCTGTCGTGGGGTGTGAGGGAAAGGGGTTTATTGTGCTAAAGGACGTTTCTCCTGGCACTTTTTCTCGTTTACTGCAAACCTGTGATCCCAGAGCCTGGCTCTCAGGACAGAACAGAGTTTTGTTTAACTGCAACCAGGGGCAATTTTTGCTTTGAAGGTGCCCTTTCCAGCACAGATTAGAGCCAGGCTCCTCAGTGGTGTAAATCAACGGCGCTTCTACAAAGTCATGTGTTACCAGTCAAAATCTGTCTGGTTCACCTCCACCAGCATCTGTCCCTCTGGCCAGAATCAGAAACACTCAAAAACTGCTGGCTTTGTCCTACCACACCAGCAATATCCAGATTAAGTTGTAAATTTGGTACTAAAAACCCATTGTCATGTTCAAGCTATGCAGGGCGAACACAACCTCACACTACAAGGTAGCAGAAGGAGATTAAATATTATAACCAAATCAGTTGCAGATTTATTCCATAAACTTCTTGTGATTTCATTGTATTTTTCCCTCCTTTGATGAATGGATTTTCCCAAGTCTGACAGATTTATTTTTTGTGGCAGGTATTTTTTTTTCTGTTGCCACGCTTTATACCAGTTTTCCATTAAATCCTAAGAAGCAAGATGAGGTGAGAAATAAGTTTGCTTGTAGCTGCAATTTGATTTAGGTCCATGTAGTTCTTATTTCAGAACTTTTGAACAACACAAGGACTGTTTCCAAAGTCTTTGTATGGCTGTTTGGAAACACTGGTGTTTTTAGCAAAGGGAAGAAATCCGAGAGAAATTATAGGATCTGCAAATGACATTTTAAAAAATTACTATTAAAAAAAAAAGAACCTGTTTTAATCATCACCTTTAAATTGGAGATTTTCTGAAAGATGGTGGAATATTTACATGTAGTTAAAAGAGTGTTCTTGTAAAGACCTGTGGAGTATTTATTCATTACCAAAAAGAATTTCACTCAATGTACTCAGGCAGCCTTCAGGTTTCCTCAGATTTCTTTGGAGATTTCCAAACCTATAAATGCTGTAAATATGATCAGACATCGCTCTGTCTGAATTCTGTTACACTGACACTATTTTTTTCCTTAAAAAAAAAAAAATACAATCCATGGTTTATTTTACTTGACCCATATTTGATATTTAAGGAAATTAAATAAATCTCACGTTTAGCCTCCCAAAATAATACAGGCTGTCCATTAACACGTGTTAAAATTAATGAAAGCTTGGTGGTGAACATATAAATAGAACAGCTGCCAGGTTGGTTTGTAAAACTGGAGTTGAGCTCTCCCTGCTGTAAAGTGTGCGGAGCAGATTCCCAGAGATAATTCCCGTTGATCGCTGTAGTCCCTCTTTTGCTGTTCTTGCTTTTGGGGCTGTTTGTTGCACACTGGAGCAGTGCCCCATCAGTACCCCACAGCTCCGCAAAGGTGTTTGCAAGTTTCTTAGTGTTTCCATATTTATCCCTGTGAGGAAACACCAGGTCCTTGTGTCTCTGCACATTTGCACAACAAGGTGTTGGTGACCCTTTGGCTCCATGATCCTTGTGGGTTTCGTTTAACTCAGGATATTTTACGGTTCTATGGATATCTTGGTATAATTGCACCGTGTTGAGTAGGGAGAATTCCAGTGGACAGCCCCACTGGTGAACATAAGCATCAACTAAAAGGGAAAAAAAATAATAATATAACACTTCTGAACGTCCCTAACCAGGGATTCCGATCCTTGCTCGTTATCCCTCCTTTTTTTCCTACTATTAGAGTTCCTAATTTCTTTTTCCTTAAGATAGCAGCTCTCTTCCATTCCCACCTCCACCAGTTTTTAAGGGCCTGACCATAATTACACGGCACCACGCTGTGGTTCCCCAGCAGCAGGTTTATTACCCGTTGACTTATGCCTGGTTTTCCTAGCAAAAATGACATCAGGATCTGGCCCTCTGTTTTTGTGCTGCTCTGTCCTTAAATAAAAAACACAACACCACCAACATGAGCTTAGCAAAACCATTGTAAAGCAGCTTTACTCCAAATCGCCCCTCACGTTCCTCTGGCTCCAGATAAAGCCACCTTAAGGCAAATCTGTGATTAAAACACTCTTGCAACCGTGAGGTTCAGGACCCCCGACTTCTCTCATCAACCTGTGAAGTGAAAGCCAAAGTTTTGATTCACTACCCAGATAAAAGCCTTGAAATTGATCCTCCTTCCCATCAGGAAGTTGCTGAGGAGATTAAAATATTAAATGTGATCTTACATGAGGCCAGAAAGTTAATCTATCCCCCACTGAAAAAATTACGCCTTATAAACAAACAGCCAGCAGCAGTAAGTGTGAGTTTTCTGCAGAAAGCATCAGTGGAACTCAAGCAAGGACACACATCCCCCACAACAGAGGTGTTCATCTAAAAACATTTTCCTAACCAATTCCCCCCCACTCCAATTAAGCTTGGAGATTTTTTTCCATCAGCCCTTACCAGAAAGCATCAAAAGCCTATTCCAAAATCCACTGACATCATAGGGAGCCTTTCCAAAGGCTAATGGGCTTTGGGATCAGGCCCTCAGTTTTTATTCCAAGCCTTGACAACAGTGAGCTTAAGTCAGTCCGTGCGCTTGTGAGCGCCCAAGAAGATTTTCCAACATTACATTCTCTTGGGACCAGGTTCTCCCCACGTGGTGGACTTGACATGAAGCCCATTCAAATCCCATCAGTCACTACAAAGAGGACGGGAGAAGGGCCAGGCCAGCTGAGCAGAGGTGGAATTCACCTTGCAGCTTCTCTTATCAGCATGGCTGAGGGGAAGGACACCCATGCCAGGGAGCTGCCAAAGAAGGGGTGCCAGTGGCACCATGCTAGGATGGAAATAGTGGTGAGGCTGAGAAGTTTGCGTGGAAAAGAGTGGGAAAACCATGGAAGAAACTTCACAGAGGGTCTCCGCTCTGCACAACAGCTTTGCCGCTGTTCAGGTTGTGCAACAACAGCGTATCTGAATATTTCTGTGCCTGCCTTTTGGTGGTATTCATCCATCCCGTGTCAGACATTAATCTTCGCTTAACTGACCAGAAGGCCGCCGATCCACGGTATGTGAATATGATCCTAATTAACTCACTTCAGGTTACACATTGATTTTCTACATGTTGCCTTTTGGAGCTGTTGGAGCAGCTTGTTTTTTGAGGAGGACATAAAAGAGAGAGGGGCAGGGGGGGTGTTAGTTACAGCTATAAATTTTACAGTTCGCTGGAAACCACATTAAATGGCAACATCGGTTTATAGATCAACTCTGCAACTGCTTGGTCGTTAAAGCAGTGGTGGCAGATCATTGTGTTGTAGCCTTGTAAAATATGGGCACCGTATTTTCTGGGAGAGGGCTTAAAAAGAACAATAAAAGTCTCCAGTGTCTTTGATTCCTCATTTCTCTCGCATTGCAGTAGGCAATGTGATCTGATCTGTGTGTGCTTTCTGGGGAGGGGCATTTGCCAGGCTTTTCTCTTACGCTCCAGAGCGCAAAGCTGATGAGTCTTCCTGATTTAAGGTTACACCAACTCTGCATTACTCTTGGACTGGCCCAGACATGGAGGATACGGCCAGACCATTCTGAAGCTGCTTCCAGGGGCAGCAATTTCCAAATTTCCAGTACCACTGAAGCAGTGCATCCATCTCACAGCAGCGCCCATGCTTGGCTGACCCTTCTGAGACACAGAGCACCACGTGCCTCTTCAAGATCAGCCAGACTCGAGGACAAAATCCATGTGCAAAAATAAAACTTGGAAGTGATTAAAAAAATGGAATCTCTTCCCAGACAGTGCCTAATCTGAAAATGTAGACATTTATTTTGGACTATGAAGAGCTTCTTTCAAATGTTTGGCCACTGCTAAAGACACTGAGCTCGTTGGAAAATTCCAGCCACAATATGCTGCCTGATGACCAATAAATTCTGCATTGATATTTTCCTTCCTTACTGGAATTGGAGTGCTGTTTGCAGGACTGGTGAGATGTTCAGTGGAGGAATGAGGGTTAACGATCACGTTTTTATCTGCATGTGCCACGAAGTCTCTTCCAAACGAGGAACAGTAAGTGCTGCTTCACCACGGGCCTGGTTGATCAGAGAGCTTTTCTTTAAAAAAGGGAGATTTCCAGCTTGAAAATGCAATATTGTCATGGGAAATGAGTTAGCTTTACTGCACAGTAGACAAATGGGAATTCTCTCACATACTCACTAAGAAGTTAATTGTGTGAAATGAAACATTTCACAGAATGCTACTGCTACCACTCACCACACTGTACAGAATTTCTCTGGATGAAATCCCAGTGGCTTTGTGGAGGATAACTCGGAGATGAGATGTGGCACATGGCTGTCATGAGCCGCTGTGGTAGGTCCAGTTGCAGATAGGAAACCAAACACAACTCCCCGCATTTGCTGCTGATACAGGATTTAAGCTGGGTGGCTGTAAGGCTTCTGGCTGTCTTTTTTTTCCCCTATAAAGGCTGGGCCACTAAAGCCACTGGTAGATTTCCCACTGCAGGAAGAAGTGCTCGGATGAATCAAGCCAGGCTGGGGGTGATGGCAGTCACCACCACAAAGCTGTCAACCTTTTTTTGTGGAGTGAGTCAATGGGATTGACCTTCCCAGTCACTTTCTTGGGACCAGCCAATATTCTGCGCATGGTTTTGGTGATTTCTGCAGAACTCACATGGCTGCATGTGAGACCTGGTTGCGCTTCTGGCTCTAGAACCACAAGAGCAGCAGAGAGCTTTGAAGGATGCATTGAAGGACCTCTTCTTTCCCTTTCCTGTGGACAGCAAGAGCTTTTGTTTCCTTCATCTCAACAAGTGGTGCAGCCTTGTGAATGCTAAATCCACTCGAAACATAACATAAACAGAATTTAGTAAAAGTGACTGAGTACATGAAGGTCCTGTCAAGTTTGTTTGGTTGCTTCCTAACGAGCAGGATTGTGAAGGCTGTTAGTAACTCAGCCTCTGAGTAACACAGCCAGCTTCACAGTTGTGATTTCCATCAGTAAGAAAGGAAAGAGGAAAGCTGCTGTTCATCTAATGCGAAGGGAAATGGCAGTGTGTCTCTGCTCAAGACATGTGTACTGACATTACATAATCTGACTGCTCTGAAGTAAAGAACTGTGAGCTTTTTATTATTTTTAGGTTTTGTTTTGTGTTTTTTTAACGTAAGGGAGCTTTGCTTGCCCAAGGGGAGCATGAAGACTGAAGATTCCCCTCTTCCACCAGGCTGCATCCTATTTACAGCACTCTGGCACATATTGCTGCTCTAACCCAGCTGCAGATCCATTTTGATGCCAGAAAAAATGCTGGTTTCTGTAAGATGTCACAATCACGGTCCTGGGGAGGCTCATGGTGGGAGAATGAGTGTGGCATGCCGTCAGCGCTTTGATATTCCAACAGGAGACCCCCAGGGACCTTCTGTCAGTGGGATGAGGCTGAAAGATCTGGCAGGGCCTTATCTCAGCCAGGGTGGTGGCACAGGTCAATGCTGTCCTGCTGCAAGGAAAGCCATTCATGGCCTCTGGAGACGAGCAGCTCAGTATCTCTTTGATGACAAATGCTTAAGATCATCTGTGTAGCTCAATCTTGTCATCGTTTGGGTGTTGTTCTGTTTACTGCTTGTGCTTTTAAAAATAAAGACCTCGTCAGGAAGAGGTTGCAACACGCCCCTAGAAAGACATTATTTTCAGCTTAAAATTTCCTATGTCCCCAGCTAAAAATGTGGATCAGAGATAAAGCCTGACACGTTCTCACCATTTGTCTCTTTGGCAAAAGGAAAAGAGGGGTCATCCAGCCCTGGGTCTGACGTACAGGATGCCACTTGAGCCGTCACACTCGATAACTTCAACTTGAACTTGTCCACTTGTGTAGCTGGGGCTGATTTACAACCTTGCCACACAGACCTTGCATGATTTTCTGTGTGGTGAAAAGCTGCCCTGCTGTCATGGCATTAAACAAGTTTTTGCTTGCCAGTTGCTCAGCACCAGAGACCAGGTTGTTAAGGTCCAGAGGGCCCTGAGGAGGTACAAAGCATGTTTCAGGCATGGTATCCCTGTGACAGAGGGAGATGGATGGGGTTTGCCATTGATTTGTAGTAAAACCCCTGATTCCTAGCGTGGAAAAAAATCCTTCCAAATCCCAAAAGAAAGCTGTAAAGTCAGGCACTCAATTTACCTCTCCTATTAAAGTCATCATAAAGAGATCTTTATTTAAAAAAAAACGGAAAATCAACGAATTTTGCTAGCTGGTGGCATCCCTGCCATGGCAGGAGGGTTGGAACTGAATGACATTTAAGGCCCCTTCCAACCCAAACCATTAAGGAAAAGAATTATAGTATAAAAGCCCACAATTGCTACTAAAATCTGAGGGAGTGCTGCCTAAACTCCAGTGTCTTCGGATCTTTGTGTGTTTCCTCTGACAGGTTCAGCTACAGTTGGACTCTTCACGTCTCTGTGCAGCTTGGTGAGAGCAGAAATGAAGAGGGATCATCCAAACCACTCTATCCAGCGGCTGGTGGGGAGCCCAGACTGGATCTGGGTTCCAAGAAAAGGGTTGATCTGGCCGTGGACAGGTGTATTATTATAAATCTCTGTGATCTTTCCTTCCTTGTGACATCGTCACCTGCTCAGAGAAATCTCCTCCAAACCTTCAGCCCACATCTCACGGCACAGAAGTTGCTGCCCAAGGTCCACCAGCTCATCTGCGTTTGAGAAATACGAGGCAGCAGGATTTCAAAGGTTGAGGCCATTTGTAGATGCTGGTGCTGGGAGTGCTCTGACAAAGCCTTTCTGTATGAGTCAGAGGAGAGAGGCGTTATTCACCCAAACCACTTCAATTTTTGTTTGTCTGTTTGTTTGTTTTTAACTTCATGTATTACACATAATTTTATGTTACATGGCTGCAAAACGAAGCTCTTTCAACATTTATTTACTGAAGATGTGATTGGCTGGATTCGAGAGGGCACGAGGGAAAACAGATGAGATAACTGGAAAAAGCAGAAGTTAGCTGTCATTCTTAAGATGATTCCAGCAAAAGTAGCATATCCTATGGGTTCCTTATATGTTTAAAGACTCAGGGTCAGTTCATGTCTTCACTGCCGTTCAGAGCCCGTCCCACACTATTCCCATATGATAATGAAGGTTGAGGCAGGGCAAGACTGGCTTTGAGGGACAGCCACATGAGCTGGAGAGTGAGTAGAAAGCAGTGAGCAATGCTGCAGGATGTGTCCTCACGGGCCGTAGCCTCCTCTGGCAGGATGTGCCACACACCAACTCACTCTGCTACTGGAGAAATCCCGGACTGCAGAGAAACATCCACCGAAAAAAAGAGCAGCCACCAAACTTCCTGCCTGCCACAAGTTCCTTGGCCATCCCACCCTGGCGAGTTTTGCCACAGCTGCTAAAGCTAAAAAGTGCCTGTGTTCATGATTGTTTGGGTTTTTGAAAGTGAAACAAGTGACTGGCTGCACCAGCTTGTGCACACAGATGGCTCTGGGCAGCCTGACAGGTTGTACTTTTATGTTTGCAGGGCCAAGAGCTTGGCACTTACTTTTTTGGGACCTTGCTCAGTGGTTCAGGGCAGATGATGCTGTCCAGCACCCCATCCTTCCACCCCAGAGCTGCACATGCAGCTGAGATACTGTCAGAGGTACACTTGGACATCCTACCCTTTTACTTTATAGGGAAAATATGTTCTGAATTGTTTGAGTAAGGAGGGGGAAAAAAACCTCATCCATGCTTTCCTGGCTGGATTCTGCATCTCAGCTCCTTGTTTTGACTATATTTTTCCCCCATCTTTCTCTTGTCCCTTTCAGCTAAGAACACATGCAGAGGTTATTTGGAATCGTTATGTGTGTCTTATATCAGAGTGACTAATTATTCAGAAATGTTCTGTTTAAAATAAAACTCCCTTACAATGCTTGGACTGTATCAAGACAGCTTAGAGCTGGCACAAATGAGAGTTATTCCCACTTTTAAATGCTATTAATAGTGCCAAAGAAATACAAAGGAGACCCGTAGCACCTATGCACTTATTATTCATCCCATCCGTGCTTATTATATAGGTATGCATGAGATAAATAGACAGAGAGATTTGCTCAGCACAGTGCTTAGGCTGTGCCAAAGAAATAAAATTCCCTCCCTGGAGAGCCCAATTGCGAAGGCAAAGAGGGGCTAGCAATGAAATCACAGATTGCAATCACAGCTAAATGGCTTCTTTGAGCAAGGAGATGAGTTGGCCTGTTTTCCCTGGGAGGCTGCTCCTGATACACACGGCTTTATAAATAAAGAGGCACGAACCAGATGCCAAGGATGTGAGCCAGAGCTGATAAAAGCCAGTGGGAGTCCTGCAGTGTCCACAGGCTTGGGAGCAGGTCTGTGATGCCACGGGCTGTCTGAAAGGAGCTGCTGCAGCCTGGCATCCCCAGTCTGCTCTGGGCAGGGCTGTGAACTCATCCCCACAGGGTTTGGACACTTTGTGCATTGCTCTCAGCATCCTTCACCATCCCCGTAAGGACACAGTGTCATTTCTGAGTTAGTAACACCGGTTAAGCAGGGTGGCTTCTTCTTCTCTGGGATGAAAAAGTAAACTGGGATGATCAGCAGGGACTGTGAATGCCTGATTTCAGCTTGCTCTGGCCTGGGGACTCTGGAAGGAGCCACTGTGTTAAAATAACCTCTGTGCAGCGTGGCTGGAAGAAAGTCATGCAGTGATTTCATTTCATATTTGTGCTGTAGCTCCTAATGGTACAACACGAGTATCTGAGGATCTGTTCTCCTCCTGAGTGTAAACCAGACCACGCCTAGAGAAGGCAAAAATACTCTTTAGCATTCACCAGGTGGCAGTTTATATTAACCAGATCCACCCTGAAATTCAACTGCCTCCCACCTCATCACTTCCCAGGAAGTTGGTGAGGTATTAGATAAAGACCTCATTTCACAGACATATTAATTTTCATTAGGGATTTTCTAATGAATTCCCTCCATGAGAAAGGTATACTTCGTTGGAGACTGCAGCTCAAAACACTACTTGTGGGAGTAGGTAGCATTCCTTTCCTACTCATCCGTGGAGATTGCCAGCCAAAAAACAGGGACACAACTAGCCAAAGTAAGGAGCCCACCCAAATAAAGTAATGTCATGCCATTGGAAAACAGTGGAAAGTGTTCTGGAAATACTCATGTCATGTGTTCTCCAGCAGCAGAGATTTTTCACAGAGGATGTTCCCACTAACAAAGAGCCCGTGAACAAATCTTCTCTGCTGGTTCCACCTTTTCCCTTTCTGCTGTGTTCCCCAGCTACCAAGGTGTGAGCTTCTGGAGTTAGAAAGAGTAGCAATATATCTTAATTTTTGGGAGGAAAAAAAAAAGGAATAATAACGGTCATTGCAGGAAGATTTTGCTCCCTCCAACACATTGGGGTAAAACCATGACCCTTAAACCTGGCTGATTGTTCTTTACTCAGTGGAACTCCCTGAATGTTTATGTAATTATGGACAGGGATTATATTCCATCCTTCTCGTGCCACATTTGGTCTTTAAATTAAAGCAACGTTTTCCTCCTTTCCGCCGCCCTTCTCCAATATATTTATAGGCAGGCATTGTGTTCATCTTAGAGGTCATTTAGCAGGCTGGAGGTAGCACAGGTTTTGGGTTTCATTTCATAAGAAGGTTACATATTCCCTGATGGTTCTTTTGGTTGTCCTTTCTCTACATTTCTTCTGGCTGGGATTGGCTTTCCCTGGAAGGTGCCCAGCAATGCTGGGCTCTCATCGACCCCTCTTGCAAAGGCTTCCCTGCTCCCTCATGCCTGTGCAATCCCCCTTCTCAGGATCAGATCTGCTCTTCCCAAGAAGAGCTGGTGCTCTGGAGTCACCCTGTGATTCATTAGCACAGCTGGGTCTTTTCCTCCTTTTTCATTTCCTTCTGGTGACCAAACTCCACCAGGCTGCCTGGCTCTCTGCCGTGGAAGCACGGCTCCAGTTTGGGCTCAATTCTTGCCATCCCGGAGCCTCTGGGAACGTGGCACGACCCAGGCTGCTCCACAGCCCGGGCAGCAGGAAGATCTGAGTTCCCATAGGACTGATAGTAAAGCAGGGGCTTGTCCTGCATTTCCCCAGAGCTCCCTGAAACAGATGCAGTTCTGGAAAACAGTTGAGCCTGACAGATCTCCAGGCTGACAAAAAGCCATTTGGTCAGAGTATGATCATCCAGCTGTATTCAGGACACAGCTTGCTGATTTTATGGACACACATATATCTTTTAGGACTAGAAATCAGCCTTGTTTTTCTCTTTGTGTGTAATGTTTGACATATGATGTAAATTTACTTTTACAATGTACAGACATAAAAGCTACTGTGGCTTGGACGCAGAATTTATTGATTGTAGAAAACTGACTACCAGGTTTGTTGATTAAGATTTTTTCATACAATGGGAAAGACAGAAAGATTCAAAGTACATGAGGGCAAATTTTGCAATAGATAGAAGTTATTCAGTCTCTTAAAATTTTGCTGCTGTAACTAAACAACGGATTTGTTTTAGCACAGGTCTCTCCTGCAATTTTAGAGGTGTCTTTGGTAATCATCTACCTATCCATCAGCTTAGTTCAATCAATAAAATTTCCTAACTAGATTTATACACGCCCAAGTGGTAACTTTTGAATTTAAAATTATAAAGCAAGGTTTGTCCCTTCTCTAGGACAATAAGGCCATAAAATTTCTTCACAAGAGCTTGTGCAAAAATGCAATGGCAAACTCTAAAATCAATGAGAGAACAGCCTGATTAGCAGCTGCACCCTGATGCTTTTAGATGGGTTTGTGCTCTCACAAACTGCAGGTCTGCTTTGCTGTGTGGCCATCACTTTTGTGGGTAATGGCAGTTGTTTTGTTCCCAGGAGAGACTGAGAGGACACAAAATCCCTCTGCTTTTCTTTGCCCTTTTTTTGGTGCTCGTCTTTGGCTCAAACGTATCTATCTTTTCTAGCAGAACTTTATAAGTGTCGTCTGTGTGTAAGATGTGCAATGGACAGAGCCTGGCCTCTGGTTGTTATCGCGGCCTGGTTCATATAAAATTTTCTAGCCTGGCTTTGTAATTGAAACCATTTTCATGCTGCAAACACACAAAGCTATGGAGCAAGCCACGCGTGCAGCTGAGAGAACGTGTTCTGCTCCAAAGCATCATTAAAGCAATTTCCCATCATGTCTGGCAGGGAGTGGGTTTCTTTTAATGATTTTATTAAAAAGTGAATTAAAGGCCAAAGGTTGCTTTCCTACAGCCCTTAATTTCCTGTTCCAGTGCCAAACACCGCACGCAGGAGCTGCTGGGAGCGGGACACAAGGGAGAATTCCCCCAGGATCAGCCCCCGGAGCTCCGGTGTGTGCAGCTCTGCTCTCTCAGTGCCATCAGAAAACACGGTGACACAAGCACACCGTGATCAATTACTGACACAGACCTGTGGAAGGGAGGAAACTGTCGATTCCAAACAAGGCTCAGGAGTTCTGCTTAATACCGCTGGAATACGAATTTCCATTGATGTTGTTGGTGTGACATTGGCGTAACTCCAGGGAGGATAACCCACAGGAAAAGCGGGTCCTGGGTCCTGCCCTTCGGACTAGTGGCATGAGTTTGCATTTTCATGGCTCATTTATGCAGCCTGGATGTTGCCAATATTTTATTTCTGCTTTTCAGGGGGTAAGCTGATGAAGCTGTTCCATTTGAGGAGCCAGCAGCTGTGGAGAAACAGGATCCTCTGCAAAGAAGCAAACAAACCAATGCAATAAGAATGAACTTGTAAAATAATAAGGGAGCTAACAGGCCCCAGCCTGCTCCTCCTTGGGTCTAACCACCTCTGAGGGCATGTGAGAGAGAAAATGCAACACCCCAACACAGATAACGGGGGTTAAACACCAGAGGTTTGGAGTCGGGTGGGGCTTGCTTCCTGTGGTGTCCCATTATTTGGAAAATCAACCCTAAATTCCCTCCTGGTATGCAGAAGGACTCTGTGAGATGCAACTTGCACCTCACAGCATTCGTGGGTTTGGCCAACTATAGGAGCAAGATGTTGGTAAAACTCCAGTCTTTAAAATACTTTAATAAAACAACTATAATTTACCCCACTGCAAGAGCTATAAACTGTAATTTAATAACGTGCTTGTCAGGGGACAGCTTTTTTAAATAATAAAAAAAAAAATTTAGTATTATGAAAGAAACATAGTATATAAAAAATGCCTAATTGCTGAGGAAACAGCGTGATCATGATTTTCAGATATTTAGAATAGGAAAATCATTCTAAGTGAGGGAGCTGTGTTTTTATGGCGGAGTCTTGCTGTACGAGTCTCATTAAGTTTTCAAGGAATGCTGTTCCAAATCTTTACCGTGCTTCCAAATTATGTGGAACTGTTAAGCTTTCATCCTGCTCCAGCAGTGGGTTCTCAAACATAGATGACATTTCTTGCTCGGGATTTAGACATCTTTCAATTAAAAGAAGTTTATTTCTTACAGGACAAAGCTTCATGCTTTCAGCTCTTGGATTTCCAGGTTCAGTTCCCATAAAGTACCCCCAAAACATCAGTTTTAAGATCAGTACCTTGAGTGGTTTGAACTCTCTGAAAGCTCAGCTCAGGGCAAGTTTAGCCAGGCAAAACCACGTAATTTCTGCTCCATCTTGGTTGCAGTCATCTGCTCTGACACAAAATAGGATTAAGAATCATATAACTGCTTCCAGCTAATAGATTTAGGCTGTGGTTCCAGGATTATTAATACCAGATCTGTGCACTGCCAGCTCACCCAGGACTATAAATCTAATGTGGATCAGGCATGGACACATGATTGTGTTTTGTCAAATTAGCCAAGGGACATGATATGGAATTTATACCAGCTTTATCCTCCTGTGCTAGCTGCACTCCTGCTGGGGAAAGGCAGGAGATAGCTGGTCCAACATGAAGTTAAAAAATACTGATACACCAAAAAACCTGCTGTTATAAACGGGTTTTTTTTGGTTGTTGTTGTTGTTTCGACAAATGTGAGCCACTGATTGGAGTTCTTTTATGCTCTAGCAGCGTGTTGCTCATCTGGCACATGGCACTGGTGGTGTGATACCACAAGTCTTACAGCTGGCTGCAAACTGCAGCCTTAAGGATTAGCACTTGAGCTCCTGTCACGTAGCTGCCCTTGAAAATCTCTTTCCAGGGCAGTAACCATTGTTTCCTTATCACATCTTATGGGAAGAAGAGGTTTTTATGGTACCCGCTTGTTTGTCTGTGACAGGTCTTTTCTCTTGAGAAACCAACTTACAGAGGACTCTCACGCGTGTTTGCTGCAATGCAGACAATGCTGGTTTCAATAGTGAGCTTTAAAATCTTAGAAGGAGGAGTCCACATCTTCTCATTACTCTGGAGATACGTTAAACATTAATTCTTGGTGTGCTTGAGGGGTTGGGATTGGAAACTCACCTTGCCAAAAGCAAAAAGTGGAGCTCTCCTCAGTTCCAAGGTCATCGAACAGCAACAGACAGCAGTTTAAGGGACTACAAATAATCCTATTTTTCCATAAATGGGCAAAGGGGCAAAAGAGTCTTCACTCTTCATTTTCTGGGTGAATCTCTCCTTGCAAAATGGATTCTGCTGAGAGGACCAATTTATTCTGGGGACTGAGCAAGGAAGATGGGCGATTGGAGGCGATGTGTTTTGAAGAGGAGCTACCACACTAAACGAACAAGTTCAGCCCGGGATTTTTAAAAAGGATAGAGCCCCACTCTACAAAACACCTTTTTCAGGACAAACCTCTGCAAGAAGATGCAAAGCAGGTGAAGATCTGCTCCAGGGAAGCTGCAGCAGTGTTAATGAACCTTTCACACTAACCCAACTCACCTCACTGCAAGTCACTTCTGCGCTCAGCCCTCCTCTCACCTTCACAAAAATGATTGGTCCTGAGGACTTCTACATTGTCACACTTGAAACGCACCAGCAGCAATTCTGAGCACTGCTTTGGATATTTTCACACTGGAAATCAGGACAAAGTGAAATCTGGAGGGCCCTACATGCTGTACGAGGCCTGCAGGTCAGGATTGACAACTGCAGTGTAACCAAAGTCAGGCTTTGACCCTTAACTTGGAAATACAAAACTGAATTTTCCCCTCATTTTCCCCCTCCTGAATCCTCCCTGCTTCCCTACATGGCTGCTCTGTATTATGATCCCTTTAAATAAGCAGCCTGTCATTAGCTTTTATCCCAGTGCTTGCTCAGCCGGACTAAAGTCTAGGTCTCTTTGTTTTTAAGACTTGCTTGGTGTGTAAGTGCCAGATGTTTCCCATCTCTTGGCTCTTGGTGAAATAAACACGAACTGCCATAACCTTCACCTTTCAACTCTTACATTACCTATTCCTAAAGTTCAAAAAATGGATGTGTGTTTATGCAGCAAGGCTTTGAACTACCTTCCAGGTTTATGTCTAAAGTCCGATTCTCCAGGCAAAGATAACAGATGAGAAGGGTGCTGCTATAAAATCCACCTCCTGCACCAATGGAGCAGTAGTCTTCATGGAGGAGAGTAATCTGTGGGGATTAGAGACCCTGTAAAACTGATCTGACTTTCAGGCTGAATCGCTCAGCTCTGGATTTGGCACTCCTGGGAAGCAGAGTGCTCTGTGGGTGACAGTCCAGTTATGAGATATAAAAGCAGTGTCAGCGTGCAGAGCCCATGGGGATTTTTCTGAGGTGTCACAGCTTTTAGCACAAACTGTGGAGTTCACCCCGTTAATGTATTTCCCTTAATGATAGAATGGTTTGGGTTGGAAGGGATCTTAAAGATCATCCACTTGCAAATCCTACTGGCATGGGCAGGAACACCTTTCACTATCTTTACAACTTTCCCCTTCCTGCCACAGCAGCAGCAAAGCTGGAGGGGTTAATAAAGGAATTCTCATCATCAAGAAGAACTCATCTAAATTCATCCTGGAGTTATTTTTCTTCCTGCCCTTCTTTTGCCTCTCGTTTTGTAAAATTTTCCTTGAAGGCACCTGGGCGATTTGGCTTTTGGTGGGGCACAGAGGGCTTCTCCAAGGTAATACCCAAAAGGAGGAACAGTGGATACATGGCCCCAGGAGGCTGGGACCAGCTGCCTGATGACACACACTCAAAGCTTCCCAGGAACAGCTCACCCAGGCTTAGGTGTCCCATAAGAAGGTCATACGGCAGCTTTTCCTTTTAACTTTTAACTCAGCAACCTTACGTAATAAATGGGGAACAAGTGGTGTAATTAAGATTGCAAAAGCATTTCAATTAGAATTCCAAGTGAATTAGGCAAATTAATTCGTGCTAATTCCTCACTTCCCAGGGAAATGAAGTCTTCCTCTGGGGATGGCTTTTGTTTGTCATAGAGTCCCCTGAAAGGTGAATTAGCAAGAATAAGCAGGGAAATACTTTAGGTACTATTCACTCATACATGCTGAAAATAATTCATTTTCTCCACTGTAAACACGTTAGTTGCTACATCTTTTCCCTCTGTAGACAGCTAAAAAACAGCTTCCCTGCAGACCAGGGGAATTCTTGCAGAGAATAATTATTATCGAACTTCCTTTTGTGTTTGGAGATCGTCAGAATATTCTCCCTGAGTTTTGTTGCAGTCCTCACACATTCAGAGACCATCCGTTTTAAAGAGCAGTGCCCATTTGCAGGGTGACTGTGCTATCCATGGAGGGAGGAGAGAAAGGGTAGCAAGGCAGAGCCCTGGGATGGCTTTTCGCAGGCACTGAGGAGTCTCCACAGAGTTACAGAGGGCCTGGCCTCTTTCATGACCTCTCAGTGCATATTTCCTTAACCAAGCTGACTCAGGATGCTGGGGTCACTGAAACACAAGTTGTTTCAAAGGCTGGACCGAAGTGTACACGCCACGATCTCCTATAAATCCATATTAAACCACAGCCCTCAGATCAGGGGCGGTTACTGTGGTCTCTGGGGGCTAATGAGAAAATGGCACACGGTGACAGGAATGGATTCTCTCCATAACTTTTGCAGTTCAGCTCAAATTTATGCACACTCTGACACTGAGCATTTGCTCAGGCCATCCATCCATCCAAGCACTTATTGATGATGCACTGAGGCAAACTCAGAGGTTTCACCTACGGCACACACCCGGGTGCCTTCACCCTCTCCTTATCCTTCACGGTGCCTTTCAGTCTAAGCTCCAACCTGGCAACCTATATGTGGGTTTGGAAACTGAGTTTCTTCTGTAAATTAACCTTGACCAAAGGCCAGCGCATTTTGGTGACATCTTAAAAATGCAAGGAAAAAAATTAACATTGAATTGATTTGGATTGAATTGAATGCCAAACTGCTCGTTGTTAAGCATGAATTATTAGAATTTATTGTAATTTAGGAAATAGACCTCTGTTTTATATATATATGTATATATCTCTCTATATAGATTATCTATATCTATCTCCAAATATATATGTTTAAGGTACCTATACAATAATTTATATGTATCCTTAGATTTTGACAGCTCCACTCCTGTTGGACAGTGCCTCACTTTACACATGGTTTCTACTGAAGCTAAATATTTCTAAATATCCTGCTATGTCTAAATATATATTTTTTGAGTTCAAATAGTTGATTAGATAGTTTGGAAAACGTATAGAGAAAGATCCTCCCCAAACTTCTCCGGGAAACCTCGTCCAATGTTCAACCACCCTCACTCTATAAAAAAGATTTTTTTTTTTACATATAAATGGAATTTTCTGTATTTCTGTATTGCCTCTTGCTTTGTCACTGGAAGTCACTGAGAAGAGCCTGGCTCGAGCTCCTTCAGGCTGCCCCATAAGGTCTTTATCCACATTCATAAGGTAAAAATGGTGTTCAAATTCATTCTTGGCATCTTCCTATCACACTGCAAGAGCAAGGTACATTGAAACACATTCTAGGTTGTTTTTTCTGTTACCTGAAGGCAATAATTCACAGGGTTACAGAGGTTACCTCAGTTAGGAAGAAAGCCATCACCTTTAGCATTGGTTTCAGTAAAAACACAAACACTTCTGCAGTCAAAAGGCAGAGTTTTATGGCTGTGGCTCTTTGAAACAACTAATAAATATTTGTTTGCCATTTCTCTCTGGGGCAACTGTCCACTTGCTAATTTACACATCACCAAGAGGCCACTGAACTCTTTCCTGTAGGTATTAACCCTATCCATTACTGTGCTACTGAAAATATAAACTGCCTGGAGGCTGAGAGGTGCTTGGAATAAGAACAGCTCAGCCCACAGCAGGTCATCCTAAAGAGATCTTGAGACCCCTCAAGAGCCTTGTAGCTCCTGATGGGACTCCACGGCAGTGTTTCAGCCCTGAGGATTGTGTGTAGTCCTGTGGAGAGCTTTTCCACAGCTGTCATTGTGCTTTGGAGAGGATGGAGCTTCTTCTAGTTTTCCTTCAGCTTTCCTTTGCCCTTCCCTTCTGATGTCACACCCACACCAGCAGCAGTGACTTTCACTGTATTGTCTGACTTCTCCAAAATTTGTACATGCCCAAATTACCTCCCCAAACGTTTACAGATTTTACTTGACTGGGCCAAATCTTCAGACTCTCCTTCCAGCTCATAACCCTCAGCCTGGGAATTGTGTGCCCAGCTCTTCCCTGAGCTTAGTTATAAATGCACATCTCAGGGTTTTATGTGTTTGTGTTCTTTGGAAACCTCATCTGTTTCCCTGGAGATTTCTGCTTCATCAGTTCCTGTCTGTGGGTCCCTGGGTGATAACCTGACTGCTAAAAGCCTCTGAATGCATTGACTGCAGTTGTTTATTTGTTTTCCTTCCTGTTTGGCTTGAAAAACCTGCTCTCTCTAACGTTTGCTATTAAAAACTTTAAGAGAAACGCTCTTGCGTAATTTATTTTTGTTGTTGTTAATTACAGTTCTCCAGGTTTTTCCTCTCTGACCTGGTGCACCAGCATTAGCACAGCACTGCACAGGAGTTAGCAGACATTTCTGCTCCTTTGGGTGGGACAGGACGAGTGCCATGCTCACCACAGAGCTCCTGGGCAGCTTGGACCAGGCTGTGAATAGCCTGGGGATATCTCGCTCTGCTTCACACCATGGATTTCCCAAGCCTGTGGCTGCTATATGGAGCAGGAATCGGAGCAAGATTGGAGAGTGCACACTGGGTGCTACACAGCTCAGGGCTGGTAATGGAACTGTCACTGGTTTTTCCATTCTGTATGTAAAGGCAGCAAAACTTGGAGAACAAGCAGCACTTGGAAGATGTCATCATAGAACCAGAGAATGGTTGGCTTGGAAGGGACATTAAAAATCGTCTTGTTCCATGGGCAAGGACACTTTCCACTAGCCCAGGTTGCTCCAAGTCACGTCTGACCTGGCCTAGAACACTTCCAGGGATCCAGGGGCAGCCACAGCTTCTCTGGGCAATCTGTGCCAGGGCCTCACCACCCTCACGGGGAAGAATTTCTTCCTAATCCTTAATCTAAACCTGTCCTATCACTCCGTGTCCTTGTAAATATTTTCTCTCCAACTTTCTTGGAAAATCACTATTTAGGCAGCACAAAACAAAAAAACCCCGAAAACCAACAAAACTGAAAGAAACAAAAAATTGTGTAGGTTGTAGCATAGTTGAAAGATTTCATGAGTTCCCCTGGAAGTGAATAAAAATGCAAGGAAGCGGCAAATCTGTAACACCTGCACGACCTGCCTATGCTCTTGCTCTTGCTGACGGGAATGATTCTGTGGGAGGTGCAGGTTAGAAAGGTCTCACCAGCTCCCTTCACCTGAGGAGCACCCTGAAGTCTCCAGTAATGCCAGTGGCAGTGACCAACACGTGAGGCAGATCCCTGTCCCTGGGAATGACCGTCTGGCCATGAGCAGAGCTGGAGATAAGCCTGGTTTAATAACGTCACAGCCTGACAAGTGCTTTTCCCACCTCTCTCAAGGACTGCTGGACTTTGGCCTCTTGCTGCTGCTCAGACATTGCAGAGCACTCACTGCGAAACACTTGAAAGGTGATGTTATTTGCAGCTCGTCAGATTGCCCCTTGTGCCACTGAGTAATGAATGCACCTAGAAGGACACAGGATGTGTTTTTTCCGAAGCACAAAGCCTATTTGCGCACGAGGAGCCGTCTCCTGAGCACCAGCGCTTTGCAAGTGAGCCATCTCCACCCCACCAGTGCCCAACGACAGGACAGCCCGTGAGCTGCAGATTCAACTTTTGTCAAAAGCACCCACACAGGGCCGACCCTAAAATAAAGAAACCTTCGTTGTGATGTTTTTCTTTTATAGCTCCCAACTACTGTAAACTGTGGAGGAGCAGAGCTGCAAAGCTGGCCATTAAACTGTCTGCTCTTTCCTGTTTGAACAGGACCTCTCCAGGGTGTTAGCTGCCTCAACCACCGTGGGTCAATATCCAGGAAGGAAGACGTTTCTAAGGAAACCACGGAGGCTTTCCACCAAGGTGGTTGCATGAAAGCACTGAGACTGGTGAGAGTGACAAAAAGCAGTTCATTGGATATTGTAGAAAAAGGTAAAAAGTTATTGCATGCAGGCTGTTTTTATAATGAGGCCATTCAGGCCTAAAATCACTTTAAATAGGTAGTTTGTTTCCACATTGCAGAATTATTTTCGTCCTACTCTTTCAAGGAGGAGTTTATCTAGGCACAGTGGTGTATAAATAATAAATAGCCCCGGGGGCAAGGCATTTTTACTTTTTTTCCCCCTGCTTCGTATCCTGTTGCAGTTGGTCTCAGGCTGCAAAATGAATTTTGTTTTCTGAAATAATATTATTTACTCTGAGCAGAGTCCTGTGTGAGAGGCCATGAATTCTGTCCTGCAGTTGCAATGTTCCAAACCAGACAGGAGCTTTACAGTCCAGCATCTGCATTAAATGACTTTTCTGTGGGTTACGGGGCAGTTTTCTCTGAGGACAGGTACAGTCCCATTAGCTCAGGGACCTCCAGGAAAGCTCTGTGTGTGCATCCAGTGTTTGGACTGTGAATGGAACGTGAACGGTCCAGGGATAACCCACGGACAGAAGCGCAGGATCCCCCTGAAGGTGGTGGCTTAGAGAAGGAGGTGGCAGCCACCAAGCTGGAGATGCACCACGGTGAGACTGTGGGCAGGCACCACAGGTTCATTTCTTCTGTTTTGTGCCATGCTGAGCATCTCTGGGTATGTTTGGAACAGTAACCACATCCGATCTCCCAGCCAGCAAGAGCAGGAGGCCACACCAGCACCAGCACTTCTCTCACAAGGCTTCATCCTGCCCACTGGGAGCCTGTGAGTCTGCCCTCTGCGGGCTGGGATGAGCCTGCCATCAACATCTGCTGGGAGGAACCAGTTTAGGGTCTGGTCCCCCAGCCTGGACCCCTGAGGAGCGGAGGTGGTGAGCAGCAGCCCTGCAGAGACCCCACAGCTGCGGTGGGAGAGGAGGGAGGCCGGAGCAGCCATGGGGCTTGCCCTGTTCACCGCTGCTCCCGTGTAAGTTTCGGAGGCAGTTTGGGCACATTACCAATGAGTGCCCACAATTTAATCCCAAGGGCTCTTGGTTTGAGCCTCAGTCTCTCTCAGCTAGCTCCGACTTTGCCGTTTTCTCCTGGCACAGCCTCGCATGTTGCTGCGCTCCAGTCCCCCCAGGGAGCCCTTGCTCAGTAGAGCAGAACTGGACCGAGCAAACAACAAATATTTAGGAGCCTCAGGGCATGAAAAAAAAAATGGAGTTTCCCTTCTCTAATTTGTCTGCAGCCTCAGGCTTTCCCTACAGACTTGATAGGAGAGAAAGGAAAGAGGAGGGTGCTGCTGCTTCTCGCCTCTTCCTTGGATTGCCACGTGTGCATCATCAGGGATGAACGATGGTAGTGAAACTGGCCAAAAGACAGCATTTTTGGTGTGAGACACACAGTGGGGAGATCCCAGAAGGATGAAAAACACAGTAGGTGGCTTGTGAAGGGGCATAACAGGGACCTGCAGCAGGGAAGGGTTGGGTTCAGTGGGCTCGAGCAAAGAGCTTCCATCACACGTGCCAGAGAGCTCCACAAGTTTGAACCTGGGGGAAATAAATGGAAAATGTTAAGGAAGGATCTGAAATGATCCAGACACACAATAAAGTCCCAGGTTGCTGTAGGGGGAGGGAGGGAAATTCCTGCTCTCCTCAAAGAACGTGAGTGATTAGCTCTAAAGGCCGTGTGCCAACGCTCCTCCTGCTCAAGATAAAATAACAGGTCATCTGCTGCAGCCCAGGGCCTTCCAGGCTGAAGTCTCATTTCTGTGCCCCAGGGGCTGAAGTGCTGGTTTGGAGGTCACCTCACAAGTGAGCAAGGACCAAGCTCATTTTCCCTGCAAACAGAGCCCTCGGGGCAGGACCCTGTGCTCAGTCCCTCACACCTCTTGGCAGAGAAGGAGAGGGTTGGAGATCAACAGCCTGGAACTGGTGGTGCCAGAGCAGGTGCTGGTGGTGTCACCATGCTGAGATGGGGATTTGTCTTCACTCCTGTGGCAAAAAAGCTTGAAGTGAAGACCTGCAAAATAGACCTGGCCTGAGGGAAACCCCCATGGTCCATTCCCTTGCACCAAAACGCTGTCTTCATGCAGGAGCCGTGTTATTCCTTCCCTAAACTGTGCCTTCACCTGCATGGTGGGTGATCTTTGTCCCAGCTGAAGATGCAGAGTGTTTGTAGACAAGTGTAGGTCTCAATAAGCTCTTTGCCAACACATAAAAAGAGGAAAAAAAAAGGCCTCTCTTTAAAATAGAAACATTCATATTTGTGGTTTGAAAGGACCTTTCATTTCAGTTGCTTGCCCCTGGTTTCCTGTTACTGGAACAGCAATAGTTAATGGGGTTTGGAAGGTGAAACAGTTGTGACAGCAGCACCTGAAGCACAGCAAGCACCCACTGGGTGCTGGGCACAGTGATGTCCCTGTCCCTGTCCTTATCCTTAGTGGGAGGAGGACTGCCATCAGCTGTACCTGGAGCTGTGCTGCTGGAGAGCTACAGAAGTCAAAAAGTCTCGTGCTGCTAGCCTAGAAAACAGAATTTCCTTTTAGTTATTTTTTTCCCCAGACAGCATTGAAAAACAGTGCAAAACACAGGTGAAATAAAATGAGAACCCCTCTATCAGACAGGTAAAACCATAGCGGGATCTTCTCAATCCAACACAGTGCTTGTGCTTGAGGGCCATTAGATAAAAGGGAAAACAAACCAACCAGGACGCTGATGTTTTGTACGATATTTCAGTCCGCATTCCACCTGAGCCACGAGTTTCCAGCCTATCCCCTTGCCTTATACAAGAATCTGTTTTTTCCTGTAACAAATCCCGTATTTGCAGTCCTTTACTGCCCTCGGAGAAACCACTGCCCTTCCTCAGAAAGAAATAACCCACAAACCCTAAGAAACAACTACATCACAACTGCAACACAAAAGCTCTCGGGGGGAATTGTTGAGGTGCCCTGCAAGCCATTCTAGGTTTTAATGTTTATTCATTATAAGCAGGAGCAGCTTTTTTCCATTAAAAAGTGATCTATCTCACAGCTTTCAGCCCAGAGTGTCAAGCAACCAAGCAGCAGTTATGCCTTAACAATTGCTAATATATTTCAGCACCTAATGAATCTATGCAAAAAAGGCAGGTAAAGGCTAGAAACAGCCTACAGTTAACTCCTGCCCTCCCCCGAAAGGATTTTTTACCCACTGCCTCCCAATCTTATGTTTTTACTGTGTGGCAATTAATTAAAGAGATCAAGATAGAAGAAAGATGGAAACCTTATTACTGGTGTTGTATTTCCATACCAGTTTTGCCCAGGGAAAACGTTTCCCGGGAGATTAGCTAATAGTTAAGCTATTAAAATCTTCTAAACTGGAAAGGTTATTTGCAAGGTCAGGCAACTTTACTAAGCTGGTAGTTTCAAAATTATCCTGGGTTCCTTTCCTAATTCATCGATCAAAATGACACGTTTTAAATTACAGATGAAAATGGGACGGATTTAAGTTCCAGTCATGTAACCCCTGCATGAAAACTGCACATTACAAGGCTCTGACCGTGGTAATTTTATAAGTGAGAATGAAACATTTGTTCTTATTACGAAGTGCTGATTTACTACAAATTCACAAAGAGCTGAACCAGCCTTCACACTGGAAACAGGTTCGTCTGACCAGCTTCTCCCAGGGGCTTTTAGCAGTTAACACGACATTATTCCCCTGCTAACATTAGCTCTCCTTCCAGTTCCCGGTTAAAAGCAGGGATGCACTTCACAGGGAGGAGGGCTCTTCTTGTGGATTCACTAACTTAACCCAAAACTTCTCTGTGGGAATCCAAGAGATCTGCAGGGGCCAGCTGAGCTCCTGGGACCTGTCTCAGGGCAGTACTAAATCCCACAAGACAGGTAGGGGGATGTCCATGTACGAGAGCTGTTTCCATCGGTGTTCCAGGAGAAATTCTCTGGATCAGTGGCTAGGGTCAAAGGTTTGTTATTTCCCTTCTGCTTTGAATTTTGAAGTCCTCCATCTACATCAGTGTTTGGATCATCCAGATGCCACGCTATTAGGGTGGGAGTATGAGGTTTCCAGGCTAACTCTGTCAATCTGTTGTTGCAACTATTCCTAACAGTAGGACCCCCTATTTGTGGATGATTTCAGATTGGGCAGTAAAGAAGTAGCATCTGAAAAATCTTGCTCTGGAGAGACTGAGCATCTCTTATATTTGAAGTCTGGTGCAGAGAGGAACATTTGCTTCTTCTTTTTGTGAAAATAAAATGGGGAAGGAATTGTGGAGGGGTTAAACAAACCTGTAAAGCATTAGGAGGCAGACAGGTCCAAGCGTCCAAAATCAGCATAGAGGACTGAGATGTCCAAGGCTTAAAAAAAAACCAACTTCCAACCTTTCAGGGAAAGCTGGGGAGGCCCAGACTGGCAGACCTTGAGGCTTTTGCATTCTGTGCCCAGCACTTGGTGCTTACAAGAGCCGTGTCCCCTCCTGAGCTGTGTTTTCAAGGATGGTTTTGTGCTGTCAGAAGCACGAGGGCTGTTCCACCACTGTCTGCCTCACACCATCCGGGTTTGGGGGGCAGCAGTGGCAGAACTGCTTTTCTCTCCATCTGGCCCCTCTCTGTGTCCTCCAGCAAAGGAGTCAGCACTTGTGGCTACAGCTGCAGCAAACCCCATATGTGGGAGCTTGGATCATTCTCTCTCCCAGCCAAGGCATCTGGCTCTGTGGCTTGTTCAGCTAATAGCCTTGCTGGCAGTGCTGCGAGCAGCTCTGGAGCTAAATAGTCATGGAGGGGCTTGGGGAGGGGCTCACCTGTCCTACAGGGCACTTTTCATTCTTTGCTTTGAAAGGATGTGACTCACTGACACAAATTTCATGGACTGCAGAGAAAAACGCTACTGGATAATAACAATCACCTTTCAAAGTCTCTGCTATCGGATCTCCTGTTACTCCAAGAATTGTTCCTGTCAAGGTAATGTGTTTATAAGGTTTTTTTCATCGTGAACCAGTTGCAAAGTATTCAGGCAGCAAGACATATGGAAATCATATGAGGTTTTAGTGCATTGCACTTGAAAGTGATCTCTTTAGGAACGCGGGGGCTCGCGAGTCGCAGGGCATTGTTTAATGCCAGACTGCTGAGGCATCACCCAGAGCTGATGCATGGCAGGAAGGGAATCTGAAACTCCTCAGGCTTTCACCTTTGGGGGGGAACACTAAGCTCTCTGGGTTGAAAGTGTCTTTGGTGCTGGTCAAAAATCTCCCACTAAACTTTTTTCCAGGGAGAACATGGGGTTTGGTTACGTCAACACCATCTGTGCTCTCAGAACATTTGTTTTTTTCTGCTGGAAACTGAAACCCCCACTGGTGAGCAGCCCAGTTCTCCCATCCAACACCTGACAAGGGGATTTGGAACAGTGATGAGCACAGCATCACTCACCCTGGTCGATGTTTTCCTGAGCTGGCACCTCCCTGCTGCCATAGAGCTGAAAATAAGACTGGAATGTAGTGCTGGGATAATGGGGAATGGCTTTAAACTGGAGCAGAGTGGGTTTAGGATGGATATTAAGAAGAGATTCTTCCCTGTGAGGGTGGTGAGGCCGTGGCACAGGTTGCCCAAAGAAGCTGTGGCTGCCCCATCCCTGGAAGTGTTCTAGGCCAGGCTGGATGGATCTTTGAGCAGCCAGGTCTAGTGGAAAGTGTCTCTGCTTGGAACTGGATCATCTTTAAGATTCCTTCCAACCCAAACCATTCTCTGATTCTCTGATTCTATGAATGATGACACAAGCAGGAGATTTCAGGAGTGGGACTTTCTGGCTGTGACTGTTTCCACCTCTCATTTCTTGCCTGGTGCATCCCTGGCTGCACAAATTGCTTCTTATCGAGCTCCAGCCATGCTTGCTGCCACCTTTTTTCTAGATGAACTCCACCCTCAGTGTCCTTATGGGGTAACAGACCATAACTTCTGCATGAAGCACCAGCTGTGGAACCTGCCCACGGCTCTGATCGTTGCTTACCTGTAACTCCAAAGCAGTGTGTGAGCAGGCATTGCACAAGGCCAGCTCACACTTGCTGTTCGAACCCTGCCCTTGCAGTTCCAAGGTGAATGAAGCCTTGCAGCCCCGCAGAATTCCAGGGCTCAGAAAATGCATCAGCTGAGCTGATAGAAAAGCCTCCAGATCTATGTGGGCAGAAAATAAATTTGCTTTGCAGAAGGCCTGGAGCAGAGAACACTTGGGTTGGCAATTACAGTGTGACCATAAGAGGCTCATTTTGCCTCTTATTTAAGTCAGTGTATCATTAAAACTTTCCTTACTTGCAATCTCTTTGGTGGGTAAATTGCATATTTTTATATTTTAGCAGGATGCACTTTATACTGGCACCTCTCTTAATTTCATCTCTGGGTCTGGCTGGTTCAGCTTCTGGAACAAGAAATGGCTGAGCAGACCTATGGATTCTAGCTGAACATCATGAAGTCTGTAGTTTTCTTTAGGGGACAGCATGTGGGTTATTATTAAACCAGAAAACATATGTGAATAATTGAGGAAAGCAGTCCAGCATTTAGGTTAGAAAATGTGAAGTCAGCTTGCTGTGAATAACATATCTCTGCATTTTGACCTGTTGCTGACAAAGAGTATATTTCACTATTACCTGGATAGAAATGATTGGGGTGTTTTTCTCCTCTAAATGAAAGCCAGTTGAGAGGAGCTGGCAACAGACAAATGATGCTCATTCCTCCCCTGCTTTTACTTAATGGCTGATATCGAGATGCTCGGCATTCATTGGTGACATTGCTATTAAAAACATATTTCTTATCTGGCTCTTCTATTCCTACAAATTGAGCATGGAAATAAATCTGTGCTGATGGAGTGGTGAGCAAGCAGTCATGGGAAGAGAAAGAGAAGAGAAGAGAAGAGAAGAGAAGAGAAGAGAAGAGAAAAGAGAAGAGAAGAGAAAAGAAGAGAAGAGTTGGCCTTGAGCTCGAGGCCACTGAGCTGTTCACCTGCTTGGGCTGAGCTTGCCATGCATCATTTTCACACAGGGAGCCACAAAACCCTAATCCTCAAGGAGCCGAGAATGTGCTGGACTCAAGATGGGATGTAAAACCCAAAGGAGACGCCAGTGCAGCCACTCAGCCCATCACTGGACCTTTATGGGGAGGACTGGCACACCAGTATCCGTGTGGAATTCTTCCCGTAGCAATCCCAGGTGGAGGGACAGGGCAGGAGTGCTTAGAGAGCAGCAGAACATGCTCTTGGCAGGAGTTCATCCAATTAATCCCATAAATAAGTACATTAATATGTCAATATATGGATGGAACACGTTGCCAAGTGCAAAATAATCCGTGGGAAGTGATGTGTGTGTGTGTGATACATGATATACAAACACCATCCTGCCCAGATCAGGTTTCCAGGGTTAAAAATACACGATGAATTAAAATTTCATATGAAATTCTAGCTTTTGGTGAGTACTGGAAAACATTACTATCCCCCTTCAACCCCATATAGGCTTTTACTGGGGGAGATGAGTACATGTTTCACAGTCTTTTCCACAATGGAAGAGAGTGTTTTAATCACAAGTGTTGCTGGGAAGAAATGAAATTACCTTACCAGATTGCTTTAAGGTACTGAAAAAGCCCTGCAATGGTCCTTAACGCCATGCAGGCAAGGTGGGACAGCACAGGGACTCAGCTGAAATGTAATGGCAGTAAAAAATGTCATCTTTACTTACATTAACAAACGTGAGTTTGTGGTGATGTTTTGCCTCCAGTTTATCTGAATTTCTCTGTTCATTTTATTATGTGTCCTTGGGGTGTGGACAAAGCTTTACATGATTATCTGAAGTCAGCAAAGACATAACTTCAGGCTTTTTAAGATCCACAGATGGGCTTCTTTGGAGTGCTGGCAGTGTGTGCAGACAAAATCAGGTATCTGCCCTGAGGGATCAGGGTGTCTGGCGACAGGGAAAATCCCAATCTTTCCTTGTAATGGCATCACCTACGGACCAAATGGAAAAAAAAAACAGAGGGCTGGAAAAAAGGAGGGCACTGGGTGCCTCCATACTTCATGTCAGCTCAGATTTGGCCACATCTTGGTAATTTTCTTGTTGCAAGGTCCTTTTAAGAACACGCTCCGTTGTTTGGCCACAGGAGGACGTGTAACCAAAGAAGAATCCCATTACTCCTCCTACAGGAGGCCAAAACTCGCTGAGGTCTCCTAGGGAGCCTCTGAGCTGCACTTTTCATTCTTGAATTTCAATGCAAAAGGGAAAAGTTGGTGTCTCGGGAGCTGACTGGTGTGTGCCTCTGGCTGTGAGAGAGCCACACTCACTGCAGGGACCTTCAGAGGCAAATCCTGAGATATTCCACCCTGCACCCTATAAACAGCCCGGATTAGCAGGGAATAACATCCCTCCTCCCCCCTTGTAGGACTCCCTCAGGAATAACCTGATATGGTATCAAAACAAAACCCCTCTGTTGCTCCATTTTGCATTCAGCCCTACAAGGACAACACGGGATGAATCGATCAAACAAGATTGATGAGGGCACCAGGCAAAGCTTGGGTGCAAACCACTTCCAGATTTAACACCAGCTTTGCTTTTATATTCCCACTGAAATCACAATTTTACTGCGTAAGTAACTCAGGAAGGAACCAACCACTTCGGAGCCAGGCTCTTGGTGCAGTTTTTATTTGTGATATTTTTCTGCTGTGTCTGAACATAGTTTTAATTTTGTGTCAAAATAAATCCGAGGCTGATAATTTTTATGATTGTTGTACTGAGAAAAGACAGTAAACTACTTGCTTTGGCTACACTTCCTACCCTGCAGAAATTATTTGTCCAAGCACAGCAGCAAAGTGGGTGAGGGGAAGAATAAAATGAAAAAGCACCTGCCCGCAAAATTCTTTAATCCCTTGCAAAAACTGGATTAAGACTCAAGACACTGGGCAAAAAATGCTTGTCATGTTCCCTGTTTCAAAGGAAGGGTGTCAGCTCACAGAGCAATGCAAAAAAGCTGCAAAGTTTGGGTAAAATCCCTCTCCCATGGTTTGTGGTGCCAGCCACAAAGCAGGCAGCAGAGAGGAGTCGTCAGCTCTCAAAGCTGCTCTGCTTTTACCTCAAAGGCATGTAAATCCCAAAGACCCAGCTGCTTCCTTGACTCGATGAAAATAAAGCAGAGAAAGTGCTTGGGAAAATCTGGGTGAGCAGCAGCACCCGTGGGGAGGATGGGAAGAGGAGCAGGGGGAAGGAAAAGCTGTTTTTCTGCAGTTTCCACCACAACCTACTCTTTTTAGGTTTAAGAGAAGAGCAGCATCTTTTCCCAGCTCTGAAGTGATGGGGGCTTTGCTGAGCCCTAGGATATGCACAGGTAGGTTCCACACGAGAAAAACAGAGAGTCCAAGCTGCAGGAAAAGAGCGATCTAGGAGAGGAACGTAAGAAAAGTGTGTAGCCTGAGAGCTCCCCACAGCTCCAGTTAGGCTGCATCAACACCTCAGACTGTGTTCTTCCTCCAGAAGTCGTCACTTTGGTGCAGCTGGGCGGACTGGGGAACATCCTGGTATAAAATGATATTTGCAGAGTAACCAGAGAAAGAAGAGGTCACACCATTTGTGAAAGCAATCTGAGCAGGGAAGCACAGGCATCGCTGGCAGCTCAGCTCGTCAGGGCCTAAGGTTAATAAAGCAGAAGTGGAGGAAAGGAGATAAGCCCTGGCACAGCTCTTGGTAGGGTGGGGGTTTCTCGCTGCACCATGGAATCCAGCCATCCCCAAACCCCAGCTTACCTCTCCTTTCTTTAGGCAACTAACCCCCCCAATCTTAGCTGCAATAAACTTCAGCTGGTGCTGCACTGTTATTTATTTGTGCCTCCTGGCGCTGCTGAGCGATCCTACAGGAACACGAGCAAGCAGCAAGACATTTCCACCTCTGGTGCAGGCAGAGGAAGTGATATCATCCTGGGGGAACCTGTGGACCAAGAAGACGAGGCAAATGGGATTTTCAGAACCACTCTGAGCTGAGCAAGGCCTGATCTCACCGAGGTTAATTGGAGGAACATCATTACTGGGGGCAGCCCCAGCCAGGGCTGTGCAGCATCAGGCAGCGCTCCCTGAACGGATGCGACGGGAAGCGTTGTCTCCTGGATCACAGCCCTCCCAGGGAATCTGGCCTTGATTAAGCTGGAAGAGCACGTTCTCAAGAGTGACATTGCTGGTGACCTCCACACGCTACACAGGACAGACCCGTGAGCAGCACCGCACCTCTCCTCCTCCTCCAGGAAATGTCTCGGAGGACAAAACCTGCAAGCGGAAAAGCTGAAAAGTGCCTGAGAGGAACAGACCTCTGGACAGGAAAGTGGGTGACTTCTGGGATGAGAAGAACTGGTATTTTGCACAATGAAATTCCAGAATGACTCCAGATTCCCCTGATGGAGGCCAGATTTGTTTTGTTACTTCCGTGTAAGTCAGCTGTTAGGTTGCTTCTTTTCTTTGGATGTTTCCATGGCTACTGAATGAAGCCTTCCCACTAACTCCTCTCTCGAAAAGTAGGAATTTAGACAAGTTTGAATTGTCTTTGGGGAAAAAAATAAAAGCTGAGTGGATCTGGCTTCTTCTCTGATCAGACACCTATGGCACACGTAGTCATGCTGTTGGTTTCCACACCAAGAGGTGATTAGAACCAGAGGTGAGACCCCTGGGTTAACTGGAAAATATTATTACGCTCATCCCACGTGACCTTTCCTCACCAAAACATTAGGAAACCAAGCTGTGCAGGACGGAGCAGCCTCAGATTGCTGGCAGATGTCAGGATGAAGAGAAGAAGAAGTTCATTTCCGTCTGTGAGGGAAAGGTCACCGAGGAGCACAGCTGATGGCAGCGTGGATGTGCCACTGAATATGACAGCAGCCTGCTGCCAGGGACATTTTCCATGCAGGCAGCACATTCCACAACTCCAGCCTGAGTTAGGGTGAGGTTAGGTGTAAATCCATGCTCAGCCTCAGACACCCACCGCTGTCCAAGCTGTTTCAAAGTCCTTTGCACCCCGATATTTCCAAAGAGCAGCTCCTCAGGGTGGGCGATTTCCAAAGAGGCTGACTGTAGAAATGAGTGGTGGTGGATGGTTGGATTGGGAAAACCTGCAGCTGGAGGAGTGGTGGGGCTGGATATTTTGCAGTGTTTGGACTGTTTGTGAGCATGGCCTGACTCAGCTGTCTGCGTTTTCTCCCACGCAAGGATGGATATTTCATGCAAACTTTGCCGTCCTGTTCTTGTTTCCTGTGTGTAAGAAATGACCCGAAGGCAGAGAAGGAGATAATGCAGAAAATCATCATGCACGAAGGGTACAAATAAGCCAGGAGCATTTTAAAAAGAAACTTTTCAGTATTCTGAATTATTTAGCAGCAGAAGAGTTGGAGGAGAGGAGGCACTTACTGGCTGATGGTAAAAACAGGCGGCTGCACTGTGGAGATGTAGTTGTCACTTAAACATAGTGAGGAAGAGGAAGACAAAGACTTTCTGCCTGACAAGTTTTGGTGGGAACCACTCCAGGGATGGGAGATGCTCTGGAGAAGGGTGAATAGGTGGTGAGTTGCTCAGCTCGAGGCAGGTGAGGAGATGTTTAGACACGTGAGGAGATGTTTCTTTACCATCACCACAGCCCACACATATGCTGGGCACCTCTCCCATCTCCCCAAGCAGGACACCTCATCCCTGGGAATGTCCAAGGCCAAGCTGGACGGGGCTTGGAGCAACCTGGGATAGTGGAAGGTGTCCCTGCCTGTGGCAGGGGGTGGAACTGGATGAGCTTTAATGTCCCTTCGCCCCCAAACCACTGCATGATTCCATGATTTTATGATTCCTGTTTGCAACACTGCTACTTCTGATATTGATCTTTTTACCCCTTCTCCTTCTGTTGCATGTATGAATCCTTTGAGAATCCAGCAGTTTCAACCAAATATTAATTCTACTTTTTTTAAAAAAACCAATAATCCTTTAAAAAGCCTCTGTACTATGTACAACACTGAATTAATTTCCTTTGCTTGAAGCTCCTCCCTCAAAATCATCTCAGCATTTTGGGGTCTGTCTATTCACCAGCACAGCCTGAGCCCGAGCCAGTCAAACCTCAACACCTCTGAATAGTCAGCCTGGGCTCCTCTGGGAACCAGGAGCTGAACAGGCCACATGAGAGCTACCAGAGTCCTCCTCTGGAGGGGATGCCAAGCTGGTATCTGGCTCACACGTGGACCATCCTGATGGAAAACTGCAAAGCCTCGTCATCCACACTGAAATTCAGGCATGGATTTGTGTAGTAACGAATTCTCTGCTGGCTCAATTCTCCCCACCAGTGACTCTTTCTGTACTTTTCCCCTTCCTGGTGCGTGTGCCTCTTTTGAGACTGCCATGGATTGGGAATTCATCTCCAGACGAACTGCTGCTTGCCCAGAGTCTGTCACTGCTCTGTGGTCACCAGCAGAAAAAATGCCTGAAAACATTCATCATCATTATGATAATTATGGCTGTGATTGCTGCTCATTCCCAGGAAAACAACAGAGTTTTCTCACACAGGAATCCCTGATAAACCAGCAGCAAATCTTTTCTATTTTATTTTAATTATTTCTAACAGGAAAAACACTCACTTCTCTCTCCTTTAGAGCCATGTCTGTGGGTACCAGCACCAGGCTCTGTGTAACCCAAGTGAAAACAGCAAAAGGTAAATGGGAAAGAGATGTCAGAGTGCTTCTAATCATCTCAGGCCTCCTTTGACACATGTTTTTGCTTGCTTAGAGGAAAAAAAAAAAAAGGGAAAAAAAATAAATAAACCCAGTTATGAATAATCTAATAAGCTTCCCAACCACCTGTGAAACGTGGCTTCCCAGCTGCAGAGAATCAAACGCAGGAATAGAAAACAGAGCCTTCTCCGAGGCGACACACATCCACGTTAGATGCACGTCATTCCAAAGCCACAGAAGAAAAATGCATTAATGCCCTTTTTGGGCTCATGGCCTTCATGCCATTCCATGAAAAAGTATCTCGGAGGAGTGTTTATTTAAGGAGCACCAAGAACCTGCTTTAAAGTCAAAAGGTAGAGGGGGAAGATGGAAGAGGGAAACCTGCTCCTTGGCGTCCTTTCAAACGAAAAGAACAACATCATCAGGAAAATCCCACACAGCATCTATTTGAGGAACTGCAGTCCAGCAGGCAGAATTACTCAGGAATAATTAAGCATGTTTCCCTGATATAGAGATATTGGGGAGTAAGCGTTCAAGCAAAGTTAAATGCAGAGCTGTGTAGGCACGGCTTTATTCCAGAAGCAATTTGTTTTCCTGGTATGAAAAGAGTGCTATTTTCACTGCATTTTGGAGCCACCCAGCAAATGTCCTCAAGAAGCTGTTTTTCATGGGAAAGAGTGGCTAACACGGAGGGGAAAAAGGTAACATCCTGACATGGAGGAGGGAAAAAAAGGGAGCTGTACTTTCAAGGCTGTTTTGACATGTTTTTCTTCTGCACTGAACCAGACTTCAAATACAGCTTCTTAACCACGACAGCTCAGTGACCCACCCAGAGAACTCTTTTTCCACAAACAATATAGCGTCAGGAGAAGGAGCCTGAGAGGAAAAGCAAACACTCCTTAAAGCAACTGCTTTATTTGGATAGTTCTGAACCACTGGCATCAGGGGCAGGTTTTAAGTCGGTGGGCGTGAGGAGAGGAAAGCTCATGGTTTTGATTTGAAGTAGCCACATCAAAACCTGTTTTAGAGAAGGGAATGGCAGTATTTTGAAAAATACATCCTTCTTAAGGGGATGTTAGGGAAAACAATTCCGTGGCCTGTTGAATGATAAAAGCCAACACGCTGGCTGAGGGAAAAAAAAATTGCCTTTAAGTGCCTTGGATAAATGCAAGATATACCTTGCCTGGCTGCAGCAGTGCCTCTAGGTGAAGGAAATTGTCATTCACACGTGTTGCTTGCAGGCACAGAAGGGTCAGCCAGTAGGACTGGTGTCAAAATGTTGTCCTTTCTTCCCCACCAACCTGCAATCGTTCGCACAGCGTCAGCAAGAAACTAAAAACTGCCTGTCCCGCCCTAAAGGGACCCACATGGATACACCCACTCATCCTAGCTGGGTACCCCCTACCAGCTGGGAGTCCCCAAGCCATTGCTGGTGCAGCACTGATGGGTGACACACAAACCTGCACACTAGCAGATGTGGGATGGTGTTGGATAGCAACACTGGGCGGGGCTACAGGGGAATTAGGACATCCCTTGCAGCCTGGTCCAGCCTTTGGTTTTGCTTTTCACATGCACTGCTGGTAACTGTGTTATAACCCGTGCTTTTATTTGGAGACAGTGTTTCACATCTCGTGATACCACAGTACTGCCTCTGCTCCAGGTGGCTTCTCATACATCCAAAGAACTCTTCCTACTTTTTGTGAACCACGTTGTGCATTTCCACAGGTGAGGAAAACCAAGACAGCTCTTCTGCACTACCAGAGGCTTCAGGGCAGATGGGGAGAAGCACAGACAGCAATAGATGGGTGACATCTCCACCCAAGTCCAAGGGTGGGTGGCCGTGGCATGGCTGGACCAACAAAGGACTTACATACCAGCCCCTTTCCTGATGGGCCATGAAGTTTCTGGTTGAGGCAGCCAGCGGCAGTGCACTCCCACAAAGGTCTTTGAGGTCTGGAAATGTGTTTTCATTCTGGTGTGGATAAAGAACCAAACTTTTCAAATGCTTCCCCAAAATGTTTTTTGTTGTTGTTGCCATTGAAAGATCTGGTTTCAGACTGAGAAGATTGGGGTTCTCGTTTAGATTCTTCTCTGCTTATAAATTGACCCCAGAAAATCTGAACACTTTCCCATGGAAATGTTATTAATGGGACTATTTCACTGCAAGATGTTCTGGTTTAGATGAAGCAGCATTTTCCAACAACAATGACAACAAATCTTATTAAAATGTTTGAGTAGCTCCAGTCTCCAAAAGCACCAAGAGGCTTTTTGAGCATCTTCAGATCCTGCAGACTAAAACATGCAACAACAAAGTAATGTTATTGTCACCCATCAGATAGGCAATAATTCAGAAGTCACTTTGCATATCTGTAATGGACCCACATCAATGGAGCTTTGTTTGCAAGAAATCTCTTACAAAAATGGAAAAAAAGAAAATGCCATGAAATACCTCCAGCCTCTCAATGCCATTCAGCAAGGATGCATTTTGGTCATTAATCATCCACATTTAGGCAAGCAGTTAGAAAAGCCCAGCTGTTCCAGGCCACAATGCTTTCCTTTATTGCATTAACGCCTCCCTACTAACAAGACAACTTCAACACATGATCCCCAAGAAGGGCCAGAATGCCTTATTCCCAACGTGGTCATTGTGGCATTGTTTTGGATTGAAAAGTTCATGGAGTTAATGCCTTTTTGAAAAATCCCAGTTGAGCCTAATTATCTTGTGACAAGTTCCGTGCGGGCGATATCTGATTTCAAACCAGCGCTGTGTTTGCCCGGCAGCTCCCAGGACAGCGTGGGGTCTCTGGGGACTCTGAACCTGAGCTCTCGTTTTCCCCTAAAAACCTTCACGGAAAGCACAGGCTGGGAGCAGTTTTGGAACCACCCCTGCAGAGGTGCAGGTTTGGGATGGGGTTGGATACAAAGCAAGCTCTGAGTTTCCGACAGGTGGGAGCTGCCTGATGCATTTAACCTGTGCTTAGGGCCGCGTCCTGCTGAAGCACTGATCTAACAGCACTTTAATCCTCCCCCTTCCAGTGATGTGTGGTGCAGAGCTGCAGCATTTCCTCTGCTCCTCTCCAATTCAGGAGCTTTTCTTCCCCCCCAAGAATCAGACATCGTGCTTCCAGCCTCCCTTTCCCCGATACTCACACCCACTTCTCCAACAATGCTGTCCTTTCGCTTCCCACCGCTTGCCCTCCTACTCACCGGTGTCCAACCATTCCCGGAGCTCCCGAGCCTGGGCTTTCCCAGAGAATTTGGTGCTGGGAGGGATTCAGGTGCTGCTGAGCCACACCAGGCTGCTGAGCACTTCCAGGTGAAGCTCAGGGTGTATTTTCCTGCATCCAGACGTTGCACATCCTCCAGCACAGGACCTTGATTCCTCACTTTCGCCCCAGGACTGGGACTGCTCGCAGCCACCCCCTCTTTTTGCAGTACTTCTCCCCATCCATGCCTTCCAGGGACTAAATCCACCACTGTTCAAACCCACAGCTTTGGAGTGGGTTTAAAATTTCCCAGGCCGCATTCCTATGGCCTTTAGTTTCCAAACTCTCAGGAATTTGCCACACAAACGTATTCCTTCACTTTATTTGTTTCTCCCAAGTAATTAGAGGGGGAATTGTTTGCTACCTGTCATACCTTGGTTTAAGCCATTTGAGAACAAAGTGAGAAAAGGAAAAAAAGGAAAAAAGAGAGATTTGCAGTGGATTAAGACTGCTGATTGTAGTAACAAGAGGAGGTATTTTAATGACAGGTTTAAGACTTGCTAAGTAACTGCCATGAGGATTATGAATATATTTTGTAACAGGGTAAGATTAAGAGGTAATCCTTAAAAAAAAAATACAGCAAATAGATTTTTAGATGAAAAATAAACTACAAAAAACACCAAAAGCCTTTGGAAATTCTGCACAGGAAAAGTTTTCCCTAGAAATGTTGACTTTGTTAAACATTTTCAGGTCAGTGTCCTCAGCAGGATTAAGCTGGTGTGTGTTAATGCGAGTGGAACGGTGTTGATTTATACTTCGTTTAACTTGGGCATTTTTTAAACGAACTAACAAGCTCCTTGCCAAGCAGCAGGCTGGCATCCCCAGCCACAGGGAGCGTGGTCTGCAAGGAGCAAGCTGCCTTCATTAGAAAATGAGCTCTTGCTCCCGAACAATGCCGTTATTGATACCTAAATGTCATATGGAAATTTTGAGGACACTTGGGGCCTTTCTCTTTCCTCACTCCACAAGACTTGATCTTAACCCTCGCCCAGCTGAATCTCTGACCAACCATTAGCTTTTGGATTTGACCCTTTCATTCTGTATTCACCACAAGGAAGACAGGAAAGGCTGTATTTTCACTCTTCATCAGCAGTGGCGATGCCCTGGATGTGGGACCTATTTTGGTGTGGTTTTGTATCCACAAATCCATGCAGATCCCTGCTGACAGTGAAGCAGTTTCTGAGCAGGTTTTGGGGTCCTGCAAGACCAGCTGAAGACTTGAATTCTTGTGCTTGGTGAGGGACAATATCTGCCAGCTGTAACACAAACCCGGCATCAACAAGAAGGGCTCAGCCTTTCTACTGGCCAGAAGAAACTGGGACTGTTTTCCTCACTATCTTTTTTAAATGACACTTATTCCAGTACAAAGAGCAGTACAAATTTAGAAACGAGTTGAAAGTGTTTTCAGGAAGTGTTATAGGCTCTTTCAGTCAACTTGAAGCTGAGCTTCACCAGGTCTGTTTTCCAGCTGAAAAATCAGCAGCAGGACTTGGAGTCCATAGTGGGAACCTCTGGTCTAAAGCATATCTGAGCTTTGTCTTTGCAAGTAACACAATCTTTTTTCCAAGAGGGATGCATTGATACTACCCACGAATGAGACACCTCAGGAACCCTTCACCTAAAAGCTGTAGAGAAAAAAGCAGTCCATGGAAATAAGAATTAATAGATCATTTTTGGTTGGAAGCATCCTATTAGCCTTTTACAGTCTATTAGGAGTAAGAGGTGATGATCGCTGCCTGTCACACTGTGGGATAAACGCCAGCTGCCAAAGGCTGCAGCCATGGGTGGATCTTTGCCCCACTTCAGACTGAGGCAAGACTCAAACTCTATTGCTGCTGTGACATTACATTGCATTTTGGGGCTGCAGAAGGGCTTTCTAAGATCACAGAGAGAGAAATCACAGCAAACTGATTTAAGTGAAGGATAATGTAGCTCAAAAGGACTAAGTAGTCGGGACATAACCTTTCTCAAGACCCTCTGGAATCAGTTCAAGCCAGTTCACATATCAGGACAGGTTTTGCAGCAAGCTGGTGGTGAAGTGTCCAGTTAAGGTCTTTGTTTGGTCCATGGCCAGAGAGAAGCAAAAACTGCTTTTTCTCCCAGAGAAAGAGTTCCTTGCCAAGTATCCCCACACAAAGAAAACAAACACACGAGAAGGCACCATCACAGATACCTAGGGAGATAAGCTGCAAAAACATGTGCTCTGGGCAAAAGTGCAAGGTGCAGAATGTGAGTTCATGGTCTACATGTGTTCTTCACTCTGCTTTATTTGTTTTTGCTTGGTTTTGATGTGTTAAATTAAGGGATAGTTCATGGCCATAAGTCATCTTCTTGCTGTTGGAAGCCAAATAGTGGGAAGCAGGTATCTTGCACATCAGAGACCATCTGTTTCATAGGGAGACTTCAAATGCCGGAGCGAGGACGCGAGCAGTTGTTCTGTGGTTTTACGGTGTTGAAGTAACTCCAAAGTTTCAGGAACGAAAATCGCCCTAGGTCCCAACTGCAAATTAGAAAGGGATGAAAATATCTGCTTCTCAAAGGGCTTCAGTTATTGAGATCATTAGACTATACTGGGGGTGAGGCTGAGTTTCTGTGATCCTACGTGGTGCAGTTGCTGCTCCAGAGGCTTTGCTTGGAGTGGGACCAGCCTTGTGCAGCACACAAGGTGGTAAATCTGAAAGGGTGATTCTGGCCCCACAGTTCAGGGGCGGGGAGGGAAAGATGGCAGTCCTTCACCTGCCTCTTTCACACAGGGAGCAGGGACATGCATGAGGCCAGCTGTGTCCCCTCAGGTGGCTGTGGTGGTCCTCTCTCCCCCTGCCATCAAAAGGAGAAGGCTCCTCTCTCCAAATCCTTTTCCTTCCTCTCCTATTCTATGGTTCCATCTGTAATAGCCCACATTTATTCCTACTCTGCTTTCATCTGCTTCTTCATCAGCTATTTTTGTGATCAGGCCTGGCTGGGTGGGGCCCTGAGCAGCCTGCTCTGGTTGAAGGTGTCCCTGCTCACGGTGACAGGGTTGAACTAGGTGATCTTCAAAGCCCCTTCCAATCCAAACCGCTCTATGGTCCTATGGTTTTTATCCAAGGTGGGGCCAGATATTTCCTGCTAAATCAGGTCTGGCTCCCGAAGCTCTGTGTGCAACACACGGAGGTGGAAAGTCTTGTAAAGGCACAAGGAAAGAAATCACATAATTTGGAGAAGAGATGGATGCTCTAAACAGGTACAAATAGACAGTTAAGTACTTTTCTTCCCCTTTTCAGAGAATCACAGAGTAGTTTGGGTTGGGAGGGATCTTCATGGGTCATCTAGTCCAAACCCCTGCAATAACAGGGACAACTTTAACTAGATCAAGTCTCTCAGTCCAAACTGGCTCTGTCCAAACTGGCCTTGAATATTTCCAGGGCTGGGGCAGCCACTACCTTTCTGGGCAAGCTGTGCCAGTGTTTGACCACCCTCACTGTAAAAACGTTCTCCTTTGTATCCAGTCTCAATCGATCCTCTTTTAGTTTAAAACCATCACTCCCTGTCCTGGTCACAACAGGCCTTGCTAAAAAATTTGTCTTTTAAAAAATTTATTCCCTTTAAGTACTGAAAGGCTGCAATAACATCGACCTAGAGCCTTCACTTCTCCAGGCTGAAAAATCCCAACTCTCTCAGCCCATCTCCATGGAAGAGATGCTCCATCTCTCTGATTTTATTGACAAGAGGAACTTGGGCACCAAGACAAATAAAAATCAAATTTTCTACAGATTTTTGCCTTGCCAAAACCCTGACTTACAGCTGTTATCATTTAGAGAACATCATCCTAGAAGTGTAGTGCAGCAGTAAAATCTCAGGGTTGTCACAACCTTGCTACTTGTGCATCTGGCAAGTGTGCTGTCAAGCACCAGGCTAAAAGCAGCAGCAATCAAAGCTGGAGGATGATCAAATATTTCTGGTTTGTGTTGCATCGTGATCACCATTTTTATCTTTTCGTTTCATAACAGAGCATTTCAGGAGACAGTGGGGAAACTGCTGGAAGCCAAAATCGTGTAACTCTGCTGGGCTGCACAGACAGTGGCTGGGAACCCAAATATTGTCCAGTGTCTGTGAGACAGGGAGGGCTGGATCAAGTAATGAAAAAGAAATACAATTTTTTTTTTCCCCCACAAATAAACAGTGAAATTCTCAGTTTGTTATTTATGGGTTTCATAGCTTCAGCTATTCTCTGGAATTGTTTCCAAGAGGTCCCCCGAAATTTTACCACGAGGATAACTTTCCTCATAAAATTCCAGAAGTGAGATATTCATTCCTGATTGCTCAATATTCAGCTCCCCAAGCAGGAAACAGAGGGTTTAAATCATTAGTGGCACACTGGGACTTCGGAGAAATTAAACTAAGCAGTTTTTTAACACGCCTCAGTCGCCAGAAGAGTTTGCATAAAATGCATACCAATAATGAAGGCTTTCATAGACCCATCCATCACTGCACGCAGGGATTGGATACATCTGTTAATCTATTTCCAATGGATAACCCAATCTGTTCAGAACTAAAGGAACATCTCAGCCATTGAGTATCTCCCTTTTACATCCATCACATCTCATTGGTACCTGTGACGCTAATGAAATCACCAACTAATGCACAGCTTGGCATCAAGGTTGTAGCTCTCCTGTATGTTTTCCCAAATCCAGTTTAAAGTCATAATGTACTTTATTAGCTGCAGACAGAATATTTAAATTCAAAACTTTTTTTTTTAAAGTTTCATCTTTTGAAATGCCAACTGGTGATATTCAAGCCACATGGTAGCCACTCATTTTTAGGGTAGAGGGTGTACCTTAGTACAAACCTTTCTCTGTTTCTTGAAAAAACAACAATAAAACATCCTTTGCCTTTTATCCACATCTGGCTGCAGCAAAAACAGTGACCCATGGAATTCAAAATTTCATACTTCACTGCTGCAGGCGAAGTCCAGAGGTTACTCTTGCTGTGTTTGTGAAAGATGTAGCGCTGTCAGAAGGAGAAGAGCTTATTGAAAAAACACGTGGGGGTTCTGTTTCCAAAAATTATGGAATTAGTTCGTTATAAAAGACTTTTTAATGCCCTCTGGCCGTTCATGGGACTTAATAGGGAATGGTTCTGTTAATTGCAAGACAAGAGTAAAGAGTCCTTGTGAGATCTTGAAGAGTGCCACCACCACCACCACCACCACAGCTCAGCTGCTCTGTGTTGCAAAAGTAGTATCTCTCCAAAGGCCTGCAATTCCAAGGAATTAGGCATAAATAATAAAATAAGGGTAACCTTGAGTTCAACCTTACGCTGAAGATGTCACAATGCCATGGTGACTCAAGCTTCTCTCGAATTCGAGGAGGCAAGGAGTTATAAGGAGAAGGAGGAGGATGAATTTAAGTCATTTTCCCAGTGCTGCTATTCATAAACCAACTTTCTGCATTCCCAAGGACTATCAAGTAGAACTAAAGTTTGGCCTGAATTGAGAAAGTGAGAGCACTACTCCAATCCACGTTCATCAAAGCAGCTGCCATTGATACTACAGACCCTACTTGAAAGAGGTATGAGCCCAAAGACAACCGCAATCGTTTTTATCATCCCTTTAGCTCATTGCTGGAGGTTTCAAACTCATCCCTCATGTTCCTGTCCCCTCATGAAAGGCGTTCCCTCTTGCTGGGCATTTTTCAGGGTGAGAAAGTACAGCTGGGCGAACACAACTCTGGGGAAATAAAGATGTGGGAAGCCTCTGTCAGCCTCACCATTCCCAAGTGAATTTTCCCTCGTGAGGAATGTAGATGGATGATGGAGCAGTGAAGAAGGCAGCTGTCCAGGATCATGTCCTGCGGGAGAGGCTGTGCCCAGGGAGCAGCAGGGAGCAATGCTAGCACATGGAAATCTTCCTGCCTTTATCAGCAGGGAGCATCCTCTGCTCAGGTACTCTGGAGCATCCTGAAGAAAGGCCACAGTGACATGATTGATACAGGGAATTCCGTGCTGTAATGAGCCCTCTGTGGAGCAGGGACAGGTCAGGAAACATTCTTCTACACAGTAAATGCAGGTTTCTGGAGACAGTTCCAACCAAAGCCTTCTTCCATCGATTTTTCACCACTTGTGTGGGAAGAGGCAGCAAGGCAGTGGCCAGGAGTGGCCGCGTGTCCCAGGGCTGGCCTGTCTCTGTGGTGGAGTCCCTGCACAGGGACTCCAGTGGATGTTGGGGCACAGCAGCACAACAGCAGATGATGAAAATCTGCCCAACATGACCAGGTCCTTGCTATGCTTTCCCCCAGCACACCCACTGCAAGATCCATGTGCTGCTCCTTCGAAGGGAAACGTCCATATCCCAAATCTGTTTTTTTCTGGGATGCAAATCCCCTCATCTTTCATGTGTGTGTAGGGAGGGGGGGTGGGGGGATGACTTTACAACTTTAATGACTGCAGAAAGATATTCATCTGCTGGTAGGACCTTTAGGAAGCACATTTCCTTCTGCCGTGCATGTGACTCAGGAAAACATTTGCTTGACATCTTTCTTTGAAGCTCCCCAATCATCCTACGTATCTACAAACCCCGAGCAGCAAACCACTGGCAGAACCACAGTTTCACAATATTTTGATTAAGGAACAACTCGTCCTCTCTGCTTTGATGCTTCCCAGTCTGTGTTTCCTGGGGGCAGGATTTCAGCACTGAGAAGGCCATTGGGCCCTATCCATTTAAAGGGAAGATGGTTCCCCTTTTGTGGTACAGACTTAAAGATGTTTAAGTCCTCTCCTGACTTATCAGCTTCAAATTTCAGCACATGCCATAATAACTCCTCTGAACATGCCTGAAATAGATGCAGGATGAGGAGAGCTGCCTGCTTATGCTCATACATATGTGCTTACAACTCATCGTTCCCTGCAATAATTCAAACATTGACAAATTGAAAAAAAAACCCCAGCCTAGCAAGTAAAAAAACCACTTTATATCTATAGTGCCATTATCTCTTCCTATTAGGAGGAAGATCTGGGTAATAAACTCCCTATTATTTCTTTTAAACCCCAAGCTGAGTAATAACACTCTCTTGTTTTAGCCATATGGGAGCTGTAATAGAAATATTTTTTCCCATTTGGATCACCTAAGAGTTAACCTAGGAGGAACACGGAGCATACTAATGACACCAAGCCCATGCAGATAAACATCATATGCTTTCCAACCCCATCACATTTGGTTTATATCAGCGGTGCTAAATTCCTCCGTAATTCCCAAAATTGCATTCCAACTGGTTGACATCCACATTAGCTGGATGTTAATCCAGTTAAAAATAAATGCAAATTTTGAGAAGAAAATGAACTCATACGTGCTTAGAAAACAAACCATTCCCAGTTTGCTGTCTTTTGGGAGACATCAGGAGCCTTTCTGCCCCGACCCTTTCAAGACCATTTGAGAGGGTTGCTGGGAAAAGGGTGTCTTAAAACAAAAGGCCAAAGGGAAAGGCAAGAGAGGGGGTGACTCCCCAGCTTCTCTGAAGGTGACCTTTACCCTCGCCTCCAAGCCAGGTCCTGTGGTTTGCCTAGCAGGCCAAAGGGAATGGCCCTGCCACCCATCCAGGTCTCCATCCCACGTCACACAGATTTCCAGCTGCGCCGCTGCTGCTGCAGTGTTGTTCCAGTTGCAGGGAGGTGTGATTAATGAGAACAGTTTTTCTGGTGCATTAGCACGGTTTTTAAAGAGAAATGTAATCAAACTGGTATTTTTGCTTTCCTTTCCCCCCCTCCAGACCTGCTTCCCATCCGCCCATCCATCCCATTCCAGGGTTATCCATGGCAGCACCATCTGCTGAGTCCCAGTGTTATTACAAGCTCCTTAGGAAAGCCTTGAGCAGGGAGGGAGCCCCAGAGCTGCAAGGGATATTCACTCCCACATGGAGAAGCTCCTGGTGATGACATCTGAGCCTAGTCCATGCAGCTCTTGCCCCCAGCCTCATTTACCTGCCCGATTTTCTCTGCGGAGCTCCCAGGCTTCCCGTACAATAACACACAGCAGCATTCCCATAAGCCTGCGAGGGGGCTGGCCCATGCTGGGATGGAGTCTGTGCCCCTGATTACAAGTGCTTTAATGTCCATTTCCCCACTCCTTTGATCCTGTCCATGGCATGCAGAAGAAAGGAAAATCTGGCTTTTGTCTGAAGCGCATTTAACCCCGCTGCCCAGAAATGGGACCTTGTCAGTCAGTGGATTTCATGGGTGGATGAATGGGATCACAGTAGTCTTCAGTTCATTAAAAATAAAAGGCCGTCCCTGCTCTTTCTTTAGATCTATTAGGAAATTAATGCATTTAATGTCAGACCTTAATGGCAACAGAACATGGTACTATTACTTTTATAAGACAAATACAAGCAGTAGCTAAATAGCTCATCAGCTCCCGAGCCGGGGTGGATTTCAGACAAGCTCCTGCTGCCCAGCTGGTACAAAATCCCCAGTAATAGACCACAGATGGTACCACTGTAGCCAGGGGTCGAGCAGGCATGCTGCTAAATTGGTCTGCAAACAGCAGCTTGGACCTTAGGATCGCATGTCCTTGTCTCCAGCCGGGATTTTCAGAGGAGTTTGATGTTGGGAACCAAGCCTGGCCACTCTTTTTTTTTTTTTTTTTTTAAGTTTAGGAACCCCAGCCTGATTTCAAACCTTCTGTAGACACTTCTTCCTTAAATGAAGTATTTGTCAGAGAAATGCCCATGTCTCTGCATCTCTTTTATAGCAGAAGCTGATCAAAGAATGAGATAGTTTCCCCATAAACCAGTGGTGGTGCTGAGCTGCAGGCTGGTGCATTTAAATGTAGTCCTCCAAAAACCTTCTTTGGTGTTTGCTACTGGGAGAGTGTGCAACACACTGTCCTCTCCTCAGAGGAAATTGTGCCAGAAGCGGGATGGATGGGATAAAACTGAGCCCTTTGGACTTTTAGTGCCGAGATTCAAGAGAAGAAAGACTCATGTGCACATAGTTTGGAGGGATGGGTAGGTCGAGCTGCCTCTGAAATACATCCATGGCATGTTGGGCTTCCACTCTCCTGAGTCTGTGTTGCTGCATAACCTCATTTATCCACGGCCACAGACACGAAAGGTGATGCTGATTTCAATACAGAGGCAAAACCACAACAGGGACATTTCTGGGCTTAAAAAGTTTTCCGTTCGGGTCCCACCAAAGCCACCACAGCACAAGTTTGAAGAGCACCAGCCCCTCTCCCCGCACTTGGTGGTGCACTGCCAGTTAACATTGCATTCAAACAGTCACGAAAATAAAATAAATCCCTCAACAGCAGTCAGAAACAAATGTTATTTCCTTGCTCATGCCAGGACCACTGCACAGCAAGGATGGGGTTTCCCTGAACCAAACTCATTGCCAGTGGCAAGGGGGATGAGCAAACAGCTTGCTACCAGGAGGAAAACTGGGGAAAACTGGAAAAGCCTTCATGGTTTGCCTGTCATAAAGAGGCTGGAATAATCTCTAGATTATTATTATAATACAGATCTACCCATCTGAAATTTCCTGGCTTTGTCACTGCTTGCTGTGTGAACCCATGGGGGATAAGCAGCTTCTTCCTGGTCTGTTCACTGATACAGTCACTTATCAGATAAAGAGAAACCCAGGTATATCCAGCAGACGGAGTTAAAGCTCTTCCAGCCATAAAATAGACATGTTTTGAGCTGTGAGTGTAATTATCCACTGGGGCTGTCCCAAGGGATGTGGTTGACTCTCATCAAAGGTTTCCAACCAAGATGGGGTGTCAGTCCCAGAGCATCGTTCCACTCCTGCACGTGGGCTCCACACTGCAGGAGGTGCAGGCGGCCAAGAGCAATCCCCTGTGATCTTAAAATAGGCAGCTCTAGGAGGGATCTGATCTCTGAGCTCATGTGTTGATATGTCAGCACCGAATTAAGCTGGAGTTCAAACCTTCCCAGCAAATCCAGCGAGTGTTAATATTTATTGATGTTAATTAAGGCACTGGGTGTCTGAGTGCAGGAAGGCTATGGTTATACAAGCAAGGCTCAGCCTGGCGCTGTGCGGCAGGATTAAAAGGTGATGCCTAATCCTTCCTGCAGCCCTACCTGGCGTGTGAGGAGGTGAGAGGAAGGTGTCTGTCAGCACTTCCTTTCTGTGCGTGGATCTTTCACTGACAGAGAGACGGAGTGGCATCTCTCCTGTGTGCTTTAATTGCAAATTGCTAAAACATCTGATTCGTGCTTAGCCTAATTATGTTAATCCTAAAACAAATAATCCCAGCTCTTATGCTGCCAGGGTGCAATTTTGCTGTTATTTCAAAATCACAGAGAATGGAGCTGGAAGGGAGTTCGTGAGTTTACATGGGTGCCAAAAGCCCTCCGAGCCATGCCTGGGAAGTGGAGATGCCCTGTGTGGATTTGCAGCAGTGGCAAATGCACAATCTGCCCCCAAAATCCACGCCAGAGCATCCCTAAGTCTCTTTTAGAGATTTTAACTTAAGTCTCTTATGCTGCAGATTAAGCCTGTGATTTCTTTCCTCATTGCTCAGTGGACACGAAACCAGTTTACGAATTTCCTCTTTGTCTAAATATTTGAGTTACAATGCCATGTCTTCACTCTCCAGCCTCCCTGCTCAGGACAGCATGAGCTTGAATCTTGTCATCTTCCCACAGAAATCACATTTTCTAGACCTCTCGTCGTTCTTTGTTCCTGCGAACTCCCAGTTTGTTCCCCACTCTCCCCAGCTGTCCTAGAGAAGTGCCAGGGTCTGCCTTTTTCCACAAAAAGTCCCATTCTTTTTATTTCAGATGGAACCTCGCTTTGTTCAGGTTGGGGCTCTAATTTTGTCCACAGGAAGTTTTACAACACCTCTTGCCTTGTCACCACCTAAGCGTTGTTGTTTGAAATTACTCTCGGTACAAGGGAAATTTATTTTGTTTTGTTGTTATTGTTGGATTTTATTAATAAACCAGCAAAGAGAAAACCCAAACAACCCCCTCCTGGCTTTCCAAACCACCTCCAGTGTTCGGTGTCGACAGTGACATGGGGAGATTTTCTCAAAACTTACCCGGCACCTCCAGGCTTTGGCTTCCTCTGATCATTCCCTGAACGATTAGTCGTGATGATAGGAAAATGTGCCTTTATTTGAAGCCCGGGCTCACCCTGAGGACCTGGGGCTGTTGCAACCTCCCTGGGTGAGTGTGAGGATGAAGAAGCACTTCCCACTGCTGGTTCAAAACGAGCCCCACGTGTACCCAGGCAGACAATAGTCCTTGGCCATCACAGCACAAACCACCCAACCCCCTGAGAGCTTCCAAACCCTGATCAAACACCTCATCCACACTGCCAAACCATCTGGGGCTCTGAATAAATTCCCTTTAGCTCTTCTGCAGCCACGGGGGCGCTGAGGTCGAGGGGAACCTCACAGGGAGGAAAATCATTTCTGAAAACCCGCTTTTAAAATAAAGTCAGGTCTGTTTGTGGAAGGGGTCATGTGCCAGCAGGCAGTGGGCATTTCAGCCTTGTGACCCAGCAGAAGCAGCTCTAGAGCAGCCTCTGGTCAGAGAAAAAACTGAGGAAAAAAGTAAATAATGTAATACTACTCTCATGAATCACTGCTACACTGTGGGAGTAAATACACAGAGGAGTAAATATTACACAATATTGGATTTGGGATGAACTTTTCCAAAACAAATGAACCTAGCCCACCACTGGAGAGCCTCAGAGTTGGGCCCTCTGTTTCCACAGCACTGAGGGGCTGCAGACGTGTCTCAGCATCTGTCATGTGTGTTATTAACCCAACCTGGAGCACGTCCCAGCCAAACTCTCCTGCTTTCCTGGCTACACGAGCACCAGCCAGAGCCTAGCAGGCACTTACCATGGTTTTGATGTACAGCCATAACCCAGGTTCGCCTGGTTTGCAAATCACGGTGAACTCCAAGCTGTCCTTGGATGAGTCTCATGTTTCCCACCACCCAACAATAACACTAATCCACTTTAAAAGCTTCAGTCTTTACCACACACACACACAGAAAATCATCCTCTTGATTTTGGGGTTTTTATCCCTTTGTGCAATAGTAGTATATCCCAGAGCTGAAAGCCATGTTTGCTTCCAGGAAACAGCAACAACAAAAAGCCTTAACTGAATTAATTAATTCCATGTGCATATCTGAAAGGACATTCATCTCAGCAGCTGATTGATGTGCTGCACAGTGAAACCTGCTGTGGGCACAGCCTTCTGGGCTGGGGCTTCTCCTGGGTGCTCCCTGTGCCTTAGGCACCATAAATGCTGCTGGGGCACGTCAGAAAGGAGATTCTGAGTCCTGGAAAAGTGGACGTGGGAGGGAAAACCCTGCTGAGGCACTTGAGTGCACGACTGCTGGGTCCTCAGCTGCCTCAGCCCTGCCTGGGCTCCTCTGCATGGCAGAGCAGGCAGCCCAAGGAAATGCCTAAAGAGTGAAGCCGAGTTTTGGGATTCACCAAGGTGAGGTGCTTTTAGGGCGACGGGAAAAACTGATGCACTCACAGAAGGATGTGTGAGAACAAAGCTTACACCTGCAACTGTATCAGGGGGGAGAAAAGTGAAAGGCAAAGAGCCAAGATCAAGACAAAAAAGATGTTTCCCTGTGGTATAATGTGTGCAATTAGGTCCGTGTGAAAGGTAGTGGGTGAGGGTCTACCTTGCTATGGAACGCGAAGAAACCCTAAAAGCCCAGTAAACCATTCCCACATGACAGCCCCTAAATTCCAAGACATGACCCATGTTCTGTCTTCAAAGATACATCTTTCTCCCCCTGTCACCATCCTTGAAAAATCTGTGTCAAGCCAGCCACGATGCTCTCCTCGAGAATGTGTTTGCATGTTCTCACACAGGAGAAAAGCATTTTTGGGAGGCCAGGGCAGAACATGGGATGAGAGCAGTCCAAGAGCAGAAGTCACAAACCGACGTTGCTCCACCACTAAATAATCTGTACTGCTGGGGACTCGCTCCTCCACGAACCACCCCCTAATTAATGCAGCTGGGCCCTTCTCTGATTCCACATCTGCATCTCCGCCCCAGCCCAATCCTGCTCCCTCAGACATCGCCGCCGTTCATTTCAAAAACAGCAGGACTGGACCACAAATACCCACCTTCACGTGGCCTTCAACACGTGGGGGAGTTAAAGCTGCTCTACCTCCGGTTTTGCTCTTTTCCTTCCCCTGCCAGAAGGCCAAAAAGTTGCACCTGAAATGCCAGCAAGAGCCGCTGCACATGCCATGCACAGCCCTCAGCACGAACATGCAGGAAGGGCATTTTAAGGGAGGTTTAATGAGAGTATAATGAGGGGTTTCCAGCATTAATGACATGGGGAAGGTTTCGGATGGAAGCGGCAGTGTGCCGCGTTTTCCAGCCATGCGCCTGCCGCACTCCACGGAAAACCAGCCCGAGCCCAAACTTTGCCGCCCCTGCTTTGATGTGGGCGATCAGTGTGCCCACAATTTCTCCTGCCGTGGCTGGCCAGCACTACCAGCAGCAGCATCCACAGATGTCCCCTTTACTTCTCCCCAGTTCCGTATTTTGAGGAATCTCTCCGGTTTCAGGTGGCAGCAAGGGAGTGTTTGGCACAAAGGACGGCAGTCAAAGCCCTGACTGTGGTCTTCAGCCACCCTCACCTCAATCCAAATCGCTTTGCTGCTCCCTAGCACCCTGCAGTGTCAGTTTACAGTCTTCTCTTAGTGTTTCTCTTCTCTCTTCTCTTCTCTTCTCTTCTCTTCTCTTCTCTTCTCTTCTCTTCTCTTCTCTTCTCTTCTCTTCTCTTCTCTTCTCTTTTCTCTTCTCTTTTCGTATTATTTTCAAAATATAGTAATATTTGTAGAATTTGGTTTAATGAGCAAAACCATTCATTGTCCTACTTCTGGTCTTCGACAGGAGGATGTGAAGGGGGTTGTCTGCACAGCTGCAGCCAGATCTGAATTGTCTTTCATTTCAAACCCCATCATGAAACAATAAAATGGGTTTGTTGAAAGGATAGAGTCCAACAATCTCCATGAAGGCAGCTCGTTAGGGCCAACTTTCTCAGAGGCATTGACACAAAGCAGCTTGAGCAAAGTCAAATTGGGGTGAATTGGTGTGAATTCTGTGTGACTGTTGAAAAAATTGACTCAAAATGGGTGGTTTTCTTCTGCCTGCAAATGGCATTTTCCGTTCTCTAAAATCACTTTCGTGGCAACCTCCCACTGAAATGTGCTTGGTGTGAGATTGTAGATGTATTGAGTGTTTGAAAGCAGCTGATTTAGTTGAATTAGTTCTGTTGAGATTTAGCAAATTTATAACAAGTATCTCAGTACTTTCTTGCTGAATTTAAATGAAACCAAACGTGTCACATTCTCTGCCCTGCTGTGATGGCAGGAAAAGGGAATAAACACAGCCAGAATCAGGCCCATAGGTTTCTGATATATTTTAGACACTTTCTGGCTAGATTTTTCCTTCCATTTCACCTGATTTTTGCATCCCAGAAGCCAGTAAAGAAAAGCCTTTATACGAGAGAGCAGATCAAGCCTGGGTTAAAGAACCAGATGCCATTTATTCCCAGTCTGGCAAATGACCCCAGAGTACATGGCAAAAAGTGTGAATAAAACGACACAGACCTCCTCACCAGAGACCAGTGAGTCTGTTTATTTATTCAGCTTATACAGTCCTTGTTTTATACTTGGATGCATATGAATAACAACACAATTTTAAGCCTGTGCCAGCTGGTTTGTTTAAGACTGTAAGTGCTTCTGCAGCCAGGGCATGTTGAAAGGAGGGGAAACGCCTTCCCACGATGAAACCAACCCACCCACCAGTCCCCATCAGAGAGCCCTGGCTCCTCTTTCCCTACCCTCGTTCTTAATGAACTCTCTCCACTCTTTCAGGCACTTTACAGTTGATGTTAAGGTACTTGAAGAGCTTTACACAAATGACCAAATATATTTTAATAATTTCCTTGTGTTTTTCAAACAATACTTCCAACAGATCTACCATGCTATGAACTGAATAATTTTTCCCCCATGGTTTTGCTCCTTCCTTGAACATTTTTTCCACTGCACATGCATTCAACTGGACCCATCTCCTTGTCCTCTTCTTGCGCTCTTCTCCCACCTCATTACAGAACTCTCCCATCACCTGCCATCCTTAGATTTTTTTTCCCAATGCCAAGCCCAGGATCCCAGCAAAAATGCTATGCTGGAAAAACAATGGCTTTTTCTATTTGGCATTTAAGAAGTCGTAGGAGGTGTGCAGCTACACGAAAGGTGCAATTATCAATAGCTTTTACTTTTGTCAGCCCCTTTACGCAGCCACAGTTTGCTGCTTCTCATTCTTTCCACCTGTGGAAGGACACATCCTCTTCCATCTCAGCCTTTCAGGCCTTTAAACCAGGCAAGAGCCTTGATTTCACCTTTTTTTTCAATGTACTATATAGGCAACTTTGCCTTCCCAGCTTCCAGCAGTTTTGAGATACGAGGATTTGACCTGGACCAACCATTTCATTGCAGAGGCTGTGTTTTTCAGGCAATTTTTCCTGGCAATCCCAGCAGCAGCCCAAAGCCCCAGGCCTGTCTGTAGACATTCTCTGTTCTCCTGGTCCTTGGAGTGATAGGCATCATCTGCCCTTGCAGCACAACCCATTGTGGCTTTTCTGCATCCTGTGATGGGACCAACAGGACAAGGGAGGAGATGAAACCAGCTGGACACGGCCCACCCTGGTGTCTCCTATCTACACCATGGGGGACTGACCCTGGCAAGATCATTTGGCTGAACTTGCAAGCAAAATTATTTGATTGGAATAGTTCAGCAGAGCGACACGAACAAAAAATGCTCTTTTTGCACCCAACCTGGTCAGGGTAAAGCTGGGAAAAAGCATTAGAGGAATTTCTATTCACCAACGCTCATGGCCAGGAAAAAAAAGCTGGATCAGAACTCTTTTTGTTCCCATTTATGCCTCACTTACTAATGCAGAATTTCTAGTGTTTGTAATATTCTGCTGTGCTATTCCGCATTAGGCTAAGCTCATAATGAACGTGGTGTAAGATGTCCATGGTGCAGCACATTATGAGCAGCTCTGATTGACGGTGCCGTGCAGTGATGACAGCTCTGTGTTTTGCTTTCATTTTTGGAGACTAAGTGGCTTACATGTGGTCCCGTTTAAAGGATGTCTGGGTGGCAGCTGCATTCTCCTCTGTGCTTATGAGAGGGAAATGAGCTTTTCAGTCCCAAAATACTGCAAAAAGGGGTTATGTAAAAGGGCTGCATGCAGCTATTCAAGGGGGGAAAATATCCTCTCCAGACAAAGCGACTTCCTGTTTACAAAACACGAATATTTTGGACATAGTTCTGAAATGCCACGCAGAATTTTTGATGCTTTCCAGAGCAGTGTCCAGCTTGGGATCAGGGTGACTTTTTGAGAGCACTGTCCTTGAAGAATGAGCCTACTTTGAGGCTGTACATCTGAAATTGAAGGCCTATTTTTCAGATTTCAACCTCGTTCTTTAAACACCTCACATTTAGGTGATGTGCCCACAGCAGCACCCTTCCAGTGATGGGCAGCCCATTGTCCTTGTCTGACAGGCAACCATGTACCTGTGACTTCTTTCTTTTCAATTTCCAGACACTTTGCACTTTGGAAACAATGCAGCACTGAAAAAGATCAAACCCATGTAAGAGTTAGGACGGGGAAAAGCAATTCTAATTTTAAATGCCGGAAAACGGACGAGATGGTTCTGTTTCTGGACAAAAAGAGAGGAATGATACTCATCTGGGAAATTTCGTGACTTGTGGTTCAAGTCGTGCCAGGGAAGGATTAGATTGGATATGAGGAAAAATTTCTTCCCTGAAAGGGTGGTCAGGCACTGGAGCAGGCCATCCAGGGAAGTGGTGGAGTCACCACCCCTGGAAGTGTTAAAAAGCGTGTGGATGTGGCACGTGGGAACATGGTTTAGTAGTGGGCATGGCAGCATTGGGGGAATGATTGGAACTGATGATCTTAGGGGTCTTTTCCAACCTTAATGATTCCATGTCCCATGAAATGTCTCTCGTCATCAGGGCCGCGGGATATTTATCCTTATTACCGTGTGAGGGTATCTGAAAACCCACAAGTTTTAAACACCTCCTGCAGTTCTCCCTGTGGACCATGCCTGAGTAGGACCTGACAGCACAGAGCTCCTCCCTTTTCTTGGGCGCTGGCAAGCAATATTTTTATCCCTTTTCCTTTTCTACGGCATGGACTGTCCCCACAACTCAGCATTCCTTTGCAAGGGGGAAGCCAAGGGCAATTGAGGGGCTCTCGGTGTGCTTTGGCACCGAGCAGCAGAGCTGAGGAGGGAGTGAATAAGCAAACGAGTCCTGCCAAGACAAGATGGTCACTCTAAGTGGAGTTGTGGCCTGCAGTGACAAAGTACAAGGAGGTTGCCAACAGAGGGCTGACCCAGCAAAACTTTGGTTTATTTATACATTTCAGCGTATGCCAAATGCGTGAGCTGTGCTGTAATCCCCGGGAGGGGAGGAGAGGAGGGTGGGAGGAGAGAGGGCAAACCATGTGATGAAAAATATACCCTGCAAAACACACGTGCTAGGGCTGCACATCTTGAGACCTGGGCACAAAATTCCAGGGAGAAAATCTCCCAGGGGGTGCCCAGAGGTCTCTACTTCCCACTCAGGAATCAGAGCCTGACGGTTCTGAGTTGGTGCAGAGAGCACTGATTACATCCGGTAGCCAGGAGGAAAATGGGCTCTTTATTCCTTAGTCCTTGCATGCATGCCTGGGTGCGGATATTAAATGCCACACTCCCTCCTGCACGCACCAGCATCACTCAGGACATCCCCAGATGGACTGCAAATTCTCTTCCCTGTGACCCCAAAGCTGAGCAGTTCTACTGAATCTCTGCCATTAAAGGGTCCTCGTATTTGGGATAAATTTCCTTCTCCTTTCAGCCACCTCTGTCGTACAAAGGAGAGGAGACGGGGAAGGAGATTTGGTGTCTCTGCTCTGAAACCCATACCAGTTTGGATCCTGCTTCTCACATGTCTATAAGGATAAACCAGACATAGTTCGTTTCCTTTGGGATTTTTGTTTGTATTGTTGTTTTTACTTGTTGTGGGCCTGGGTGCTCTGATAAGCTGTGTCTGTGAAGGAATTAAACATGAGAGTTTGTCTTCAGCTGGCACAAGTCTGGGTCATTCCTGTCATACACAAAATGTACCTCAAATGCTCCTTAGATAGTCAAAAAACAGTGTCCACATGAGTTAATTTGCTTTTGTTTTTGTCTTTGGGGGGTTTTTTTCAGCACTAAAAGGCAGGCATAAAGGGGAGGAGGTCTCTCTCAGGCTCCTCGCTTCTGTCTGCTCCCTAAATAACGCATTAATCACCCAGACAATGTAACTGAACTCCAGGCTGCTGCCTTCTGCCTTGAAAAACGCACTTCCCTCTCTGAAATATCAGTATCTGGGAAGCAAGGCTGCTGTCGTTGTGTTTTTCTGAAATCTGACATAGTCCGGGGAGTTTCTGCTCTTGGGAGCTCTGACTGGGTCCAAGGGCTTGTCTGAGGAATGAATAAAATCTTCTCTGCTGATAAGCTGAGGAGGAGTGCAGTGCTCTGTCCTCCAGCACACCTAACCTGGGTGAACCTTGTGTTATGATATAAACAAGCCCTGCTTTGGTTCAAAGCAACTGTTTTTATTGTTTAAATTGGCTTTTGACATTTTTCACCCCAACCCCGTTGCTTTGCTGCCCACAGCACCATTAAAGGGTTATCTAATTCCACTCGAGGCCATGTGGGTTTCTCAAAGTGCAAAAAATGTCAGGCAGAGATGGATCACAAGTGGTCCAAACTGAGTATTGAGTTGTGCTTGAGGAAAACATCCTCGTCCTGACAAATCCCAGATCCGTTCCAGCGAGGTTACTGACAGAAAAGCCAAACTGAAGCAGGGACAGCATTCCATGGGAGATCTCAGAAGGGTACAGCAGTGAGGGCACGGCCGCAGGGTGTCCTGAGGAACTGGGGTGGCCACAGGCTGGCTACAGCAAAGGATAATCAGGGAGCCGGTCCTTCTCACAAAAGAATCAAGAACAAAACTCAAAATGCGTTTTAAAACAATGAGTTTTCATCCAGGTCTCAGAAAAAATAAATGGGATGAAAAAATTTTCTGCAAAAGCCTTGCTGAAAGTCAGCTGGGGTCAAGGAAAGCACATGTCTGTGTGGTGTTAGGGTGCAATATCTGGTGAGAAAAGGAGATAAGGGGCAAAAGGCAGAAAGAGGAGGCCCAGGGGAAACCTGGGACTCTCAGAGGTCCCATTTGCTCCCCCAGCCTCTGTGCTCTGGGTGATGCAGAAAGTCACGCAGCTCTCACCTTCCACCTCCCAAGCCTTCAAGTCTTAATGTAAGGTGGCAGCTGAAATTGCTTCCTCTGGACTGACAAACCCACTGAGCTCCAGGGCTGGAGGCTGGGACATTTTGCAGGGAGTTGTCACTTACTGTGAGTGAAAGGCTGTTGGAGTGAGAGACGGCTGATTTAGCCTGGCGACCTTTTGCAGAAGCCAAGAAAGAAAAAAATATGAATAACAACATGGTGTCTGTAATAAAAGGAGGCAAAGGGAGGCAAATGGAAATCTGGAAGATAGTGAGTGGGTTTTCTTTGGAGAATTGCTTCCCCGTGGGTGCTCCTGCAGCAAAGCATCTTGCCAAGTGGCAGGTGAGCCGAGTCCTCGTGTCCTTTAGAAGTGGCACGGGATGCAATGCAGGATTCCTTGAACCCTGAGTGACTCCGACACCGTCCTGGGGATACTGAAGAGACAGAAGGGAGGTGTGCAAGGAAAGCCCAGTGTTCAGGTGCACAAACATACACTTGTCTGTGGTCACAAGTCATGAAAATTCTGCTTTTCAACCCCCCCAGTGCTGTCTCAATCAGCCTTCCTTTGCCTCTGAGCATGGAGAGATGGCTCGGCAGGTTTTCGCTGTGTCAGTGTGTCATTCCTAGTGATGTGCTGTTGAAAATCCCCCCTTCACCCTTCTCTCTTTATGCTTGAATGGCTGCCTGGGCATTGCTGATTTTTACACTGCCAGGCTGGGAAGGCTGACCAGAGATCAGCACACCTGGAAGGAGCAGGAAGCAGATTTTCCTCACCATTTCTTGCTTTTAACACTAAAAACCTGGAAGCTCACTGCTTCCTGCAGCCAGGTCTGTGTTTGTGGTTAGTGCTGATGTTCATCCTGCTGAGCAATTCCACTTTGTTATTTTTAAATTCAAATACTAAAAGAAAAACCCCTAAAATTAATAAAGATGATTATGTAGAGCAGGGAAGAAGCCAATCCTTTCCACATTTGATGAAAACGAGACCCTTGCTCTACTAGAAGTTATGGGTGTGATGCTGATGCTGCTGATTGAAGCTGGATGATTTGTGTAAATCAGGTGGCTGCACTGGAGGGTCCTTCTGCCCCAAAAAAGGATTAATAACCCTTTAAAAATCTTATTTTTTTAAATGTGCATCAGAAGAAGCTGAAATGAGCTGAAATGAACTCGGGCAGTGCCCAGGGAGCTTTCACATCCCTATGGGGTTGTTCAGCCGGCTCTTCTCACTGCCGGTATGAAACTGGCAGCATTTATTGCTTCAGAGCAACGTCTGTGCAGCTCCGGGTGCTGACTTGCTATGGACCCCTTGCTGCCGTGCTGGCCACTGCTTCCCTGCTGTTTTCCCATCTGCTGCACGTGGACGAACAGGAATTGTTCACTGCCTGATTGCCGGCAAGGGCTGCTGGCTGTGTGACATTCCCCTGGTGCCGAGGGGCTGCAGAGCCGCTCGAACCCCCCCTTCTGCTGTATTTGAGCGTGGGCACCCTCTGTGATTTGTGCAGCACCTGCACAAAGGGTGCACTCAGAGGGCCTGAGGGCTTCCCTGGCAGGGCAGCTGTTGCTCAGGGTATGGCCAGGGTGTCAAAAAAACCCCTCTAAAATGCAGTGTCACCTAACATGGCGCTGTGAAGTACTTCTTCAGGCCAGGGCTGACAAGAGACTGCTCCAGCTTCCAGGGAAGTGCACTGCCAGCAGATTCTCTCAGCTGTGCTGCCAAGCATGTGTTGGGATCTCCAGCAGCACAAGAAGGGGAAGGATGGCACTTGCTGCTGTTCCAAGCCATAACCCTGTTTCATCCATTTGTGTTAGCATCTTTTGGTTCTTGATCCAAGCTTCAGCAAAGAGAAATACCTCGCACACCAGTTATTATCACCATTTTTATTTTCTTTTATGGAGGAAAAAGAAACAATGAAGCTTCCCTCAGCTGAGTCACAAGATGCTGGAAGTGCAGCTTTTATAATGGGCAAATATGCAAAAGTTAAGTGTCTTCTCTTTTCTTAGACATTCTAATTTCTTCCAGGACTGGTGTGGCTCAAGCCAGATTTGCCAGGGGAAAAAATGTCCAGCTCCCAGAGGCTGGAATGGCAATGTTTCCCTGAGCTCTGAGTCAGAGCCCTTGATAACAGGGAACCAATGATACGTTTGAAGCTGCTCAATCCAGAGGCCAAACAGCAGCTGGATTGCTCAGCTCCAAAGAAACCACTGGTTCCTAAAGGGCAGCTCAGTGCTGCTGGGCAGACCACAGGCTCCTCGTGGAGCAAGTCTTGTTGTGTTGTTCAGGGGCAGATCAAACGGAAGCAGAAAGTTTCCAGGGCCCTTTCCAGATGCCATCTCCATGGCCTTATTTTCCCTGTGAGGGTGGTGAGGCCCTGGCACAGGTTGCCCAGAGAAACTGTGGCTGCCCCATCCCTGGCATTGTCTAAGGCCAGGCTGGATGGGGCTTGGAGCAACCTGGGATAATGGAAGTGTCCCTGCCCATGCAAGTGGGTGGAATGAGATAAGCCTTAAATTCCCTTCCAACCCAACCCATTCAGTGATTCCATGATTTTATGATCCTCTCCAGGACATCTCAGCTGCATCCCTGCTAATAAATGAAATGGGACCATAACCAAGCACCCCACAGATGCCTGTGCCAGTCTGTACTTTTACAGTCCTGCTGTTCTGCCACCACAGAGGCTCCGCAGAGCTTCTGCATGGAGTTCAGCACGAGCAGAAGAAAACACAAATCATGGAGACTGTGGCTGTTGTCCACCTAAACTTCAGTAATGCCTTTGAGAGTTCCCCTGGAGAAACTGGCAGCTCATGGTTTGGGTGGGTGTACTCTTTTCTCAGTAAAATCTGACCCCAGAGAGGGGTGGTGAATGGAGCTACATCCAGCTGGCAGCTGGGTCTCAGGTTTGGGGTTAGTCCTGTTTAAAGCCTTTATCAATGATGTGAACTAGGGGATCGAGTGCACCCTCAGTACATTTGCAGGTAGCACTAAGCTGATCTGCCAGAGGGCAGGAAGGCTCTGCAGAGGGATCTGGGCAGGTTGGATTGATGGGCTGAGGCCAGGTTCAGCAAGGCCAAGAGCTGGATCCTGCACTTGGGTCACATTAACCCTTTGCATGGTACTTTTTAACTTTTCGCTTATGTAATGGCCCTTTATTACGCCTAATTTGCTCTGATATGCAGGGGAACCTATTAAATCCAGCCCAGAACCCAATAAGATACCCCTTAATACACGACTAAAGCTGCTTGGGTAGTCTCCAGGGCATTGGTGGGATTTGCTATCCACAGCCCAGACTGGTCACAGGAAAGTTCATTCCTTTGAGGCCGTTTGGCTGGAGGCTCTGACAAATGCCTGGATGGTAAGGAAATGTAAACCAGTCCCAGGTGCTACCAGGGCTTTGCCAAGGCTCATCTGTTCCCCTCCAGGAATTCTGCCACCGTGGTGCTCAGAGCCAGCCCGGAGCAGATCCAGGGGGCACCTGCGAGGCTGTCTTGGCTCTCGGTGTAACCCAGCACCTTCCCTTCAAACCACAAATGCCCAGGGTGCTTTTCCTGTCCTTCTTTTATTTCCCTTTCTCTCCTGTTTCAGTGTGGATGACAAATAATGTTTTAAGCTCATCGAGGAAATGACCTCATATTTTAAGTTCTTTCCTGGGGCAGCTTTTAATATTTAAATATATGTGTGTGCTTTTCTGCTTCTTTCTTCTCTCCTACACATCCGATAAACAGCTTCCCCTCCAGAAAGGAGCAGAGGGTGATATCATAGCTCACTGAAATGCACTTGTTGCTCCAGCCCTCCTTGTGTTTCTGAGGGCTCGCTCAAATTTCACCGAGGTTGGCTCTATTTCAAAGCCTCGGATGATGGATCACTGGGCCAGGTTTCTCCTCTTGCTTTTGCCGTTCCAGAGGTATACAAGGCAGGAAAATTAATAATGCCGTGATTTTACTGGGGAATGTTGAACATTAGCAATCACTCGCTCTTGGATGTCGGTATTTACCACGACCACCTCGCTGGCTCGTTGAAGCACTTCCCTCTTTCCCTCTCTGTGAGGTTTGAGTCCCACAGGAAGGAAGGAAGGAAGGAAGGAAGGAAGGAAGGAAGGAAGGAAGGAAGAAAGGAAGAAAGGAAGAAAGAATTTTTTATAGGGGTATGAGTGACCTTACCTACCCATAGCTCCTGTATTAGCTGGCTCCCATTTTAGTCAGTGGAGAGACACTGGCACCTCCATGGTGCAGAGTGTAGATTTTCACAGCTTCTCTGGAGATTTAGAATCATCACAGAATCATAGGATGGCCTCAGTTGGAAGGGACATTAAAGATCAACTCATTCCAACAGAGACACCTTTCACCAGACCGGGTTGCTCAGAGCTCCATCCAACCTGACCTTTAACACCCCCAGAGGTGGGGCATCCACAGCTCCTCCGGGCAACCTGTGCCAGGGCCTCACCACCCTCTAATGAAGAAATTTTCCTAGTATCTAATCTAACTCTTTCAGTTTGAAGCCATTCCCCCATGTCTTATCACTACAAACTCATTTAATTAGTCCCTCTTCCTTCTTCACTAAGTACAGATGTTGTTGAGATGAAACCTACCCTAGCTGCCTTAGCTGAAGGCCCACATTAGCAGTTTATGGGATAAAAAGGAATTAAACCAGCCTTTCCCACACCTCGGAGCTTCATGGTCACTGCCTCAGAGTTCCAGCCGTCAGCCCTACCCAGGACTCAGTACAGAGCAGTTCCCCGGGCCACCTACAGAGAAGCACTTGCAGAGCAGAGGCTGGGGTGTTATGGGAACAGTGGTACTCAGCATTTCACTGGGCAGATAAAGGGCTATCCAAGAAAAGATAACTTCAAGCAGAACATATTTCAGGGTTGATTATTATTATGGCTACTGCTGTACTGAGTCTCTTCTGCTGCATAAAGTCAGGAATATTATGCAGCTTTGCAGCCTTTCATTAGCAACATCCCTCCCAGGCCAGCAAGCCAACGTTTTATGAAAAGACACGTGGCACTTTTTAAAGGCTAGTTATCACAAACCACGAGATTTCTTCTGATCCTGTACAAAATCCTTCTATAAAACTGAAGATTATTAAAAATCTCATTCAATAAAGCCTGACACTTGCAGTTTTTCTTTTTGGGGGAGAGAAGGAGGGAGATTTACATCACATTGTAGCTTCCCTAATATCCCATCACTGGAAATGTTCAAGGCCAGGTTGGATGGGGTTGGAACTACATGGTCTTTAAGGTCCCTTCCAACCCAAACCATTCTAGGATTCTGTGATCTGCAACACCAAAGTAAGAAGAGGGAGACCCGTGGTGCTTGGTGACCTTTGTCTCAGGGACGCTGTTCCGATCTGCATCTTATAAATTAACTTCATTTCTGTAACCTTTCAGAGCACCCGACACAGAAAAAGTCAGAACAACTCTGTTTAAGAGAGATTCTGAAGGAGATGAATCCACAGGAACTCTCAGCAGGGTTAGGTATCAGGTTTGCATCCAAACCTCAGCCAGTGGAAAAAGGATGACATCTCTGCGATTATGTTTCTCCAGCCATTTTATTAATTCCTTTGCCACCTGGATGTAAAGCTCTACTTCCTCCTCCCTCCAGGGAATTCAGTCATCTGGTTTGTGCACCAGTGGTGATAAAAAATCTACCATTCGAGTCAGGCTCAGGATGAAGATATTTAAAGACAGGCAGACAGGCTGAAGCAAAGGCAGTTGGTTCTGGGAGACTGCTAAAGGCCCACAGACGAGACAGGCTGCCTGCCTCGAGCTGTGGTGTGAATAATGCTTCAGGGTTTGGTTGCTGGAGATGAGTTTTCGAATGGCTCAAATGTATTTTTTATGTGTTCAGGCACCTCTATGCTCCGTCCTTCTGGTGCACAAGCTGCACCCACGAGGCTGCACTTTGGGGCTACCGGGATTTAAGAACTAATTTCTTGTCCAAACCATAACTGAAGGAGCTTCACAGCCAAATTGCTGCAGCTGACTCCATTTGGCCATCGGGACCAGGATGAATTTTGGTCCAGGATGGTGGGAATGGATGAACGGGGAGACTCATAAACTAGGAAAAGCTGTGCCTGAAGTGACACTGTGCAATGGCAAGTCTCACTTAGCACACACTTTCATGAATGGAGAAAAGGAAGCGATATGCCTGAAAACTCAAATAATGCAGAGTTTCCAGCTTGCATCCGGAGATGTTGGTCATTTCTGCACAATTTCAGCATGTTTAGTAGGAGACAAGTCCTACATCTGAAGGCACACACCTGAGAACTTCTTTTAGCACAATTTTAATGAACTGCTTGTGTCATCAAGGAAGGAACCAACCAAGTGGAAAGGCCAGCGAAGGAACTCTCAGCCAGGGCAAAGCAGTAAAGCCGTAACTCTGAGGAAAAAAGAGCAGCAGACATCAAAGTAAGGAGGATGTGATTTTCGACACACCTGGATGTCACTTCCCCGCCCAGCTCACCATCCGTGTTCCGTGTCAGCAGAAATATGTTGGAGCCCTCAAGTGCAGCAGCAAGGACTTGGGAACAGATCCAGAGTGCAGTGAGAGCTTTCAGTAACCTCAGTGATTGTGATCTCAGGCCCAGTGTGATAGACTATTGGTTTGCTCTTTTGGGTTTTGTTTCTCAGGTAAAACTTTTCACCTCCTCGTTCGGTGAGAGAACAAGTCATTAGACATTTTTTTAGGATCTTGATTTGCTTGTGTGTGAGTTGACAGCCCAAGAGTATTTGCCAAAAGTTGGTAAAGTGCCAAGTTTTCATTAAACCTCTTGTAAACCCCAAACTGCCGTCCTGCGAGGCTACATCTGGCAGGGAAGCCATCTGTGATTCGTATAGTCTTGCTCCAACAAAACGACAACAGTGTGAAAAACTCTTTTCTCTGGTCGGCAGTGAACTGTAAAAGTAACATTAGTAATAGCTTCTGCAGGCTCAGTAATGACATAATTGACATTGGCTGAAAGCAAAAGCCCAAGCAGCGAGGTCTTGCCAAGGCTCTGGGTTGATTCATATCATCCTTCAAAAATACAGGTCATAGTCAAGAGCCCTCTTGGACGCTGCTTCTCACGTGAGTGGTGAGCCTGCTCCTCCTGAGCAGAGACTGCGGCACAATCTCGCAGAGTAGGAGCCTCCCGACCCCAACCCCGGCAAAAAAAACCCCACAAAAAAACCCAAAAAAGTGCTGCTCTGCTTGACTGAAGCCGTTTGCTCGATCCGTAAACAAGGTCAGTATCTGAAATGGTTTAAAAACCTGCAGCTTCACAGCGAAGTGCACACTGCACCCAGTAATCTCTTATATCTATAGCAACATGACCCGGTGCATTTTATTTAATGCAGAGCCCTAGTAAGGAGGCTGGGCTCCAAGCCATCTGCACATATGTTTCTTGGATGCCTGATATTTTCATTTTGCTTCAGATGAGCTGCACTGTTAGGGGGCTCCCATTTATAGCATCCGGGATTTTATCCAGTGTATGTTGTGCTCACCCTGTCTGCAAACCTCTCCTTCGTCCTCAACCTCCTTCACCCCCACGACTCAAAAAATACAAACCCCAGCAGATGTCCCTAAAAAAAAAAAAAAGAGACAAAGAGAGAGAGAGAAAAAAAGCACTGATTTGCTCAAATCTCTTGCTAAAGAAACCATTCCCCAGCTCCCTTTGTATTTAAAAGCTTGAGGCCCCTGTTTTAGAGAAATCCTAGAAATACAATTTAAAGACCTCGGTGGGACCGTGCAGCACTGAGAGACTGTGTGCTTACTGATGGGGAATGTTTAGAAAAACAACACCTAATGCCACCAAGGTTTCCATTTGCACCTCTGCTGTTCTGCACCTTTCATGGAGCGCCTGGCTTGCAAAGTAGGAGCTTTTCCTGCATTATTTAGACAAGTAAGTGACAAAAAAACACTGGACCATAGCCTGAACCCTTTACTAAATCTTTAGAGCTTCCTGATTCAGGCAGCAAGTAAGTGGGGGTTTAAGCAGCTGAGGGAAGACCAAAAGAAGATGGAAAAGGAAGAAAGAGAACAAAGGACTATAGGGTAGCACAAACTGAGTGCCTGATTCTGACCCTCCCCTGCAGCAGGAGTGAATCCACATTTGTGGAGATCAGAGGTGGCTCTTTGCTGAGTGATGGGCTCCAGAGTGCCGGAGGGGAACAAAAGACCACTGATAACATAATTTTTGGTTTGGAACATGTCAGGGCCAAGTGGCCAAATCCAGAGCTGGTGTCAAGGGGTGTCCCTCTCTTGAACTCCCTCCTGCTCAGCGTGACTGGGAGTTTGATGTGGGAAAAGATGTAAAAATCAAAGCCCACACCTGAGCTGAGGTGTGGTGGGCCAGCTGTCGTTCTCCAGGGTGACAGTAATAAGGGCTGGGCTGGCTGGTGAGACATCTCACTGTGTACTTGGTGTCCTCACGAGGTCACCTCTGCAGCCTTCTCTTTGTCCCTGTGCTTGCGAGACTCCCAGGGCCAGACTGGAAAAGGGATTTATTTCTCCAAGCTCCGTTTCTCCTCCTGCCAGCCCTGGTGCCAGAGGCAGAGCCCACACAGGCTGCCAGACTGACTGCGCTGAGCCCAAGGCCAGGATGCTGGGAACAGACTCCAAATGTGCCCTTCTGTGTCTGCAGCGCCCACTGGCTCTTCCTTTTGGCGTGGCTGGGAGTTCCCACGGGCCGTGAGCTGTGGTCTCTTTTTTGTTTCGCTCTGACTCCTCTACGGGAGCCTTCGGGGTCTGTTCATGGCTGGCTCGTTGGGTGGGAGGCAGGGGCTTCACAATCCTGCCAGGGCCTGTCTGCCAGAGCTCCCAGCTGGCAGGGCAGCACTGCTCCTCAAAGGGAAGGTCATGGTCCCTTGTCAACAGCAGTGCTGCTGGAGGCTTGTGCAAGCCCGGCATGAGGCAGGGAGGTGTCCCCAGCATGGATTTGTGACATGGATATGCCGGGACAATAGAGCCCAAAGGATGCTTTCCGAAAATAAAGCCGTCCTCTCCCCCAGCAAAGCTCGAAAGGCTCCAGCAGCTCCTGTGCTGCTGGCTCTGTTGGACAACATGTCTCTGCTGCTGAGGAGGGACCAGAGGCACCAGGAATGCCAGACATTCTCCATGTCACAGGAACAGCCCAAGGACAGCATTTCTTGGTGTGCCTCGGAGAGCCCAGTGTTTTGGGACTGGCCAGATTTCCTCAGGCAATGAGGACTCAAGGCTGGTCATCCCAGAGCTGCCTTCCTGGTACATGGCAGACCTTTCTGAGGCTTTCAGCTTGATGGCACCCTGCAACCCACTCCCCAGGGCCCCTCCAGGAGCCATTCCCACAGGCTGGCTGAGCATTAACTCACCGGCCTTGCTCAAGCGGGGTCGCAGCTGATTGCAGAAGGGAAAACGTGTAATGCAGGCAGGGAAACAGGCAACTAGAGGAGAAACCTGGTCAAGGGTGGTCACTTCCTCCATTTGTATGAGGATTCAGGAAGTCCATTACAAAGCACTCCATCACTGTCACTTAATTCCAGCTAGATTACAGAAGATTAATAGTTCTGCTCCTTCTCCCCACTGCCTGCATGTGCAGAGGGTGATGTTGCCAGCCCCTCTTTGTGTGCCAGGTAGAGTTCCCCAGGGCTTTGAGGAGCTCTGTTTTACTCTCTAATTCCTTAATAATCTGAGCCAAATCATCTCATCATCAGTGTGCTAGAGCATGTGGATGGAGGAGACACATGGTGGGAACAGCAGGTGGGCAGGGACGTGTCTTTGGGCAGCAGGGAGGAGGCTGTGATGCCTTGGCGTGACCTGGCTGTGCTGCCTGGAGCAGGGACCCTCTTTTATTGTGCTGTCCGTCAAGCTGGTGTTACTGTCACTGCACACCATGAGGAACTCAGGGATACGGGTCTGAGGGGATAAGCAAGGCCATTAAATGCTGCATTCCTGCCTTTGGCCCCAGCCTCGTGGTCCTGAGGAATCCAGCCTCATCTCCAGATGACTTGCAGCTTCTTCCTCTGCTTTTTTCAAAATCTTTCCCCAGGTAACCTGACTTTGATGTGAATTAGCTCTGAGTAGGGAAGTCATATGAGCAACCACAATTAAAAATAGGTATTTGCCAGGGTCTTACACTTCCTCTTCCTATTCACACACCTTGGACCCAAGCATTGGGTAGCCTGGTGTAATTAGCTGAGCATGGTGTTACTATTCATATGACCTCCTTAATTTCAGCAGCTCCTCCACTTTCCACTAGGAATATGATGCACGTGGCTACTCACCATGCAAAATTTGGGGGGCTCTGTGTGGGGTGTTGGTCCATGGAAGGGGAAGCAGAGCTGACCCAAAATGCCTCGGCCACATCTGCTCCTGGGGAAGTTCTACCGTAAGTTCATCCCTCCAAATGAGGCTTTGGGAAGAGAAAGACAGTGAATGGATTCAAATCTGGTGAGTAGTTCCTGTGAAAAGAGAGAGCCCTCTACTCTTTTTCTATCTCATCTCTACTTTTCTGTCGGTGTTTCTTAAATTCAAAGGCTGGCCGTGGAAATGCTGCGATGTTTCACTTTGTTGTTTTTTCTGAGTGTTCACCTGTTTCAGATCTGCTTTTCATCATGCTTCAGTTTCAAAAATGAACTTGAACCAAAGGAGAAGGTTACCCAAAAAGATTATACGGCCCCCAAATGAAGGTAAAAGTTTTATCTCACGTCTAGCCAAAAGTTTTATTTTGACCCACTAATGAAAGTTTCTAAGATTGTATCTTCCATTTCAGTGCTAAAACAAGTAAGTTATTATCACTGGGCTAGACACAGACTAATATTCCCTCCCCAGCAGGACTGTAAGAACTACAGGAGAAGAAACATAGCCAAGGTGATTATTAGTATAATTACCAATATTGCTGCTATAATAACTTTTTGCATGGACAGATCTTGGTGGTAAAGGTGGTAGGACCTCCCTGGCCTGGCATCCAGTGGCATGGACCTATTTTCCTTCAGGAAACGTAGCTGGGGATGCCAAAATACCTGGTGGCCCTTCTACTCCATCTGCTTGGCTCCTGCACAGGACGGCAAGCAGACAGATAATGAAAAAAAGGGTCAGGGAGCCGGGAGAACAGAGTGTCAGACCAAATATCTCAGACAGAAATGCGCAGGTTGTTCTGATCAACCTCTCTGAGAAATTGTCTGCTGAAAGACTTGGGCGCTTCTGTACCTTATAGTTCACACATCGTAATTTATGTGCCTTGTCCAGCATTTTTCCTTGTCGTAATCGTATAAAGGGTCTTAGTTCACCAGTGGATCTGGATTCTGTGGTCATAGAAAATGCAAGGATAAGGCCTGTGCCTTGACAGAAGAAAATCATGGTCCTAGAGCCATTTTTCCCATATGATTCTTCAGGGCTGGCCCTTAGTTCACTGCTGGCCAAAAAAACCCCACAAAGGCTTGTTTCTTTCTTCTTCTAGAGTTTCTTATTCCACTAAGGACGTGTTATTATTTTAAACTTAACGGGAATTTAATCAGAAAGGAGTGACGCAGCGACTAGTCACCAGCTGAGCTCTGCAGAGCTCTGAGGGATGGGGCCAAGCCCCAGTCCAGCCTGCCAGGGCTCTCCTTTGGGTTTGGAAATCATTACTGTTGCCTCCTGCGGACGCTCCGTGGTCGTGGCAGCTGATTGAAGTACAGGGGGAACGAAAACCCTTCACCTGCTGTGGCTCTCACTCACCTTCCCTCCCTGCCAAGTCCTGTCCTTGCTGGTAGCAGCCTGGAAAGGCCCAAAGCGTCTTAAAACTGTGGCAGATGTTTTGTTTTAATAGCGGGGGAGGAGAGGGGGAGGAAAGGGAATTGGTGACAGGCGGTGAAGAAGAAAGGTGGGAGGAAAAACAACAAAATGGAACCATCTCATCTGCCTTTATCCCTCGACTAGCTGACACAGTAAGCAGGGGTGGTTCAAACTGGTTTATCTGGGAGGGATGCTGTGCTGCTGAGTGGAAAACAAGCTGGAGGTGTTCACCGAGTACTTCCCACCAAGTCAGAGCACTTAAACAAAAAAAAAAAAAAACAAACCAGAAAATTTCATCAGGAAGGTCTCAAAATTTGACCCCAAACTAAACTCTGACCCGTTTTGTGCCTCATTAATATCATCTCAATTTTCTATCCTGTTCTCATGCCTCTGAGTTCAGCCCGAGATTTTGTTTTAAATGCCTCTGAAAAATGCAGTTGTTCAGGTCAAGGGTTTTGCTTTGGCACTCACTTAACTATTCCTGGCTGTTCCTGTGCTACGGGAGGTCTGAGAGTATTTCCAGGTTTATCAGCAGCTTTTATTCTGGAAGTTGTTCCTCTAACCCTGCGTTTTCGTGTGTGTTGCTGATAACCCATGTCTGAAGTAATGGTGTGACTCTGTGCCTCGTTGGGATCCACCCAGCTGTGGAAAAAAGGATTTGCCAGAGGGGTCCAATTTTCCCATCTCTACTCCTACCGAGGGGGCTTCAGAGCTCATGAAGATCTTTAGATGTAATGAAGCAAATCCTCAGTGAAATACCAGTGAGCTGCAGACCCCGAGTCCTGCAGTGGGGGGTTATTTAATTGAGCATTTTCTCCCCTTCCTCTTATATTCTGCATTTCTCAGGTGTGTTTAAAGCAAAAACTAAACTGCTCCTTCTCCCCCAACCCCACCAACACCTTTGAAGATGTCCCCTGGTTTTTCTTCAGCTGTGACACTGCCAAGCCAGCAGCAACATCAAAGAAATCTGCAAAGCTTCCCGAGTCAGTAGCGATGGAAAGGAAAGGTGGGATGCCAAGGTTGCTGTGGTACAGTAGGAAAGCAGGAAAGCTTTCTCCATCTGGTTAAAGGAACTGTGGACAAACACAGCTAATACAGGCGCCAAAAAGCATTTCCAACAGATCTCCAGCTCACAGGATTCTACTAGTAGCCATACTGATTATGGAATATTTTAAACAGAAAACAAGGATGCAGCCTTCTTGTTCTGGTGCAGAAGAAGAAACTTGCTGTTGAGAAACCCCACCTGCTTTCCGTTTTTAGGGCATTTTTCCATTCCAGGGAAAGACTGTGGACAATTGTCTAACTACATAAAAGATGTTTTATTTCCCTTTGATTAGAAAAAAAATGATATGCGGGATTTGCAACTGTTCTGAGGACAAAATGTGTGACAAGAATGAATGGCTCTTTTTTTCATTAATATGTATGTCTTTGAGCTAAGTTTTCAGTGGAAAAAACTGCTCTAAAGAAGCCTAAATGTGACTTGAAGTCTGATCCTCTGCTAACTTGGCAAATACCGGAGGATGAAGTATAGAGAAGAGCTAACCTATAAAGTATCTTGTATTTTAACAGCCTGTTTCTCCATTAAGAATTTTTAGACATCAATAGAACGAATTGTCCTGTATTGTATGTTACATGTCTGTGTGCTGTAAAAACCTTAAGGGTTTTGTCAGCTTTCTACCTTAACCCTTAAAGACATTCCTGATGGCTGGTGCTCCAGCAAAGTCATTGTCCTCTGGCCTTTTTTGGGAGCTGCTGTTGATTTCATGGCTGTGCAGCCACATCATGGTTTGTTCCCACCCTCGAGGAGATCCAGATGCTGCTGGTGGATTTATTACTGTTCCTGTTGCTGTTTGCTTGTGAGCTCCTCCACGGCCCAAGACGCTCTCAGATGAAGGAATAAATAAACATCAAGCAAAGAGACACCAAATGATTCCGTAACTCCAGCCTCAGCAGTGCAGGTTCTACAAGGCAGAGACACCCTGCAAGGGTGAGCTCGAGATGGGTATTGCTCAGCTTGTGTCTCTCTCTGTTGACAAGAGCTGGTTGCTCTGACCAGACTTTGAACCTTCTCTCCAGGATTTTTGGCGTCATCTTCACTCCTTCCTGCTTTGTTCTGGGGCGGGGTGACTCCCTGTGTGTCCTGCCTGACCCGGGAAGCTCTGATAGCCCCACCAGCAGCTCCCACTCACACAATGTTCACGTCGTCCTGGTTGTTTCCTGCACGCCTGACCTTGAGATAACCACTGTCCACTGCTTCCACGGGTACGGCCTCTCCAGCAGGTTCCCACCAGGCAGGGGCAGCACTGGTTTGTAGTGGACTAATTGTCCATGTCCTCACCTAAATCCACAATAAATGCTAGGCAGCTCCAGTTTCACTGAGTCATGAGAACCCCCGAGTCCCATCACTATTACTTTGGGACCATATTTGTGCAGGGCTGCCACACTGGACAGCACCTCAAGCTCAATCCTGCAAATATATCTATATCTATTTCCCCTGAAATATCTGACTTTGAGTATGCTTTCATGGTGGACACGCCTGCAAATAGAAACAAAGTAAGAAACTCCTTCCTGCCCTTTCCTGGGGCCTAGGGCTTGCCAGTTCTTCCCAACAGCATGTTGGGCTGTGGAGAAATTGCCCCCACTGAAATTAATTCTTTCTCCCTCTAAAATATTGTTTATAGCCCAGATCACCTCCAGGATCTGACTCACACCTTGGCTGTGCAGTTTGGGCAAGGGGGATGGTAGAGCAGCACCATTGTGAAGATGCAGAAGGTGTTTCAGCTGTTCTTGTGTTACAACAAATTACTCACTTTAATGATTCAATCAGTCACGACAACCTGCTGGGAGGAGCACAAGAGCACTTGGCTGGTCTAACCACCAACCCCACAGTCCTCAGGCTTCAGCTGTGGACCACCGGGGCCGTAAGATGTGGAAAGGAGGGCTGTGAAATGATTGACGACTTTCCTGCCTATGGTGGACAACCAAACACGAAATCCTCGCCAGGTATTTGTCCTCAAGGGTGCAGGGAAAAAAAACCAACCACCCAGCAAAACAGTGCCACAAGTGAGCATGCATCCTAGCTGTATTTTTTTGCTAGTTTTTTAAAAAAAAAAGGTGATGGCACATGGATAGTGGACTCAGGATGCTCCTCAAAAAAAGGCTCTGTGAATTTTAATCTAAAAAAAAATGTTGAGGCAAACCGAAGCACTCCAGTATTTATGCCAAGCTTTTAATAAGCGAGGGGTAGCAGCTGCAGGACTAACCAGGAAATCACCGAGCAGTCGGGGCTTGACCACCTTGAGGAAGGTGTTTGTGAGGAGCTGGTGACTGAGCCCCGTGACGTAGGTGGTCCCTTCCAGCCCCGCGTGCCTGGGAATGGCCGTGGCTCCCTCCCAAGCCATCAGCATGGATGTATTTACGTTCCCTGCCATGGTATGCGGAGCAGCTCCGCTGGAGCCAGCAGGTTTTGTAGCTGGAGGTCCCACAGGTGACTCCCACACGAGTCTGAAGAGTTCCCCCAAGCACTGAGATGATGACAGTGCCAGCAAGGGCTGCAGACTTACCCATGGGGAGGAATCCAGCACCACAGCACCCCAACAACTCACATACCCCTCTGCCTTGCTCTTTTTTTTTGGTGTTTTACTCTTGAACACAAGGAAATCTCGCTGTCTGCCAAGGGAGCATTTAGCAGAAGGATAAACAGGTCCTTCTTTCTCTCTCTTTGTGTTCCAGCATGGGAGTTCACATCCTCTGCCTCTTCCTCTCCACTCCTGGCACTCTGGAAGAGCAAAGCACACCCCAGGGACGGCACAACAAACAGCGCCGAGGGGCAGCCGAGGAGAACAAAGAGCCCTTCAGCCCTGTGAAAAGCTTGTCCTGGAAAAGGGAGTCGATCCCAAGGCAGTGCCGGCTGAGGGGATTAAAAAAGCACCAGGAAAGTAGAACAAAAGCAAAGATAACGAGGCCTCAGTGGTCCTCTGGTGCATGTGTTGGGCTTCATGCGTACGTGGGTTTCCATACATGTGTTGCCAGAAGGGAAACATGAGCCTTGTTTATAAAAATTACAGGCTTGCATCCGAGTTTAACCCCTGCCCTTTGAACAGCAGCCTAAGCTTAGGAATCGCTTCGTGCAGGGCGAGCTGTTCCTCCGGGCTTGAAAGGAGCGAGCGATTGAAGATTTTCTCACTGAGCTGCTATCTGCTTTTGTCTCCCGGGATTCACCAGAGAAAGGTGAGAGCTTTGCAAAGAGCTGCAGGACTCGCTGTGACTGCGTCATTCCCATCCTGGCATCCAAACACAGGCTCCTCTTCCTCTGCCCTTCACGCTGCCAGGGTCGAGAGCCTTGAACCTACTTCTGGTACTTACCCTTGTGCTTACCTCCTGTGGTTTCCCTTGTAAACTACCTCTTGTAGCTCTTTCTTGTGATTGCTTTGGGTTGTCCCTGTACCTGCAGCTCTTGCTGGCTGTAGACAGATTGTGTGATGCCTATGATAAATATATTTATGTCTAAATGCCTAAACCATGCAGTGTAAATAAATCTATAGATGTTATTTTTATATAAATATATGTATTAACGGTGCTGTTCCTCTTTAAGCCTGTGATAGGCATTAATATATTTTATATTATATATATTGTGTATATATATATATATATATGATAAACACCTTACTCTTCCATTCACTTACAATGAGTGGTTTGGGCACGTAGAAAATGCACAGTGGTAGACAGAAATTCAACCCAAAAAGAAGTGCTTTTGCAATACCACAGAATTTCACAGGAAAAGCACAAATTGGAGGAGATGGGAAGGTGCTGCCCATTGGGGTGTCCTTGTCATATCCTGGGCAAACACAACTGTTCCAGGCAGAAGAGAAGGTGAAGGATCATGTGGACTATTAACCTCTTGTCCTGAGGAAAAACAATGCCAAACTGTGTTGTTTTTTAATGGCCGAGATGTTAAGCACAAGGTATGAGGATTCAAATTCCTCATTTGCATTTAATCTTTGGATATCACAAGGCAATGTAAATTAGCAATATGTTAGGCCTGGGATGGGAGCCCCCACCCATGAACTTTGCTCTGGTACGCACCAACGGGAGTCCATCCCAGGCCTAAGGAGGGACAGCACCATTAAAATCCATTAAAACTCCCAAACGGCAGAAATTGGGTGCTGTAATATTGATCGTTACCCTTCTTCCAGGCAAAACTCCTGCTGGGAGCACCCAAAGGTTTGCCCAATCTTGTATTGCTGCACCAGAGCACCCAGTACAGTAGAATCAAACCAGACAGTTGCATAAATGTGAATTTTCTTGCCCTGGATCTGTTGTTACAGTTCACATGATTCATTGAGCGATTCCATCAGAGCCTGTAAATAACTCCCCCCCCCCATTATTACCCTAATAATTCTCCTGAGATTGAAAATGTGTTTATTTTTACTCAGAGATTGTAAAACCACAGGAATAAAACAAGTTTAGGCTGCCAGCACTTTATTTAATTTCTCGTTCTTTCGCCGAAGCTCTGAGAATAACTTCTGTTTCCTGCCGAAGAAGGAAACAGTGTTTTCCTTGACTTATGTAAATACGACTTCCCCGCTCGTACATTTTCCCACTGCTGGAAATAGGCAGGAATCTTCCCAGTGCCTGAAGTTTGCAGCCCATGTGTAAGATTTCGCTCTCCACCCAGTCCACCCCGGGCTGGCTTGGGAGGGGGTTGGAGTTTCCTGGGATAGAGGTTAAATCCTGGATGGATTTTGACCTCAAGGCAACGCTCCTGCATGTTCATATTTTTTTTTTTTCTTCTATGATTTAAATCACTTGGCCAAACATATAATCAAGACTTCCCTTACCGAGAAGGGCTGCAGCAAGAACAGAGAGAGTAAAATATAGGCTTGGTGTGTAATGGGAGCGTGTGAATGTGGGATGGGAAGCGCAAAGGGAAGGCCAGGGAGGCAGGGACAACAGTGCAAAAGCTGCACGGACATCGGGAGCCATTCCTCTGCCATGTGTATAATCAGAGGATAATATCCAGTTGGGAGAACGTGGGGCAGCATTTCCAACAAAGGAGACAGCCAGCGCCTGGAGCTCCTCTGCATGTTTATTACATCACCATAATGATATAGAGAAATAAAAGAGAGGCAGAGGTTGGCGTGACGAGCGGGTGAGCATCGCTGCTCCTGTGTGGAGCACTGCTGGGAACGTGCCTGGCTCGGCTGGACTTGGGAGAGGACATCAGTGAATTATTGAGGGTTTAGGAAAACATGCCTGGCAAAAGATGTTTGAAAACCTGGCTGGGGTGAGCATCTCAGACCCACTGAGCGCCCCGAGGAGGGCAGGAGGTGGCTCCATCGCAGCTGGATGATGCTCATGGAAGGGAAGGGGTTGCTGGTGGCAAATCAGCCTTTCTCTGAGCCGTCAGAAATGGTGCCAGGGCTGAAAGCTCAACCCAGATAAAATCAGTACAAATGGGAGGTGGAAATGTTAAAGTCTGACCCCTTCTAATGTAAAGACTGCTTGGGGAGGCAAAATGCTTCTGGGGGTGTTCAGGCTGGGGCTTTTTCTCAAAGACGCACTCTAATGCAATCAGGGAATTACTGGCTTGATGCAAAGATTATACAATTTAATTATCTAGCCTGTCTTATGCAAGAGGCCAGGAAAGATAACATTTCTGCCAGGCCTTTAATCAATGATGTGCCCATTGCAAAAACACTGAATGATTTGGGGCTGCCTCGGTTTTCAGGGGTCCTGCTGCAGGAAGTCTGGCTTTCCCCGGGGAGGGAACAGCGTCTTTTGGGAAATCCACCATCTTCCAAGGTTTCTCCCTCTATCTACCCAGATGTTAGGCCACTGAAAATCACTGTTCACTTCTGAAAATGGCGTTCCCATCACTGCACCAAAATACGAACTCCAGATCTAGAAAACTTAAGCCCCTAGGAACTCTTAAATCTCCACTTTTTTTTATAAAGACAATGACTTTCCTATAGTTTGGCTCTTCTATCCAAAGATTTCCCAGAGTGCTCTGACCATAAACGAATCTTTTCACCTGAGGAAGACATCTATCAGCTTCCCCACCAGGGCCATTTCTCTTCTCACTGTACTCCCAGCCATCTTGCTGTTCTTTATCTACTTATCTTTTTTTTTAACCTTTCCTTTCTATTACTGCTGAGGTGATGGCAATTCCCTGTAACAATATAATCCCTTGTAATTTATCATGATAAGTCTGTGCAATGGAGTCCCTGTTAACTCTGAAGAAAAATTTACAGGCAGGAAAAATCAGTGTAAGGCATAGAGAACTTGCACGCCACCACAGCCAAAGGGCTGCAGGGGAAAAGCTCGCCTGCTGCTGATAATCAGGGCAATGTATCGCTGCTGTGGTCTACTCATAACCCTTGAAATGAGGTTTTAATTCCTGAAGTCTTGCACAAACAAAAGAGTTGCAGAGAGAGAGAGACAGGGGAGGGGGAGAGGAGCGGTGACCTTTGCAAGTGAACTCGTGAGGAAACAACAACGTGCCTCAGCCTTAGCCTGTCTTTTTTTTTTTTTTTGTATTTTTTTTCCTCAGAATGAATTTGGCTGTTGGAAACCCAGAAGCACTGGCTGTCAGACACCAGCCAGATCCTGCGTGCTTTGTTATTCCGGTGTTTGATCCCAGATGAGGCCAAGTCACACTCCGATTTCAGATATGACAATTGGGTCTGGGTCCTAATTGCTCTGGACTGTATTTCTGGCTGGTACCCCAGAAAAATAGAAGGAGGAGGCCGAGGTGATGAGTAGGTTTAATCACTGGAGTAAACCTCATCCACTTTGAGCCTGACATCCTTGTGCACGCACCACTTTCTCTGCAGGATCAACTTTGTCCAGAAGAGTACAGATTAAGTCACCCAGAAGGAATAACAATGAGGAATGGGGCCAGTTATCCCATATATTATGTGTATGATGTATGTCATATACCATTCATGCAGCATCATGATGACCACTTTTCTTTTTAATGGTGATGATTCACGAAAAAATAATTTTACAGTCCCGATGATTTCCCAACCTCTGTGTATCTTCTTCGGCTCCTTCCTCTGTTTTTCTGTTGCTCAGGAAAATGTGCAAAACTGTGGCGGGCTGAGGCTCCAATGTGGGGGTTGTTTTCCCATCATTTTGCTTTTGCCATCTTCCAAAAAGCCATTTATGTCTCCCTCGCTCCCTTTTGTCTGGGCTGCTTGTCACAAGCGCTGTTGCCCAACAATCCCCCCACCTCCTCAGCAGAAACCACCGTTTGCCACTATCATTATTGTGCGAGATCCCACGCTTCTGGGAGCAAACAACAAAAAACACCCAAGTTGCCGTCTCTGGCTCCGAACTTCTTCCCCCCACCATCAGCTCCCTGACTCCACAGAGAGCACTCCCATTTCAGCCCTCGCTGGAGCTCCTCGGGGTAAGATTGCAAGCGCCAGGGAAAGACACATGTTTCCCATTACATGCCTAAGTCTTCGCAGAGTCCTGGTGACAAGAGATCTTACAAAATAGCACTCGGTGGAAAGGGGCCGCAGGTGGGGGAGGGACTCTCTGCTTGCAGGGGCAGATTCACAGGAGGGAACCCCGTTATGGATAAAATAGAAGGGATGGAGAAAGGATAATAATAAAAAAAAAAGTGACAGGGGATTATTTTAGCAGAAATAAACAAAAATAATTGACTTAATAAAATGCTCTCCCAGGCTGGTCAGGTCTGGGGATATGTTTTTGACAGCACTTGTTCAAACGCGTGCTATGTCATGGCAAGAAAAAAAAATACCCAACACCTCTGTTTATATAAATTACTCGATTTAACCCCAAAGTCATTCTCAGTGCTGCTCTCACACACCGCTGTCCTGCTCCCTCGCCCCTCCTGGAAGCACTCCCTTGTTCCCAGGGTTGTGTTACAATCCCATTTGTTTCTCCCTGTAAAACCAGCTCATTACGTGGCTCTTCCCATCCCTGCTGTTCCGATAGAGTGCCCGATTTCGCATTTGTTTATGACACACCATGATCCGAGCAGTATTAAGTATTGTGGCTGGCCTGGTGTTAATCATCTCGGCCCTGGCTGATGGGAGAGCAATTTAAGCTGCACTGCAGGTTATTCATAGCGTCAGTTTCACTAATTTTTACCGAAATACATCCACGTTTGAATGACATGTTTATTGGAACTCAAAGAGAGTTATTGTGGGCATGGGCGAAATGCATTCAGCCATTATATTCTGCAAGCCGCGGTTTAATGCCAGACCAGGGCTGAGCTGGGTTTGAAAAGCCTATCTATAAAATCTCCTTCATGTGTCACCAGGACAGCCTGGCTGAAGAGTTTACCAGCTTAATACATTAGCCTAATACATTAGCTCTTAGTCTAATATTAAAATAACAATAACTGCCAGAGGTACAAACGTTGCGGCCAAGCGGAGAGCGCTTGGAAAACGCAGCCCTCGAAGGGAGCGGGTCATCAGCCAAGAGAAATAAATTACCTTCGGCTCCCAGCACACCAGCTGTGTCTAAATCAGCTTAAACTTGCGCTGTCCGCGGGCTGGCTTTATCTCCTTGGAAGTGGAGGAGGGCTCGCGGTGCTTGGCTGTCGGGGATATCTCTTTGCAGCCTCCTCTGGGGATGGCAATCACCTGCCAGGCCAGGAAGATTTGTCCCCCCTGGGTCTGCCAGTCCTATCTCCCGAAGAAAGCTGGCTCCTCTTCTCTCTTCTGCCTCCATATCAGATTCTGACGGACTTGGTGGCTGCTTTGCATGGCGCTGTGCTCTCCTCCAGGTGCGGCACTGGTTCCCTGGGCAGCTGCTGATGCTCCTGAGGTGGAATGTGGGGAATATTCGTTCGGGAAGTGAAATCAGTGCAAAGACCCTTCTCTTTGCTAGTTTATACAGCCTAAGCATGGGCTGTCATGGAGAACTGGTATTTAGATGGGCTCCATCGGAAAAGGGGCTCCGGGTGCTTTCTCACCGTGATGGTTTTATTCGTCACATTAGCACCTCCATGCCAGATCCTCCTCCACTGCGGGCAAGCGGCCTCGCTCAGGCTGGGGTTTGATTCCTCTCCCTGCCCTTGGGAGCCCTGTAAAGCAGAAAACAATGCACATTTCAGGTCCGCTGGGGACATGAAACTTGGTGAGCGTTGCACAAAACTCGGTGGAGACACAAATCTGTCCTGGGAGCGGCCAGCAGGCACAGCCCTGGCCCCCCAAAAATCACTGCTCTGCCTCACCGTAAAACGCTCTGCTGCTTCTGCAGGACACGAGGGGGTTTCGCCTCCAGGTCAGGGTTTTCTTTGGACTTTATGAGTCTGCAACTGCTTGCTTTGCAGTAGACCAGTTTTTTGGGGGGGAAAAGAAAAATCAAACCAATGCAAAGCACAGAGCTCTGCAGAGCTAATTTGGCATTTGTTGTGAACCTGCCTCTCCTCAAATGCAAAACTGAATGAATAGAAACCAGCCAAGAAGACTTAAAGTTGAAAAATGCACCTTTGTATATAAAAAAAGCTGGTATCAGGCTTTCTTTTGTCCCTAGCTGGCAAATTCCTCACTTTTTTTGGAATACCCTGTTCCACTGAAGGAGGCCAGGGCAATAATAGCAATAAAGCTTTCGCAGAGTTGATTCAGACAATTAAATGACACGTAGACTTCCAAAATTATGAGAAATAGCTTGTTTCCATCTTTAAGATCTCAGTTCCTTGCTGACACCAAAAAGGGAATCAAAAACCGAAATAACTCTTGCTGGGGATATTTTTGTCAGAACTTTGCACAACTACAGGCAAAAGCCCAAAGACAGCTGCATGCAAATCACAAATTACTTTATGCATTATAAACCACTCCAGATCAAGTCCTGAAGAATTGCTCAGAAAGAATCAAGAGGAGGTTTTTTGGTGGTTGAGTGGGCTTTTTTTCCCCAAGAACACATTTCTGATTTTAAAAAATTGCTATTTTTCCCAGACCTCAAATTTGAAACGAAACTGGAGTTCTGATTAAAAGTGATGTGAAAGGAAAATGTTCAATTGGATAATGCACTATTAATGTTTTTCTTAAGGCTGTAATGCCGGGGACATTTCTACAGGCTTGTCTTTTTGGGTTTTACTCCCTTTTTTGCAACTCTATTGTTAGAGGGAGTGACAGCAGAAAGAGGCTGTGCAAGGCTTAAATATGGACAGGAAATTTCCCACATGAAAAATTTGCTGAGGAATCAAAACGTGGCCCTGCTCTCCGGGAAGTGGATGTGAGACCAACACCTTTCAAAGCTTCCACAGAGGAAGACAGCTCGTGTCTTGTCCCACAACTGGTCACAATCCAGACACTGGGGGATCAAATAATTTTAAGTACCTTTTTGGTTTTTTTCAGAAATAGCTGAAGCAGGAATGCAGTTAGTTTGGCTGGATGAACCAGACTTTTGTGAGCAGCCCAGACCAGCTGCACCAACCTGGTGAAACCACTACGAGAAGTCTCGTCAGGGATGGGGAGATTTGGCCACGAATTCTGACACAGGTCTGGGGTTCCCACACCTCCACCAAGGATCTTTGTGGCCAAATACACACATTTTTGGACCACAAAGCACCTTGTGATGCCAAGAAATCTTTCTTCAGGAGAGCTCAGTTAGAAAGAGCTGCTTGCCATGAAATGTTTCTTTTGGAAGAAAACAAGAACAAATAAGGGTATAAATAGGGTCAATAACGGTATAAATAAGGGTATAGTAAGGTAATAAAGCTGAAGTAGTTAATCCAGAATTTCCCATTTGTCTTCTCTCCATTAGATTTTGAGCAGTCCATGCTAATCCACTTGAAAGAGTGGGTCAGCAGCTATGGCTCCTCCTTCGAATAAGGTCCCACAGAGCTCCTAATTGCTGCCACCCCCTTCCCCTGACCCCAAGTTTGGGACAAACGTGGTGTTTACCTTCCCTGCACCTCATGTTTCCTGCTGCTAATAAAGGGAAGCGATGACTGCTGCCTGCTTTGATGCAGTCTCCTGTGATCTACAAGTGAAAAATACAGTGTAAATGCAAGGAATGTAATTATTATTATCACCAGAGAAGCTGCCTGCTGACCTCGGAGCTGATTTATAGATTCATAATTGGTTTAGATCAAAACGGTGATGAGGCAATGAGGCCAAACATGCCACTGCATTCTTGCTATGCCCAATCCAGTCTTGGGGGACAGTAAATACTGCTGTTAACCCGTGTTTCAGGACACTGCGACAATCTTCTGAGCTCCCGGTGCCCCAGTGATGCTGGGATTTGGAAATTCCCAGTCGATACCCATTGTGTCACACAAGTCAGGTCAGTTTTCAGCCTGTGTTTTGCCACAAAGGATTGTGTGCAGACCTCAGGAATGAGAACCCAGTGTTATTTGACATTTACAGGGAGTGTTTGATTTCAGAGAGAGGCTGTGTACAACAGCGGTGAAGAGCCCCTTCCAGCCTGAAAAACAGCTGCTGTTTAACATTATGTAATCACTTTATGCTGCCCTGGAAAATGGAGGGTGACGATTCAAATGCTGCATCCAGTTAAAATTACAGGAGAAGCCCCCATGGACCAAAAGCCAAATGGGAGTTTAGCTGTAATTACGGGTCAAACAACTCCTCTTAAGTAAAAAGTGTCCTTATTTAATGATGTGACACAGCACCGCTGTAGGGGATTTGCTTTTCAGCAGTTTTTTTCCCCTACCTCTCATTTATTAAACTAACCTGGCCAGAAGGAGAACACAACACAACCGTGGGGAGGGCTATAAATCTCCCTGCTTTGGAGCAGAACTCAAGCCCTAAGTAAAGGGAGGTTGGGAAGCCACTTCCTCCATCAACAGGTTGTTCCATAATTATCCTCTCCTGGGCTTTCTCCACCTTGCCCTGCAGCCTGTAACCAGTCAGAGCCAAGATCCTGGGCAGAGCGGACACACCACCGGGCCCCCTCTTTCCCAAGGTTGCGCAAGGCAGTGTCTGTTATCAGTGTCCTCTGGATCTTCCCACAGCTGAGACAAAAGGTCTGGGGTTATTTGTAGATGTCTGTAATTTGCAGGGTCCTCCCTTAGTTTGATTTGCTCTTAAATATAGGACTGGGAACTCCTCTGCAGAGTCGTCCCTCTCATTGCTTGATGTTTCCTGTGTACTAAACGTGCTGTCAAAACAAATATTCCCCTGCCCCTGTTTACCACATTCGAGTCTGGCATCTCATACTTCAGGCCCGGCTTCCTCCCAGCTGCTCATAATCACGATTGCCTGAACAGGAGCTATTAAAGGCTTTTAGCAGTTCTTTCCCCCACCCAGGAAAATGAATCGGATCGTTCGGCTTCTTTTTTTTTTTTTCTGGTGAAAACGGTGGTTAGAAATCCACTTAGACACTGGGTGAGATCGGGATCATCCATCGTTTGCTTCCAGCGGTCCTGCTGTAGCCAAACTGGCTCCTGCCTGGTTTCCTTCGCAGATATTTAAAGACTATCACAGTATTTATCTCTCCTTCCTTTGCTATTTATGTGCTAGATCCTTGGGTTTGTGTTCCAAGGAGTTTTCATCACTTTTCCCACCTTTCCGTTCTCTCCCGAGGTTGTGGATGGAGGAGGGGACCCACAGAGAAGCCGTGGATGACAGGGCTGGCACTGTCACATCCTAAAGCTGCTCCCAAGGTCCCACATTAGGTGGGGCTGGAGTTTCCCACGGGTGCATCCCGCAGACCTCTGCACCACTTGGCTGTTTCACACCAGAGCAGAACCTCCGCCATGGAAACCACTGAGCTTAGGCCGAGGTTTTTATTCCTCCTTTAGGACCACAGGCTGTTCTGGGCATGTGAGCTGCGAGGGGGCAAACCTGATGATTTATCCACTAAGCCACACAGGCCCCTCAAACAGCTCCTTAATGTGAAATGTGTGCTGCCGGGCCCCGGCAGCGAGTTCTCACCTCGGCTCAGCCCCGGGTTGCTCGAACGCCGAAAGCCTTCGGACAACAGAGGTTTTTGGGTAAGGAAAGCAGCATTCCTGGAAATCCCGGTGCTGCAAGAACACGCTCCTTCTGCTGGCGCTTGTTTTGACTCTGGCCTGAGTTATCTACAGGAGGTGAAGGATGTTTCGCTTGACTTTCATCACATTACGATGGGTTTGTGCAGATTGAGCGTCGTGTGATTCATGCTGTTTGTGGCAGCAGAGTATGGGTGCAGGGCTCATGCTCAGGATTTGGGGTCTGTACATAAAAGGTTATTTAGGCCCCTTTTGCCTGGGTAGCGCCAGCTCCTGTTAAAATCTGGAAGAGCAGAGGGCCTGAAGAACCTCACAAAACACCTCCGGGATTCACAGGGGTCTGTAGGTGCTTGGCATGTGCTACGCAGCGAACTAAACGTGAAACCAGAGCTGGGCGACTGGTGTGTTACTGGAGGAGTCGTTTTAACCCCATCACTTTATCATTGTTGGAACATTTGCCCCCACTTTATCTCCCTGCATTGCTCTAGGGAGAGGAAATGGGTCGTTACAGCGAAAGCACCTTCCCCGGAGGCTTTAGCACGGGGGGGATGGCCTCGCCTTTGCTAAGCATCCTCTAAACCCCGAGGATCGATTAGCACCGCTCGAGGGGAGAAGGAGACAGGTAATCGCTGCTGAGGCACCCAGCGGCAGTGCCAGGAGAACCAAGTTTTCCTGAGCTCGGGAGTGACACTCCAGGTGGTATCTCACAGGACGGTGGTAAGCAAATGCACTCGCGCAGCTGTTGTCGAGCTCACCACACTTTAAAATAATTAATCTCGTTTTCCTGCTCGTACCACGTCTTGAAGCACTGAAGGAAAGAAAAAATGTGTTCCTTGACTGCTTTGAGGTTGTAAGTGATGTTGGAGTCAAGGGCACTCCTTCTGTGATAAGTGTCTGGAGCTATGTGAGGCTGCACTAGACCAGCAAAGAGATTTGCACAAAAAAATGTTTAATGTTTCCTAATGGGGATTGTTCGGAATTCCCCATTCCATGGGGGGGAGGGAAAAAAAAAAGGTTAATATTTTCTAACTCAATTGAGAAGGAAAGCACACAGTGAAATACTGGAATGTCTCAAGGGAAAACCCCAAACTCAAAGCCGCCTTAATAAAGTGAGGAATGGCGAGGAGAAACCCCAAGGATTTTTGGCAAGCAGAAATACCAGCAAATTGGCTTCCCCCTCACAAGGTTACCTACCTTGGCTGATAGTACAGATGGGGGGAAATGCCATAGGGGTGTTCCTTGAGGATACACTTCCCTTCTGACTCCTGCCACCACCCGGGTTTCCTGGAGAACCCAAACCCACCCACCAAAGGTTTATCCACGGGTGGAGCAGGATGACTGCTTTACAGCCAAACCCACCTCCATGCTCCAACCTCAACCCATTCCCGTTCACCTTGGCACCTAGTTTTGCCTCTCTTTGTTCTTAAGCTCATTTTCTCTTTAATAAACCTCTTGATTGCCTGGCTTTTATCTGTCAAAATGTATATATTTCCCCTCCTAAAAAAAAAATAGAGCGCCGCAGCTGATGAATGGACCCCAGAAGGTCACCCCTCTACCCCTGTGGGTGCAGGGGCGAGTGGAGCTCTGCCCATGCCATTTTTTCCCCCGCTTTTTCTACTTAAACAAAAATAGCTGCTCATAAATATAACCAAACTGGGAGAAAATGTCCTGAGGCAAACTGGAAGCTCATTACAGGTCCTGCGCTGGCAGTGTTTGTGTTAGGCTCCCATTAAAGCACAGCATGTGTTTTTGGGAGGTTGGCTACGGGCAGGCTGCTCTGTCCCAGAGCCTCTGGCTGCGTGCAGGGGTGCCAGCCTGTCGAAGGCTGTCCCGCTATGTGCTAATATCTTCTCCCAGTGAGGTCTGGCGGCTGGTTCATTAGTTTAAGCACTAATCCACGCTGCCTCGGACTCGTTCGTATGGAGACCTGCTCTGCAAGAAAGCTGCTTTCCATGTCTTTCCCCTGAACAGTTAATCCACCTGCTCGGTGCCCAGCCCAGCGGCTTCTGCAGAGCTTCATTGCAAGATAAGACATGCATGGCTTAGTGCCTCCAGTAAACTTGCCTTCTTTATTCAAATCTTCCTGCAAGAGCTCAGCCAGGCAATTGTCTTCCTATTTTCATTCCAGTTCAGGCAGGGAGCAGGCACACAGTTATTTGAATACTTTGTCCATAAGCAATAAAACTGAAGCTGTAACCCTGTGCTTAGCATCCCTCCCCTCACCCCTCCAGCCCGGCAGCACAGGTGGAAAGTGTCCTGCAGCCTTTCGTTCAGCTCGAATTCACTGGCGTCTGTGCAGTTATTCACCCTCAGCCCAGGGCGCTGCTCTGTGCTCGCTGTGAGGCCACATCTGCATTTGTCTCTGCTGGAACATCAGCTGCAGTGCAAGAATTCAGCACGGAGGTAACTTCCAGTTCCAATGTAGCTCCTTTGGAAAGCTGAGGTGGTTAGATACAGCTGTGCTGGGTGGGTTTTTAGGTGCCTGTCAATCCACGCAGAACCGTCTTTCCTTGACTTAACCCTGCAGCTTCACATCACCCCAAGGATTCACCTTCAAACCTCCAAGATTTTTGCTAAATACACCCAACCCTAACTCATGGTGGCCCAGTTCACCTGTCTAACAGTGTCATACCTAACTTATACCAAGTATAAAGTGATTTATCCCACCCCACGCAAGCTTGGAAACGCTGCCCATCCTCAACACTGCTTGGTGAAACTCATCTTACGCATTGAAAGTCATTAATGTTCACTTTTAAAAGGGGCCTTTTCTGCATGGGTGGGGTTATCTGCTGTTCAGGAGTGCCCAGAGTTCAGAAGTACCCCCAGGTCCGGCAGAGAAGCTGCCTGACTGAAGAAGGCTGAAGGAGGGCGAATGCTGTCAAGCCTTTATTCTCCCAGGGCCTGGAAGGTGGAGGGGTTAACACCTGATAAGGAATCTCTCCCCTAGAAGAGCACCAGATTAAATCTGACCTACAAGCAGAAGGTGCTCCCACTTAATTGCTTGTACAGAGGAAAATTGGTCCCCAGCTGGTCCCTTCCCCACTGAATTTGTGTTAACTTGCAGCATTTCTTATGTTCTTAAAGAGGAAGCAAAAACCTGAGCAAGTTTTAAACCGAGAAGCATTACTTGTGAGGAAACCCCATGAAAAGTTAACCAGGGGATTCAGCTCTGGGAAAATGGCACAATTTAATAAGAAAAAGCCTTTTTTTTTT